>CM067065.1:31266319-31454207 GCA_033980235.1 Diadema setosum
AATATGTCATGTGTACTCAGAATGATCAAAAATTCTACAAAGGTTTGTCATAATATGTCGAGTATTTTTTTTTTAATTCAGTATTAATTGAAAGCCACGATGAGGTATTCGAAGAAAGAATTTAGTCAAGTTTATATTCAAATGGAATGGCTGAAATGAAACCATGACAGATATCGCGTATACAGTGGTAAATTGTATTCATCTTCTTAATAAGACGTTCTCGACATAATTACCATGTGCCTCAGTCAGTTGTTGTTTCGCGTTCTGTAAATGGCCGGAATCAAAATTTTCCTTTGAGTCCTTTTTTTTTTTTTTTTTTTTTTTGGGGGGGGGGTGGGTGTGGGTGTGGGGCAGCTAAAAAGACGTACTGCTGTATTTTACATGAGTACCCATGTACAGTAACAAACAATCGTATATCTCGTTTTTCATTTGAGGTTTAATCTGCGCCATCTATTTCCACAAACACAATCTATATCATAACCGCTATCATGTGTATGCACATAACACAACAATTATACAAAATTTAATGTAAACTTGATTTTAGAACGCTCGAATCTGGAAATGACATTGTAATCATACACCAGTCATTCTTTTATTGTTATTATGACATGTATTTCACCGTTGATGTGACAAGTTTCATGATGCATGATAGGACATCTGAAAGCTTTTAGAGCTTAAAATCCGGTATTTGGATATTTAAAATGCTGAACTTTAACTCTCTTATGAGTATTATGATATCTTTCAAAGCACTTCAATGAAGACACTGCCAACATCGTAAGGCTATGGTGTATAAAGCTACTTACTTTGAGGCACCATGGTGCACAACAGGAATCAGTGGCTGTCTGTTGAATATCTGCTTAATTTTGGATGTATGATATATGAGGTATAGTCATCCAATGACTAGGAGAGAAAACGATGATTCCACTTTCAGGGCGATTGCTGTTACCCCACTAGAAAAAAGAAATGAATATATTATAGCCCCTGTAACAATCATCAAGTTACAAAAGTCCCGTCCAAAACTTTTAATTGCACAGTTCTTTTACCAGTAGCGTAAAGTAATAATGGTTGTAGAAGGGGAAGAAGAAAAATAAAAAGAAAAAAAAAAGAAGGAAAAAAGGGGGGAAAAAAGACCATGGAATTGTACGAAAAGGCGTCAGTTAACAAATTTCCTCCTTTAACTCATACTATTATAGTTTATGTGTTGTATTTAACGCATGGTTGATGACATGTAGTGTTTACGAGGTGAAAAAAAAATGGCTTGAATTTAGCAAAAATTTACACGCACATAGATGTAACCGTATGTGTTTTCTTTAGTTATTGGTAAAACTATGTTTGTATAGAGCTCGTATTAAGCAAAGTGGCAGGAGATAGATAGAAGTGATAGAAAACTGCAATTCACGGAGTATATTGATAATGCAAGACAGTTCAAAATCCGGAGAGTATGAGAGGATGGTCTCTTTGCGATGTTGTTATTTTTACGAATGTTACGATTTTAGGATATCCATTTCTTGCTTATGAATAGAAGTTATGTCACATTATATCCCATCCATGCATTGGATGATCGGAAATCATGTTTCGACTCATGGTAGATCTCCATGCATAATTTGATTTGTTCTTCATAACATTTGTACGTATGTATGTATGTATGTAGGTGTATATGAAGAGTTTGTTTGCAAAAACCGATAAGTCCATATTTGCCAAATGGAGATATTTGCGATTAAAGGTCAAGAAAAATAAAGAGAATAATAAGGAAATTTTTGCTTCTTTTGACCATAGCTTCAAAAATATACCTCTATATGACGTGACCAACATATCATTTAAAAGGTATTATTTTGTACTTTATGACAGAGATCGTACTTCAAAATCTTCAAAAATGGACTTATCGGTTTTTGCAAACAAACCCTTCATATATATAATATATAATATGTGACCCTGCACCTCAAAACAAACAAAAAGTCGCCAGACATGAATTTTTAGTTAAGACCATATTCTGGAAGAACAGACTTTAAGCTTTAAAATGATGTATAACTTAAATCAAATGGACTCTCCTAACCTATCTAAATATTGGAAAGAAAGCACAAACTCATGAAATGTGTGAACTGAGAAAAGAGGCTCTGAAGTACAGTGTCTATTCAAGCGCTTAATCTTTAGCAAACCGTGCTGGCTGTGCGATGAATGGGACAAAAAAAAAAAACAGAAAGTAAACCACCAGAGTAACAACAATGAAGGGATTATCAAATTAAACTGAAATTAAGCATGCCTCATTAACACATTCTGTCCATCATTAATGCCAACTCTCAAAGCAGTAGCATTATCCTTTCAAAATCTATTAGAGTTGAAAGTGAAGAGTATGGACAAGGTTTTTCAAAATGAAAAAGGGATTCTAAAGACACACCTAATAACACTATTCTACCAAAAATGTTCGAGATAAACTGCCAAAAAAATCCACAGTTTCCTGCCCGTTTTATGATACCAAATTTTAGCATAATGTAAAAGAAGACCAGCTCTGTTAGAAAATATGAAAAAGTCAAGTTCGGCTAGGTTGACCCATTTCACTTATTTTCAGTCCTCACGCAAAATCAGTGTGTGCGACTTTATGATCGTTTTGAGGTGCACGGTCACATATATGACCGCTCACAAAACCAACAAAAATTCGCAACCCTTGACTTTACGTGAGGACTTGAAAAAAAAAAAAAAAGTGAAATGGGTCAACCGAGTCAATCTTGATTTTTTTAATGTTTTTTGAAAGTGCTATCTTTTTACATTATTCTTTAGTTTGGGATGATAACATGAATGTGAAAGTGTGCTTTAACCAGTTTTCTGCAACCCTTCATTGGGGGAGAGTAGAATGATCAGATATGCCTTAGAGCCCCCTTTTCATTTTTTTTGATATTCCTTTGCACACCCTTTACTTTCAAGTCTAATAACTTTTTGAAAAGGATATCGCTACTGCTTTGAAAGTTGATTTAATAAAAGTGTGTGAACATTAATACAACATAATATTTTATTCTTTTTTTCGATTTTCATCAGGACAAATAGTGCAGTGACCTAATACGAAAATTGCAGTAGCAGTCGTTCTGCTGCGAATGTTTGTGTGTTTGTTGTTTGTGTGTGTGTTTGTGTGTGTGTGTGTGTGTGTGTGTGTGTGTGTGTGTGTGTGTGTAGGGAGGAGAGGACGTTCATCCATGACGTCTAAAAAGTCACAATTTTTTTTTCACCCGGTGCTCATCATATGACTTTCGCCTCAGCTGCTGGCGCAAAATGATACTGTCCAACAAATAGCTCTGCCTGTGCTCAGAGACAAAGCGCTCCATTTCATTCAATAATCTCGTGGCCTCATCTTTTTTATCTGGTGCGAAGACAAGTACCATTGCATTTGTGATCATTTACCTTCTGTGTTGTAGCGACTATATGCCACCATTATTTGCTCTAACTGGACATTTACATGCGTTCTCCCGGTTCGTTTGGGCGTGTGACGATATCTCAGGAACGAACTAAGTATTATAGATCTAAATCAAACAAAAAAACAAACAAACAAACAAGCAAACTTTGTCTGGGTAAGGAAAGACAAGTGGCTTAGACGTAAGACGTAGGTACCCCTGGAATCACTTGGTTGTGTCTTACCATAAATCTTGATGACTGGAAATCTTCACGTGGAAACAGAAAATGTTTAAGGTAGGTGAGATATTTTGCTACATTAATCGTTATGACATGGCGATTTAATGGTCTAAGGCGCCGCCTACGGGCCCTTTCTGAACCTGTACTGCAGATATAATTTCTACCGACTATAGTTTAGGCGACACGACATTTGCTCTTGCAACTATTGCATCGGTCTTATTTTCTCCAAGGGCCTATCGTTAGGGTTAGGGTTGTGATAGAGGGTTTTTTTTTTCTTTTCGGTGTACTTCAAGACAGTTCATTTGGCCACTTGTATTCGTTATTGACATAAATCATAATCATTCTCAAATATCTTCTTAAAATTGCAGTTTATACTTTTTGCTAATGATTGCAGCATAATCAATACTCCCATTCTAACTCTTTTAACTCTTCAATTAATGAAAGAGTAAAGTTATTCATCTTATTAGATTTGATAAAAACCATTAGTTTAGCTCTAATAAGCAATACTTCATAATAGGGTTTTCCATACTTTAACTGATCTTGCAATCACATTATTCTTAGGTGATTTTACTGATATATATATATATATATATATATATATATATATATATCTAGGCCTATATATATATATGGGTGAAAACATTGAACGATGTACAATTGGGCAAATCAGGGGTCAAAATTAAAAAAACGTGACTCACTGATATAAATACATCTCAGTCAAATGTCATTGATGTCAGCTTTCTTGCAAACCCGATTACACTGGGATATCTCCAAGGGTGTTGTTTTTATTCAAGGTTAGATAGAACTGTGACATATTGGCGAACGTCTCTGACTGAAATAAACATTGATTTAGTGAAAATTCAAATGAATGGTAGAAAAACATTCATATGAATGTATTTTCATCTTGTAAATGCTTTTGAAGACTGTGTTAATTTGTTCCTAAAATATTGTTTACCTTTTGTGAAGTTTACAAAAGCTAATACACTCGGAAATTAAGGTAAAAGTGGAGTTTTTGTCATTTAAGCAGAGATTTTCATATTCTTATCTTCACTTTCATCTCATTTGAACAAAGCATATAGCAGGGGTCTCATTTGTTTAAATGTTAATGTTCAGTAGATACTTATAATGAATTTAGTGCATTTCGTTTGGTCAAATCCCCATAAAAGCCCTTTACAGATGCTGAAAGTATTATGTTTTGATCAGAGACGTTCAGGTTTCACTCATAGACGTTCCTCAGACATAGACAATAAAAACGATGTCCTTTGATCCATAATTACGAGGTTTGTGAACAAACAACATTATTCTTTTATTAAACACATGTTTATCTTTTGTCAACAATTCAGAATGGTAATTTCAACTTGAATTATTTTTCTTAATAACCGATTGTAACTGCAAACCTCCAAATTGTAAGAGGAATTTCGATTTCTACACCAAAAATCAACAACCTTGTTATATTATTCATATCTTACAACATTTTTGATTGGCAGACAAATAAAAATTACATGAAATACTTGCAATTTTTACTACCTTACCTAAATTAATTGTTTATATCAGAGACATTTGCTTTTCCATCAGGAACGTTTCGACTGTAAGTTATCACGAGAATTAAACACCAAACTCCCTATTTTAAAAGATGCTCGTAACTCAACATTCCACATTCATTGAGAAATCATTTACCTAGGCATATATGTCAAGAATTGTTTTTGTTTATGATGACCACTACTTTGTATTTCACCTTCCGGTGTATACGAAGGTGTGCCCACATGCTATCAATATTGTATATGTTTTCGTTCAAATGTAGTCAAAATCTATAACAAAGGTAAACACGAATTTACTCATATTATTTTAATTTGACCATTATACCTCAAATATGATTATATGTGTATGTCAGGCCAGTTCGGATTTTTATTAGGAACCGTTAACCTGGGCCACTGTTATGATGTCGTCTCAGAAAGCTGTAATTAACCTATACTCATCCTAGAAGCATCAAATTCCGCTGCGCTTTTTTTGTATACTATGGCAGATACAAATTGTAAACGCCAAACTCAAAAGAATATCAACGGTGTGGTACAGCAAACGTTTGACCAAAAATGAACTGAAAACCTCTTTCAAGAGGTTGACAATGATAACATTACAATATCACATTTTATCTGTCACATCGGTAGGGGATTATCAATCCTTCTTTCTACTCGAAGGCGATACATAAGTAGTGTTGTAGAGGAAACCAAGTAAAGGGACATTCTTAATAGACGTTTTTTTGTTTCATTACAGATGTTAGAATTTTTCCTTTCCTCATGTATTTGGCTTACAAACCTCAAAAATAATACCACTAGAAGATATCACCTTACTTCTAAGAGAAAAAAGAGTCATTACAGGAGAAATTCAGCCCAAATATGAGCTAGCCGCTGATAAGAAAGAATAAAATCTTACGGGCTTAAGAAATATAAAGAAGTTATGACGTTTTGAAGTTTCGCTAATTATTCAGGAAACATCTTTTGAACGGTCATTATGAATATGCAAATGGCAAATTGAGCTTGTCATTCCCTCACAACTTTCCATAATGTTTGCACATTAACATTTTGAAATTTTCAGTTTTTCATTCAAACATAATTATGCCCGAGGCGTAAATCCCGGTATATCTAACCGATCACTATTCTGAAGGTAATCAACCAGGAATAGCATCATGTTTCAGATTTCAAAGACAGAAAAATTAAATTTTCGTTATCTTTTGTACACGATCAATGGAAAATTCTAAGGTTATGACATGGTTAGCTCACTCATTTCCATATTCTTATCAACTGTACGAGAACTTGTTTGCAGAAATTAGCTAAACTTCAAAAAGGCACTTAATTAAGGGTGCAATTAAGCACAATTAAGGGTGCAAGTATGCACCGCAGGTATGCTGCTATTGTTACAAATTAGGTGCAAATTTGAACATTTATTTCTTAGCGTGTAAGCCTCTGATTTTACAGGCTCAAAAGCAAACGTAGTGGTGTGCATTAAAAACAGAGTCCGCATTATAACATTGAATTGTATTTCCCCTCCACTTGGTATTTCATGTCCTCAATCAGTGCATGGTACCGACTGCGTCGCTTGCTACCTGAAACAGGGGTTGGGATAGTCATTATTTTGTAAACAGATGGCACCTCCATTTTGTAAACAGATGGCACCACTCCTGTTTACCAAGTAATTGTATAAAACTGGATTTACACGCACTTTAACATGGCCCATCTGTATTAGTGTTCAAGTACTACAATAAAAAATGGTAATTTAACTCTGGCTGTCCGTCTGTTCAAGCACGGCTTATAACGGCGGCCCTCCGCATCATATGTATATATTATATATTGTACTGTGAATTAAGTCATTATTGGCCATATAAACATTTTGCATGTTATTTAACGTTTCATTTGTCTTTACATACAAAATATCGTCGGCGTTTTCACGAACCGACGCTATTTCGATTTTGGTCAAAATTTTCAAAATCGAGATATTGGTACCAAATGAAAGTGCTTTCAAAACTCTACCAAATCCCAAAATTTTAGATCACAAAATTAATTATTCTTAATTTTATCAAAGAAAGAAAAAAACGACGGTACTCGAAATATCGAGAAATTGAGAAAAAGGAGTTTCACGAACCGACGCAGTAAAGATACGCCGGTTCGTGAAACCCGAATTGCTAGGGTGAAGAGCAATGCGGGTTTCACGAACCGTCGCAGTTGCATTATTTTGAGCTTTGTTCAACTTACTGGCCTAGAATTAGGTTTTGGCCCTAATCCAGATCTCAGAGTGAGAACCAAACCATCGGAAAGATGAATGACGACCTAAGCCAGCCCAATGTCCACGAGTGAAGTGAATGGTAAGCTATAATCCTATTAAAATCATGCTCAAAATAACAGTTTCAGTTGGACTACCATGACCATTAATTGCGGTAGAGTGTAGTCCCATGTATTCAATCGCGTGATGCTTATGAAGCCTAGTCTGTAAACGCCATCCAATTTCAAATTAGATCCCAAATCATATTATTTATAGTTTCTTTTCAACTTATGTCGTTACTTCTGAGACTACTGAGTACTGTAGTCGTAACGTCTGTGTGCAAGACATGCAAGATGTCAAAGTCTCGAAGACACTCATGGCTATGCCTTGACTTGAGTTGAAAATGAAATCATGAGATTGACAAAGTAGGCCTACTAAACTAAAAAAAAAGAGTAAAAAGTCTAAAAGTAAAACTCAAAGGAAGAGTAAAGAATAAAGTTAGACATGTTAGACGTTAACTTTCAAGTTTAACTATTAAGTTTAAGTTAAGACTTTACTTGTAATGCCAGTTACTAAAACTAAGATCAGCTGAAGTCTAAGACCAAGTCAAATTTACACAGAGTCTATAGTCTAGCTCTAGATCTACATCTAGACTAGTGGTAATAGTAGGTAGAGTCCACCCATTTTTCCCCCCAATTTTTACTGGTCCATTCCTGAAAAAGTTACTGGTCAGTGTCCAACAGTGATTTTTCCTGGTCAGGGACCGTCGGACCAGTGCCAGTGTGCAGCGTTGGTGTAGATGTCATCTATGACAGTATGTGGTCTAGTGATACTACCTAACGCTAAACACTACGAGTAGGTACCTAGTACTCTACAGGTTAGGTGGCTTTCCTGTACAGTGCAGTGTTATAGTATAGGACCTACTTGTGAATTCAGCCCTAGTACCGTACTGTGTGTAGATATGTGACATTATGTCTAATGTTAGTTCGAGTGGAGTACCTTTGAAGCACAGCAGTGGGGCTTTTTTTCCCTAAAACTTGTTCATGCGGCCCAACCAAATGGCGTTTACATATTCACGCGTGATTGATAGTGATACAGTAGCGCTGTCGATTTCCACAGCATCCATACATAATCTTTTGTCCTTTCTTCTTTCCTTTTTTCCCTTTGTTCTTTCACCCTTTTTATTCTTGGAATCGAAGGACTTCTAAGAAATGTCCCTCGACTGATTTAACCAGGACTCTTGAGTCCTGGTAAACCTAACCTAACCGAGTAACCGTTAACATTTGTTAGGCCTAACAGTAACACTGACTTAGCCCTGTATTGACTTTGTCTTTGGCCGACTTAGTGAGATGGCGAGTCTAACTCTTTAACGTTAGTCTAAACGTAGTCGTTAGATCTGTCAGTGTCAGTGTCACCGGCTTTTGTATATGGTGCCATCTCTAACGTACTTTAACAAGTTGATGTTAGTTATCTATGTCAACTTACTGAGTCAGTAATAGTGGTACTGTCATCCTGTTGGATATCGCCGCAATATCATCCGTGACGTGTTAATTTCGTGTCACAAAGACAAAAGTTGCCAAGATCTAATAGTATTAGATGTCTAGATCTAGATGTAGTCTAGATCTATAATATAAATTTTGTGAACCACTGGTAACTTAAAAGTGAAAGGTCTAGACTTCACTTAGTCTATAATTAGACCAGACATTCATGAGGCAAAGGCCTACTTAGTAGATCTATTCTTTTCTATTTTAACGTCAATTCCTACTAACTCGCCACGTGTTATTTCTAAGGCCAAGGACTTCAGGTTAGTGATTTTTTTTTTCATAAATACCAAACAGCAGACGTGTTTCATTTGCATTCTTGTGCAGACTTCATGAATGAAAATATGTGCAGTATCAAAGAAATATGATGCATATGACAATGCCAGTGTTTTATAGGTGAATGGTTAATACCTTTAAAAGCTGAATGATAATGTAGAGTCTAGGTCTAATTAAGATGTTACAGTCTCTGATAAGAAACAGGTTTGATTGTCATAGACTGTTTCCCAAATGCAGGTACATGTAGTAATATTCAGCTATTTCAATGCAATGCCTTGTTTACAAATACATGTAGATTTATATTCATGTGAATGATAATTCAATTTCTACATGAGACATACCAAGTGCTAAACATAATATCTTGCATCAGTAAAATGTGTAAATGAAGAGACAATTTGAATATGCATCAAATACGAACAGCAGCATTTTTTTGACATTCTTTGATCCTGCATAGGCCTACCATTTTGTTTTATGTTTAATATAAATAGAGCAAAATAATTTCAACTTCAGTTTTGTTGGCTGATTTTTTTTTCTTCTCAAAATTAAAGTTGTATCTTGTGCCATGATGTTTGATTTTAATCAAAAGTTCTTAATTTCTTTCTTTTCTTTCAGATGACTGGTGCCATGTAGTAGCGAAGAACTGGACTGTCTCAGAAAAGAAAAGGAAAAGTACAGGGTCGTGTACATCACCAACGGATGTGAATACAATGGTAATGTAGAGTCTAGGTCTTATTAAGATGTTAAAGTCTCTGATAATAAACAAGTTTGATTGTCGTAGACTCTTTCCCAAATGCAATTAGTGATATTCAGCTTTTTCAAAGCAATGCCTTGTTTACAAGGACATGCAGATTTATTCGTGTGAATAATAATTTAAATTCTACATGAGACTTACTAAGTGCTAGACATAAGATCTTGCATCATTAAAATATGTAAAAGGCGAGACAATTTGAATATGCATCAAAAACAGCAGTATTTTTTGACATTCTTTGATCCTGTATACTGTTTTGTTTTATGTTTAATATAAATAGAGCAAAATAATTTCAACTACAGTTTAGTTGGCTGATTTCTTTTTCTCAAAATGAAAGTTGTATCTTGTACCATGATGTTTGATTTTAATCGAAAGTTCTTAATTTCTGTCTTTTCTTTCAGATGACTGATGCCATGCAGTAGCGAAGAGCTGGACTGTTTCAGAGAAGAAGAAAAAAGTACAGCATCGTGCTGATCATCAAGGAATGTGAATACAATGGCTTAGGAAAGAAGACAATCTCAAGATAGGATAGAAGGGAGAAATTGGGATGAAGGGCGACAACATAAGGACGGTATATCTACAGTGAAATGTGATTGTAAAGTGGAAACATGAAAGGAGATCCTAAGATTGAAGGTGAAAACAATGCATTCCATTCTGTGATGTCGTAATTACAATTTTGCTACACTTTAATAACACTACAGAGAGACATTTATATCAAGGAAAGCTTCATGTGGATGTGGAACGTTAGATTTTTTTAAGTGTTCATTGGTATGTATTTCATGATAATAAATCTTGAAGGTTTTGTGTGGTAATCATAACCTTGTGATAAATCTTGATAGATTTCTAAGTGCACATTGGCAATATTTAGATGATGCTGTAATCAGATTAAGTTCTATTCTCCTTTATTCTTTTATTTATTATTTTGTTGTCTTCAACCCACTTTGAATGTGTCACGTATGATTCTTATAAACATGGGAACATGCACTCCATGTAAATGATAGGACTTATAACAAATTGACATAATTATTCAACCATCACTAGACAGTTCTGTTATAAGATGTTCTTTATCTAACTAAAATTGTAAATTATGATACGTGTATGTTCCCATGCAAACTCACAACAAAATACAGAAATTTGATTTCTTTTAATAATAATTCATTATGTCTCTAAATTTACAATTAAAGAAAGTGATTGCAATAAGGATGTCAAACATCGTATATTAAAATAATAGATTATTCATTTGTCTCCATCCGTAGTAACGCACGCAACTGCAGTGTGCAGTTTGTAGGCTGCTGTGAAAAAAAAAAATCACAGGCAGCCCAAGCAGGATTCGAACCCACGACCTCTGGATTACTAGACCAGCGTCATAACCACTAGACCACCAGAGTGCCCTGGCGCTACCTTTACACATGAATAATTAAGTATAGAAGGGCTTGGGGCGCTTCGAAGTTTACTGCTCTTATTAAATATGTACATGTCATTTGCAACTCAACTAAAGATGATTAAACACACTGAAATTCTTACTTTAAATGATATTCATGATCTGTTTTTTTTTTCTTTAATAGCTTGGGATGTACACTTTATACACTGTATCGGTCTACATTTCGCCTACAATATGGAATTCTTTACTTCGAGACGTTTGTTTTTAACAAACAAAAAATTAAGAGTCCTTTAAAGGTGCTGTAAAACAGTGGTGTTTGTTTGTTTGTTTGTTTTTTGGTGGGGGGGGGGGGGGGGGAGTCAAATTAGCCTTGGCCCCTCTCCGCCGTCTTTTTTTTTTTCCTTTAGCTGCATATTTTTTAGTCATCACATGAAAATTCGTCTGCATCCACCCCGTAGTTTTGCTGATGACCTTTCTTTTTAATTATTTTAGCCACACACAATTTTGGCTGAATTTCCCCAACCCTCTTGTGAATTTGCTAGTACATGTACTAAAACACATTCTCAGAATGTGTTTATAGTACTGGTGGATTAAGGATTCACAGGGAGGGGGGGGGGTCGGCCAAAATTTCTCTTTTCTCATAATACAAGCCTTCGGGGCGAAAGGCTGATATTATGGGCTTTCTACACACATTTTTAGATGCTAATTATTGGTTAACATGAGCATGATCATTTATGTTGTGATTAATTTGTTTCCTTATATATGTATGACTTCTTTTAGAGACTTAATTGGCTTGGCACTCCTTACATCGACCTATTTTAGACACCCATTTCCCTCTCTCTCTCGTGCTTTTTCTCTACTGTCCTGTGAATAGTGTAACTACATGTACATGCAGTACCTCTTCTCTTTTGTATGATATACATCAAGTTTTTATCTGAGCATATGGGTGTTGCAGCACTCTCAAGCTTCATGCATATGCAGCAACATCTTTGTGTGGTCATATACATACATGTAGTTATGCTTGATATATTGATTTGAGAATGTTATTCTTTCTCTTGTATATGTTCCGTCCGCACTCTATAGATGTAAATGTACGATGTAAGATTTGGTGTGCATGTTCGAACTGTGTTCCTCTTTTTGTGAACACACAAGAACTGATATAATAATGAACTTGAATTACACATATTCTTGAATCTTGATTCCATCTCCATTTGCCATTGGATATGTATTGATTTATGGAGCTCTTCCACAATTGTTATCCTTCCCATTGTCATTACTCATCTCTGAATAATTCAAATTTGATATTCTACTGAGGACCTATGTTTCTTCGATTACATAATGCACCTCTTCAATATATTGCTGCAAAAGGCATAATAAAACATGACCATTATTATATATTTAAAATGAAGCTTGAAATTCTGATAGTGTTGATATTCATGTATTTTTAGGAGTTTATCAGTTTCGAAGAGTGCATGCAGGATGAGTTTATGTCTTTATATGATCAGGTGCAGCTATCATAGAATCTGTTGAGCAGGAAAGAGAAAGATGGAAAATGAGGAATTATGAGTGAATTCGCATGCGAGCCAAATGACAATAATGACACTGATAAAAATTGTGACAAAGTAAATGTCACAAATATGTGGAATAATAAGAAATAAAGAAATTAATATATTATTTCAGAGAAAGAAATAACAGAGTGCATGCATGAGTGTGAAAGATGAGTAAATACAAGTAATTATTACTGACTGGCACGTCTTTTTCCCAAGATTTAGCGGTATCCTTCATCTTAGAACAAACATTCATAATTATTATGAAAGAAGTGAACTGAATTTGAATTAAAAATAATGTGAAAAAATGAAAAAGTAAGTTAATTAAGTAAAAAAAAACAGTAAAAAGTAAAAAAATATGAAACACAGTATACCGAATACATGTATTACCATAGATGTCCAAATGCAAAAGTGTTAAATAATAACATATCCACAAAAAGGGGGGGGGGGCAAAGAAATCTTTGGAACGATCAACCACAGCTATAATAACAATACATGCGTGTACTAAATGAAGATGAAAACACTGACAACACTCTTTTTAGAACAATTAAGAGAAACTGGCTTGTATTATCATCTTAATTATCACTAAATGTATTGTAATCATCACAACAATCATTACATGACAATTAATTTCAATTAATAAGGTTATTGTTGATGAGCAGGTATAGCCCTAATAGTATTTGTATGTAAACACATACGAAAATGAAATAGCGACGGTTCGTAAATACACGCGTATTGCACGTTACCTATTGTACAGGCCCTACAGCGCGGGTCCCACGAACCGGCGTAATACAACTTACGTCGGTTCGTGGGACCCGCGCTTAAGTACATAACCTATGGTGCGCGCAAGAAACGATGGATTTACGAACCGACGCAGTGAGTTTGAAGACAGAAATATCGTAATTTTTTTGAATTCACACTAAAATTACACTATGAATAGGAAGAATAACTTCCACTCTCATCACCCTGTCAAAATTTTCACACACAAGACAGGAAAAGTCATTGAAAACGTTGTCTATAACTTGTGAGATCTTTAAACGCGATTTTCTCAGAACTGCATTTTCGCTCAAAAACGAAATAGCGTCGGTTCGTGGTAATGCCGACGATATGACTTACTATGTAATATGTCAATAATTTTCAGAATTGTATTTGTGTAATTGAACCTGCCTTTGTTATTTTTGTTATTCTGAAAGAAAATATGAAATGCAGAAAATAAAATCTTTTCAAAAAAAAAAATGTCCATCCGGTCTTGCCAGTACCACGGCCGTTGTCTGGAACTTGTAGGCTCCATGAACATGACTGAGCCTAAATATCCCGAGCAGGACGAATTTCTAGCATTCGGAGCATTTAAAATCCATCCGGTCTTTCTATTTTGCTGTAAGAAAAAAAAAAAGATAGAGTTAAAATGATATCAAAATAAATTTATCGTGCACTGGAAGAACAATGTGCGCACAAATGAACGTCTCTGATCAAAATTATAAAATCAGCATTGTTTTTAGATTGCGTAAATTACCTAGAACGATGTATGTATACGAGGGCCATACACTGTGGAAATAATGAAAGATCTACTCCTTATTGTAGTAGTTGAAAATATGTAAAACGTTCAGTGTAACGTCTCTGACGTAAACATCTTTGCTTATCACTACTTAATGGGTTTGATTTTTACAACATATTGGCATTATATTTGGATTGAGGAACATATGTGCTACAAACATATGCACCAATTCGCCATGATGGGTCATTGATATTGGTTTGAGAGTAGATCCTATTTGTTCAGAGAACGTCCCTGACCTAAACCTGTTTTTCTTACATTTCTGCCTCTCTCTCAAAAAAAAAGTACGTAAACTAAAGTGACTACTACATAATAATCATAGACTATTGACCTATTACTAGTCATAAAACATGGTTTCTGTCCTGGCAATGTGTTTACACTTGCTCAATCAACAGAAAATCTTAAATTTGAAACTCTTTTACATATTTTCAACATCTTTCTGGAAGTTTCATTTTTCTTAATATTATAACACGCTCGTGTTAACTTGGTTCTACTTATTCCTATTATACTAACTGAGCACATCCTGAAATAAATTTACTTTAAATTTGTATAGTGGATGTCTTCATTTCATGGAACAGTATTTTTCAGAGACGTTTTTCATTTTGCTCAGAGACGTGCGGTCTTTGATCTTCGTGCAGATTCTTACATATTTACCGTCTATCCTCTTTTAATTTACCTCTAATCCAAAGATTAAAATACGTAATTTCACAAATGATACTGATTGGCAAATCTACGGAATAATAATTCTGACAAATCGGCACAAACAGCAGGAAAGTTTTTGTTATTACTCACATTTTCAAGTTTTGTGGGCATATCTGTCGTTGAACTGTGCTGACTCGATTCCAGGAAGGCTCGTCAGTGCGTAAAATAAGCACGCAAATAAAGTATCATGCAGTGCGAAAGTGTCAGATGAGGGAATATCCCTTCAGAGACTTTCAATCAGGGACATTCGTTTTGATCAGAGACATTCGCCAATTCAAGTTTTCAACCAGAACTCATTTTTGTGGACAGTATGCTACTAAAGTCGCCAATCATCATAGTCGCCTGGCTCACACTGACATAATAATAACCACTTTTTATCTCAAGCATAATCCACTTTCATTAATGACACCATTAAACAAGTGAACATCTCTGATGGTTATTCAGTATATTTTTCTTTAATGAGCCACCACACAATTATTTCACACAGCTCACTCACAAATTTTGATGGAATGGTAGTATGGATAAGATGCTAAATAAATATGGCCTTACATGTTTTCATAGTCATCCTAAATTTTTGGCGTCAAGGAAAAGATAATTCATTCAGAGACGTTCTTTTTCAGACATAAGTGAATTTAACATTCCTTGATAAGATAAATAATACACACGTTCATGGCAGAAGTACTTGATTAAATAGTTTAAGTGTGTGGGCTTACTCACAAGGAAAAACAAAGCTGTAGCATTGCATTAAAAAAAAAATTAAGACGTGTGATTCTGGGATTTTTTTCACAAAATATGCATTTTTGTCAATTTTTTCAGCTTCAAGGCATTATTTTTTAAAGAAAATGCAGTAAGAACACTACAAAGTATATATTTTCTGAAAGTTACAACCCTCCCCTACCAAATGATACCAAAAACCATGAAAAACACCCCCAGGTGACAATTTTACAAGGGTTTGGATACCGAAAAGCATGAAAATGGCCAATTGTACATCGTTCAACGTTTTCACCCATATATATATATATATATATATATATATATGCAAAGTCTCCATTCAATTTAGTTTAATTGTTCTTTTTTTATGCAAACCTCCATCTTTTTACAATAGTAAATATAATGGTAATATACTAGTAATAGCTAAACTTATAGTACGTCTTGCCAACAGCAAATTTATAAATTCTCTATTGTACGCTGATTTCTCCTAACTATGACGTTTTAGCTTGGGGAATACACGTACTTTATCAATTTTCCCGACAGGATTTCATTATTGCAGAAAGGGTGTGTATGTGTGTGTGTGTGTGTGTGTGTGTGTGTGTGTGTGCGTGTGTCATCTACGACATTTTCATGGTAATGTTAATGAGTATAGATTCTAGTAGTATAGACTTTCGGGTCCTTTTGTCGTGGAAGGTCATATGCATCTAGGTCTATCCCGATGAGCACAAGTTCTCGAATGAAAAACAAAGTGGACAGACATCATCGGGGATGAAAGGGGGGGGGGGGGGGATGGAGGTGGCCAGCAACACTGAGTGCGCCCTCAGTTGTCCTCCACACAAACAAATCCCTTGGGTCGATTAGAGGCAGCGATAAATTCTACATGTTCCCCAGAGGCAGCACTCCTCACCACTAGATCTTTTATACCTGGGTTTTGGAGATAATCTGCGAGCAAACGACACAGTAACATAGTAATTGACGATGTGCATGATGTACGTAAAATAATTATGTTGGCCTTCATGCATAAACCAAACTGCTTTTAAGAATAGAGATATTATGAGATGATGATCTGACATGCGTCTGTAATTGAAATTGAAATTGAAATTGAATAGAAATTGAAATTGAAAAATTAAGAATGTCATGAGTGGCTTGAGAGTGTCTTGACAGTCGGTTAATTCATATATCTTATCGGCATTCATGAAACGTGTGGTTTTTAAATTTGTATCACGTATATTCAAACATATAAAATTATTAATTTGTGCAATTTTGTGTTAATCAAGTAGTTCCTTCGATATTTCATTTTTATCTGTTTATTTTCTATTTGCCTAATACAATGTGCATGACCTGCATTTAACGTGAATAATGACATGCGTATAATACAATCCTATAAGATAACGTGCGACGTTTAATGATTTTAATGTGCATATAGTCAAAGTTCTGTCCAACAAGCGTAGTTTATTTAAGTGGTAGGTGTCCTCACATTCTTCTATACTCATTAAAAAAAAAAAATGTTTCAATTTTATGATGGATCGTGTATTGTGTCTCAAGTTTGAATAAGGTCAAACGTTTAATCTGTGAAATGACAAGTTGTGTCTGTCAATAAAGTGTTGTATCTTCAACACGTTTCATTGCCCACAAGCATAATGGACTACTTGATAGGAAATTGAACATAAAGTGACTGCACTTTACAAGCTCAGTTCAGTTCAATTCAGTGGAATTTATTTCCAGCATATTATACATACGTAAAGATACCATTGGATCAATTTGCCAATGCTAAAGGGGGGTGGGGGGGGGGGGTTGCGCTGAAAACTGAGGATGCGTGTCCATAGTCACGGACTGTATAGCCAGTGTAATTGGAGTGGTGTGTGTGCATTAGTGCGGTGACAGTTTGATTATTGAACGTGAATTACAAGTGCTATGAAACACCGCACTAGCATACCAGTAGTACATAGGAGCTGTCTCGCCACACACCAGGTCCTCATTATGTATCCCCCACCCGTCTGTCTGTCTGTCTGTCTATCTCTTTTCTCTCTTTATATACAGGCCCTACAATGAAAATCAATTTCATGTATCGTCTAAGCACTTTATAATGGTTACATTATAGCTTAATTAAAGTAATTGTAACAAACTCATCAATTACTGATATTTCACATGCTTGGGTGGCAGTTCCCTTGTTTGATCAATATTAGATGCTTCCTCAGCCCCTTCATAAAGGTAAACGACTCGTGCTTTCCCAGCCGAATGATTTTCTCATTAACTCAACTCATATTCATGAAATCCGTTGCCAGGCCAACTGAATTATGGTTCCACCTCAGTTCGTAAAAAAAGAGAAAATCCATTGGCTTATAATATCATTATTTTCCTCGAAGAAGCGAACGATAGTTTGTATATCGAACAGTTCTACATCCCCCCCCCCCCTAAGTAATTACGTTGTGCTGAACGCCATTCGAGAAAATCATCACGCGAACGTCAGAATGAAGCGTTTTAGCTAAAAGAAAATGATAATACTACTGTTATGGTAATAATTTGACGTTTTCAACGTTTAATAGCTACACGGATAGTGTATATAATACTATAATATGAAGGGTTTGTTTGCAAAAACCGATAAGTCCATTTTTGAAGATTTTAAAGTACGTTCTCTGTCATAAAGTACAAAATAATACCTTTTAAATGATATATTGGTCACTGCATATAAAGGTATACTTTTGAAGCTATGGTCAAAAGAAGCAAAGATTTTCTTATTTTTCTCTTTATTTTTCTTGACCTTTAATTGCAAATATCTCCATTTGGCAAATATGGACTTATCGGTTTTTGCAAACAAACTCTTCATATATTGATAGACACATTAAAATATATATACTGCCCAATAGTAAGTCCACTTAACTAAACTATAACAAACACAATGAACCCTAGTATACACATGATGATGCCCAATACTTCTGTATTCATATCTATATGCAGGAAAGTTGTTTGTTATTTTCATTTTCATTCAATTCATTTTCATTCTTCTCTTTTTTCCAACAGAACACAACGGAGTATGATATAGGAATTATATCACAGACGTATATACATCGTTGCAAATTTTATCAAATGATAAAATAAAGTTACATAATGCATGCATACTTGCAAAAATACTACAATGAAATAATATTTGCAATAATGTGTAGCTTTTCCCCTCTGTTCTGAAGAATTTTCCACTTATTTTCGTTCCATTCTAATTCATTTCTCTGTCTTTCCCCACCTACCTCATTTAGTCATCACTGTTCATCATGGTATGTGCATTTTGTTTGCCAGAATAACGCTACACGGGAAGTGACGACAGAGGGCGCTATAATATGAATGAAATGCTGACCCAAGTCCTGTACTTTGGTCTTTCTTACATTAACGTAAACTTACACTTTCGAGTTGATATTACTGTGAGTATTTGTATTCACAGAATGGGCCCGTGTAAACGGCACAATTTTTCTCATACATTTGTCTGTTTTATGTATGTATATTATTGTCAAACTTTCAATTAGAATATGATGGATTGTAGAAAACAAACCATTTCAAGGTACCTTTGTGTAACGTTGTGTATAATTCTCGAACGTGGATTCCTTGAACACAGAAGAACACACATAAGCATTAAGCAAACGGTGGCAGATATTAATATCCTCAGATATTCCTACACAATCAAAATTCAAAAAGCCATGCTTAAGATTGCGATACAGTACAATACGTGTGCAAACCTGACGTGTCGATTCGCACAGGCTGGTTTCTAACTGTAATAGACCACAAGGCATTCCTTCATTCGATCTTAAACTGGTTTAACTTTCATCTCCACAAACGTGAGCGGTTGGCTGCCTGTGGGCCAGGCGCTCCAGAACAGGTCTCCAGTATTCTGAGATCCTCCGGGGTAGACACCATTGAGATTGGACTGGCCACACCCATTATACCACCATCCACCTGACGGGCAGCAGGAGCCGCAAGCCACATTCATCATGCTAGGGTCGTTGGGTTGATCCGCAGTGCTAAAGGGAGATCCACTGTGAGTGGTCAAGGAATCTCCTGAAAAAAAAAAACAACAGCAAAAGAATAAATTATTAAAAACATCCCCCCCCAAAAAAAAAACAAACAAAAACAAAAACAAAAACAAATGAACAATTCATCGTATCAACATTAACATGCCAGAAGGTCGCTGAACATTAAATTTGCCTTGAAAAATCCACGAGGGTAAAATATTATTTCAACATAAGTACTAAAATAACAAAGTCTCTCCCTGTGTTTCTCCACCCCTGCCCACCCCCCCCCCCCCCATCTCTCTCTAATACTGTCTTTGTTTAGCTCAGGCTTTTGTAGAAACCGTTTCTAATTGTTCTCTTCCCATTAACACATAACATTTCTTCTTTCTTTTTCCGCAAAAGGGACACTCTCTTCCGTACCTATGTATTCAATAAAAAGAACATAATTATGAGAAGAAAGATCTCTGCGTTCTCGGCCCGGTTTCTTGTTCAAATTGTCACCCATAAAAATGAGAAAAAGAACATGAAATAAGATATCTGAGCATTATTTTACAATTAACTGACCTCAGACGTGAGACGCAAATCTGAGCCACATTCCCATAGGTCATCAGCTCAGTTAAGCCATGCTTATGCTGACCGTCTCCTGCCTCCTTGCTGAATCAATTGTACTGCTTTTTCGTACCCAACCGTGAATGTTTTAAATGATATAAATCATTTATTCAACTGCATTTTCGTTTTTCTCTTCTGTCATTTGGTTATGTTTTATTTTTCTTAAATCATGTAATTTGATTTGATATGGGAAGCAGAATCATAACGAACGATCGATCGAAATAGATTTCTTATTTCGCGTTCTCTCATATAAATTACCTGCATCTCCCTGGTAGCCAGAAACTGATAGTCGATAGTTATTATCTGCACTATCTACTGCAAAACTGCTGTATTTTGCATATCTCTTGCTTCCGCTCTGGTCTTCGATGTCAATTCGCATTTGAAATGATCTTTGACCCAGTATCCGGTGAAGGGGTTTATTGCCTAACCAGTGGTCCCCGTTTAGATCGCCGAAACCGGAAATATAGTCTGCCCAGTTTCTTGAAAAGATGACGAGGTTCATCGAACGACGCTGAAAAACCTGGTTTATTTCATATAAAAGAAAAATATTGCGCAAAGTTAGATATGAGGTATAACCTTTCTTCCATTTATCTCCCTTTACAAATGGAAGTTATAAGATGGCATCTGCCGATCTATAATTTTAGCAAACATGTCGGAAAACAGGAAAAGTTAAATGTTCTTGGAAAAACAAAAGAAAATAAGCTGCCATTTCCGTAAAGCATACCAGCAAGAAAGAAAATAAAATGTCACCATTTATTGTCCCATTTTAGTACGCTAAATAATGATGTAAAGGACTTCTATTACAGCGAATTTCCCTTTTTTTTTTTTTACTGAAATACTACTTAGCATTTCACATCACAATGCGATCCTCTCCTCATTTCTTGAAATTCTTTGCACACACTTTACTTTCAAGTCTAATACATTTTTTGGAAAGGAAATGGACAGAATGTGTTATTAGAACATGCTCAATTTCAGCTTATTTTGATAATCCCTTCATTGTTGTTGCTCCAGTGGTTTACATCATATTGTTTTGTCTCTTTCATCACACAGCTAGCACGGCTTGAGTATAAAGGGCTTGAATACACCCAGTACTTCGGAGCCTCCTTTCTCAGTTCACACTTTTCCACACTTTGTGCTTTCTTTCCAGTATTAAGATTAGGGGAGTCCATTTGTATTGAGTTACGCATCATTTTAAAGCTTAGAGTCTCCTCTTTCAGAATCTTCCCTTTAACTAAAAGTCCATATCTGTCGACTTTTTTTTTTGGTTATCTGATGCAAGGTCACATAAATACTGACCGTCCATCCACCTCCGTCAATGTCCATATCACAGTAAACACGAACAGGCGACTGGTCATCGGAATCAACAGGTCTCAAGGAGTAGATGCCACTCGAATGCAGTCCGTTATTGTACAAATCGGAACAGTCGAGGTCCAGAAAACCTATTCAGCATAAAGCAAGGCCATAAAAAAGAATGAAATCATAAGTAGGGACAAAAAAATTAAGTTCTGGCTTACATTCATGAATATGTTTACCCATCTATCTATCTATCTATCTATCTGTATGTATGTATGTAATTATCAGGTATGCCTTTGCATATGAATTTCCTTCCCAAAGGTCCTAGTTATGTTGCTGACATAATTTGTCGATCGTTTCACACCGTCATTCCATAATCCAACGTTGCTCAATGACTGCGTTATTGAATGTATCACATTCCGTATTGTATTGTAGTCCCATTATTGCTCACGCACATACGAAAAAGCACATACACCGTCAAAATTACTTTTCCACATGGTACCCCCATGGTTCGACCCACCGTACGCCACTTTACATATATATACACATTATATATATAATATTATGATCAAACATAATATATATATATATATATACATATATATATATGTATATATATATATATATATATATATATATATACATAATATTCATATAGATGTGTGTGTGTTTGTAAATGTGTATTATTGTGTAACATATATATAGTCTATCTTGAGCCCCCTCCAATGTTTGCCCCCCAAATCCAAAACTGCTTCCGGCGCGCCTGTTTAGACAAACGTAAATTTGAATACGATGTAAGAACGGACCATATTCTGAAAGAGCAGACTTTAAGCTTTAAAATGATGTAAAACTCAAATCAAATGGACTCTCCTCACCCATCTAAATATTGGAAAGAAAGCACAAACTCAGGTAAAGTTTGAACTGAGAAAAGAGGCTCTGAAGTACAGTGTCTTCCAGCGCTTAATCTTTACCAAACCGTGCTGGCTGTGCGATGAATGGGACAAAAAACAGGAAGTAAACCACCAGAGTAACAACAATGAAGGGATTATCAAATTAAACAGAAATTAAGCATGCCTCTTAAACACATTCTGTCCACATTTAATGCCAACTTTCAAAGCAGTAGCACTATCCCTCCAAAAGTTATTAGAGTTGAAAGTGAAGAGTGTGGACAAGATTTCTCAGAAATGAAAGAGGGATTCTAAAGACACACCTAATCACACCATTCTACCAAAAATACTCGAGATAAACTGCTAAAAAACACACTTTCCTGCCCGTTTTATGATACAAAATTTTAGCATAATATAAAAGAAGACCTGCTCTTTCAGAAAATATGAAAAAGTCAAGTTCGGCTAGGTTGAGCCATTTTACTTATTTTCAGTCCTCATGCAAAATCAGTGTGTGCGACTTTATGTTCGTTTTGAGGTGCAGACAGATTGAATTGTGCAGTATTCATGTAGAATTATGCAGATGACTCTATTCTATACTTTTCTCATTCTGATATTAATGATATCATTAAAAAAAAACAGCACAAACTTACAACAAACTGGAGTTTAAGAATTCAAACGCTGTTGAGTCCTGAATGGCCTTCTACATATGATTTTGTTTTAGAAATGTAGACATCTTTCATCACTTTAATGGAGTTATAAAATAACATATTAAAGAATGACACAGCTTCAATGTTTCTTTCACTGTATATTTCGTAATATGTAACTTCGAAGTTTATGCGTCTGAGGACATTCAGAGTGGAGTTTCAGTTAGAGTCACAATGATCTAATCATTTTATTACTAACATTATTATCGTTATTTTAAAATAACCATTGTTTCCATTATCAATACAACTATCAGAATAACACTAAAAATAAAGGTAATACTTATTGTTGTCATTATGATTACTGTTATTATTGTCATTGTTATTATCATCATTCTCTTCATCATCAACACCATTATTATCGTTAGTAGTAGTAGCAGTTGTGGTAGTAGTAGTAGTGGTAGTAGTAGTGGTAGTAGTGGTAGTAGTAGTAGTATAGTAGTAGTAGTAGTGGTAGTAGTGGTAATAGTAGTAGTATAGTAGTAGAAGTAGTAGTAGTGGTAGTAGTGGTAGTAGTGGTAGTAGTGGTAGTAGTAGTAGTATAGTGGTAGTAGTAGTAGTGGTAGTAGTAGTGGTAGTAGTAGTGGTAGTAGTAGTAGTAATGGTAGTAGTAGTGGTAGTAGTGGTAGTAGTAGTAGTATAGTAGTAGCAGTAGTAGTGGTAGTAGTAGTATAGTGGTAGTAGTAGTGGTAGTAGTGGTAGTAGTAGTAATAGTAGTGGTAGTAGTGGTAGTAGTAGTTGTATAGTAGTAGTAGTAGTATTGGTAGTAGTAGTGGTAGTAGTAGTGGCAGTAGTAGTAGTAGTGGTAGTAATAGTAGTAGTGGTAGTAGTAGTAGTAGTGGTAGTAGTGGTAGTAGTAGTAGTATAGTAGTAGTAGTAGTAGTAGTGGTAGTAGTGGTAGTAGTAGTAGTAGTGGTAGTAGTGGTAGTAGTAGTAGTATAGTAGTAGTATAGTAGTAGTAGTGGTAGTAGTAGTAGTAGTAGTAGTGGTAGTAGTGGTAGTAGTAGTATAGTAGTAGTGGTAGTAGTAGTAGTAGTGGTAGTAGTAGTAGTATAGTAGTAGTAGTAGTAGTAGTAGTGGTAGTAGTAGTAGTAGTAGTAGTGGTAGTAGTAGTAGTAGTATAGTAGTAGTAGTGATAGTAGTAGTAGTATTAGTGGTAGTAGTAGTAGTAGTGGTTTTAGTAGTAGTAGTAGTGGTAGTAGTAGTAGTGGTAGTAGTAGTAGCAGTAGTAGTGGTTGTAGTAGTAGTAGTGGTAGTAGTAGTAGTAGTAGTGGTAGTAGTAGTGGTAGTAGTAGTGGTAGTAGTAGTGGTAGTAGTAGTAGTATAGTAGTAGTAGTAGGAGTAGTGGTGGTAGTAGTAGTGGTAGTAGTAGTGGTATTAGTAGTAGTATAGCAGTAGTAGTGATAGTAGTAGTAGTAGTAGTGGTAGTTGTAGTAGTATAGTAGTATTAGTAGTAGTAGTGGTAGTAGTAGTGGTAGTAGTAGTAGTATAGTAGTAGTAGTAGTAGTGGTAGTAGTAGTGGTAGTAGTAGTGGTAGTAGTAGTAGTAGTTATAGTGGTAGTAGTAGTGGTAGTAGTAGTGGTAGTAGTAGTAGCAGTAGTAGTGGTAGTAGTAGTAGTAGTGGTAGTAGTAGTAGTAGTAGTGGTAGTAGTAGTATAGTAGTAATAGTAATAGTAGTGGTAGTAGTAGTGGTAGTAGTAGTGGTAGTAGTAGTAGTATAGTAGTAGTAGTAGTAGTAGTGTTGGTAGTAGTAGTGGTAGTAGTAGTGGTATTAGTAGTAGTATAGTATTAGTAGTAATAGTGGTAGTAGTAGTGGTAGTAGTAGTGGTAGTAGTAGTGGTAGTAGTAGTAGTATAGTAGTAGTATTAGTAGTAGTAGTGGTAGTAGTAGTGGTAGTAGTAGTAGTATAGTAGTAGTAGTAGTAGTGGTAGTAGTAGTAGTATAGTAGTGGTAGTAGTAGTGGTAGTAGTAGTGGTAGTAGTAGTGGTAGTAGTAGTAGTAGTTATAGTGGTAGTAGTAGTGGTAGTAGTAGTGGTAGTAGTAGTAGTATAGTAGTAGTAGTAGTGGTAGTAGTAGTGGTAGTAGTAGTGGTAGTAGTAGTAGTGGTAGTAGTATAGTAGTAGTAGTAGTGGTAGTAGTAGTGGTAGTAGTAGTAATAGTAGTGGTAGTAGTAGTTGTATAGTAGTAGTAGTAGTATTGGTAGTAGTAGTGGTAGTAGTAGTGGCAGTAGTAGTAGTAGTGGTAGTAATAGTAGTAATGGTAGTAGTAGTAGTAGTGGTAGTAGTGGTAGTAGGAGTAGTATAGTAGTAGTATAGTAGTAGTAGTGGTAGTAGTAGTAGTAGTAGTGGTAGTAGTGGTAGTAGTAGTATAGTAGTAGTGGTAGTAGTAGTAGTAGTGGCAGTAGTAGTAGTAGTATAGTAGTAGTAGTAGTAGTAGTAGTATAGTAGTAGTAGTAGTAGTAGTGGTAGTAGTAGTAGTAGTAGTGGTAGTAGTAGTAGTAGTATAGTAGTAGTAGTGATAGTAGTAGTAGTAGTAGTGGTAGTTGTAGTAGTAGTGGTAGTAGTAGTAGTAGTGGTAGTAGTAGTAGTGGTAGTAGTAGTAGCAGTAGTAGTGGTAGTAGTAGTAGTAGTGGTAGTAGTAGTAGTAGTAGTGGTAGTAGTAGTGGTAGTAGTAGTGGTAGTAGTAGTAGTAATGGTGGTAGTAGTAGTAGTAGTGGTAGTACTAGTGGTAGTAGTAGTAGTAGTGGTAGTAGTAGTGGTAGTAGTAGTAGTAGTGGTAGTAGTAGTAGTGGTAGTAGTAGTAGTAGTGGTAGTAGTAGTGGTAGTAGTAGTAGTAGTAGTGGTAGTAGTAGTGGTAGTAGTAGTAGTAGTAATAATAGCACTTAATAAGCAATGGCCGCAATCACGAAAGTAGGCTATGTTTTTGCATCGCGATGGCATGGTCAAATTGATGCGCACAACGCTTTCAATGAGCTTCATGTTCTCGTCCATGGGACTTTCATCAACAAAGTTACTCTTTTACAAATCCAGAATCCAAATGGAAACACAGTCACATAAATCTTATGGCAATAATTGTCTTGTATAAAATACAAAAACTTTAGTTTGGCTATGACTTTCTGTGGTTTCAATCAGTGTACATGACAGTCCCATAACTTAAATTTATGAAAATATATATTGTATAAAGTTTTAAAGGTATTGGGATGATATCATTAATTTCTTCGACCTTCCCGAATCTTCCTAATATAAGCGGGGCTTCATTATAATAGTATCTACATTAAAAATTTCCTTTGAAATTAAACAACCTTATAAGTTATTACTTTAATGATATCTATATTCCGTGGCCCTCCATACAACTCTCAGAAAATACAACAAAAAACGTATCCTAAAAGTTTCTGTCCAGTCAAATCTCCAAACTGCTGAAGAAAGTAAATAACCAACTCAGATTGGACAAATTTTAACTGTAATACTGTTTTCAAATCTAACTTCACCACACTGTCAGGCTGTGCTGGATAAAGCAATTATTAACTGTTGCTGATCTGTTGTTCATTAAAAAGAAACACCATACGGAAAATCACAATACATTGAAATTGACAACAGATGGTGCACTGAACGCAAATCACACATCCCACATTTAGCACTAGAGACACTTCATAAATGCAACAATTGAATATGCACGATTTTTGTTCCAATGTTGTTTTCACAATCACATGTGAAGGGCAAAATTAACACGATCTGGTATTGTACCAGCAACTAATGGTATCAATGGATACACATAACTTGTCATTAGTATACAGTCGAAAGGTAAACAACACTTTTGAAAAAAAAAATAAAACTGTGGTGATCCCTGATATTCGTGTTAAGGGCTATAGCCATGCAATTTTCGAGATGCTCATCAAGAAAAGATTTGACTATTTTTTTCTTTCACATTGAAGAATGTGTATAAAAAAGTGAAAAAGAAGTAAGACGGATATTGAAATTTGCCTCTTTTAAGGTCAATGTTTTTGGACACACCGGTGACATCATCACATTAAAGAAAAAATCGATAATCCTGATTGGGACAGCCAAGATGGTGTCTGAGATACCAGCCGTTGTTTTATAAAATGATGCAACATAGTTTGTAGTCGTTCAGGAATTAATATGGAAGACATTAATTACAAAAATTACTCAGACAAATATTCCAAGATATACATCCTAGCTTACAACCGCAGCGTTAAAATCATATCTGATCGAAAAGTCACTATATGATGAAATGGTCCATATAGCAGGGTGTTTATAATCTTATGTGAAAAATACCGGGGTGACAATGCCTGTATTTTATAGTGACAGAGTAGACTGTTTTTTTTTATATATATTAGCTTTGACTGTTATCTACTAAGCCAAGATCACATCAGATCAAGAAGTCTTTACTCTTCTACTCTGGAGGTGCTTGAGCGTGTATAATTCAGTAGTACAGACGGGAATGTTTTGACCTTTGTTAGCAAGATGCCGTCTGATCAAAAGACATTTATCTTATGAATTGGTGGATTGAGCACGGGTGGTTTTACAAGTGCACAAAATACGGGACAGTGGAACTACACGACACGTATTGCACAGATTTTCCCCCAAAGCACTAGCACTCGGTAGAAATATCCAAAAATCATGAAGCACGGAATGACAATTTGGAGTTTAGATAAAATGTGACCGTGCCTCACAAAACTAACTAAAAGTCGCACTACTTGATTTTACGTGAGGGCTCAAAAAAAGTGACATGCGTCAATCTAGTCAATCTTGAGTTTCTATTTTTTCATATTTTCTGAAAGAGCTATCCTTCTTCTACATTATTCTTTAGTTAAAAGAAAACTGTACTGACATTTTCTAATTGTTTGATAATTCTAATCTACATTTTTTTGATGCCTACTACTGGAAAGAGAGGATTGTAAAACCCAGGATAAGCCTGTAATGATTTTTTTGAAAAAAATGAAAACGAGCAAGCCATGGAACGATCCACACAATTTGGCCTGCGTCACAGGTGCTCTTGGTGCACAACTCCGACATTAGCAAGACGAACTACATAATGCCAATCTACTGATGAAATCTCACACGAAGTACTGCAAAAGCTGTTATTTAGTATAATTGCAATATGGAGCTATAATAAACATGTTAAACAATATCTATTAACTCACACGAAGTACTGCAAAAGCTGTTATTTAGTATAATTGCAATATGGAGCTATAATAAACATGTTAAACAATATCTATTAATCTTTAAAAGCAATCTCTTCAACAGCTTTTTATTTAGATAAAAATTGTGGGGTAATTCCAGATATGCAAAATGAAATTGGCATCGTTATCCGAACGTGCTGCCCATAGTTTAGAAGACTGTGTGTAAGTATTACGTTACGCATTGATGATCATGATCGAGCGATGGTTCGCCAGTTCAAACTATCTAACGTAGATAGATGAGGGCTGAGTGAATCTAAATCCAAATGTAGATAGACTCTCTTCACCGGCACGCACGATTTACACTTAGTGAGATGAAAACGGTACCCAGTACACATAGACTCTGAAATACTAGAACTAGGACTAGGACTACTGAGCAGTCAAGGAGTAGGTTCTACGTGGCAGTCCAAGTTTTGGTAAGTAGGCCCTACACTCACTCACCGTCGACATTGCAGCTGTAGGCCCTATGTGCACAGCGCTAATAAGGCACAGCGTAACGTTACATACCCCTGCTGCCAGAACTTGAAGAAAGTCCAGACGAAAGTCCAGACTCCAGATCTAGATCTGGACCCTTGTCCTGCAGGCACTGTTGTTCCTGTGCTGGATTTTTCAGGTAAGGTATCTGCTTTATGGATTTCCGATGTTTTGTAGTCGAGATAAATCTCATAGTGGTGTTATTTACACCAAGGACTAATGTTAGATCTAACAGTTTGTTTCAGTAGGCCTACGTACTAGGACCCATATCTCGGAAGAGTGGCGTGACCACGTAGATTATAACACAGTGTCGCCGCTTCGCGATCCCAGCGCTGGTGTAGGTATAGTGCTAGCGTACTTCCGTATCCATGTAGATATCTCAAAATTCACCTTGCCAAATGGCACCAAACTCACAGGAAATACTTTATGATTCATATTGAAACAGCTCACGTTAATTGGAAACAAATCACATGTCGGGAAGCGTAAGTGTAGATGTCGACTTTCCTGTCGGCGTCGCTAAAAATAATCTGCTCTACGACTAACACGAGTGATTGCGGCCAGGCCCTACCTACCTGCTGCGCACGCACAGACTGAAGTTAGCCATTTAATATCATGAGACAAATGTTTCAAGTAATCGGGGGCAATAGATAAATTTACAAATTATTTGTGGTAAGTTGAATGAAAAATGTAGTTCCTATATCACACAAGTCGCAAAAATCATTACACTTTTGAGTTTAGTTCTCGCGTAAATTCCCCGTTCGCACAGTACTAGTCGGCTAACTTCAGTTCTAGATTGTGCATCTTGCGTTCGCCAAGATCTCTCTCTCGCGAAGAGTTTTTTTTTTTTTTTTTAGTGACGACTTGAAAGTCGACGTCAATATTGATACTTCTCGATTACTGATTTCGTGCAAATATAAGAGAATACTTTGAAATATGCTATGAAGTATATCCTGTAATTTTGGTGCGATTTGGTTTAGTGAAATTTGAGATATCTACATGGATAGAACAGTACACAAGCGCCGCCTGCTAGCTAAATTAGGCCTAAGCGTCGTCTGCTACTCGATACGAATTAACGCACGCGTATGCGAGCACTTGTAATCAGTAATAGTGAGAGCATCTGTGACATCATAACATCCGGGCTCGTCAGCTCATTAGCATAATTCTCACCTAAAAAGTTCCATTTTTAACATTAAATTACGGACTTAATCGTTATGAAATTTCGATTCTGTTTGCACAGCTGGGTCTTTTAGCATTAAAAGAACAACATAAAAAGAAATAAAAAACCGGTAAAATACCCTTTTAAAGATCAAAACATGAATGGGAACGTCTGTGCATTTGTTTTGGGTGTGCTTTTTTTTTCCAATATTTAGATAGGTTAGGAGTCTATTTGACTTGACTTGTAAATCACTTTAAAGCTTAGAGTCTGCTCTTTAAGAATCTGCTCTAAACTAAAAATTCATGTATGGCACACTTTTGTTGGTTTTGTGATACAGGGACACAAAATATGTAAGAGAATGATATCATATTTATTAAAAAGGTTGGTCAGAAATTGGTAAGTTTACATCTGAATTTATCGATATTCAAAAACTGTAACTTTGTAATTCTCTTTTCTGGCATTTTCTTGAACTGTATCATTGTATTTTTTTTTCACATAATGATGGAATTATTATATATTATGACCGTGCATCACAAAGCAAAAGGAGAAAAGAATAGAAAAAGTCGGAGGCAGTGAGTATATGTCAGGACTCTGAATAAGTTAAATGGGTCAACCAAGTCAATCTTGAGTTGTTTCATATTTTCTAAAAAACCAAGACTTCTTCTATATTATGGTTAAGTTTTGGATCATAAAACGAATGGAAAGTTGTGTTTTGAGCAGCTCTTATGAAACACAATCTTGCAGAATAGTTTGATTAGGTGTGTCTAATACTCCCCTTTATATTTCTTAAGATCCCTTTATATAATATACTACTCATTTTCAAGTCTGATAACCTTTGAAAGGTTGATGCTACTGCTGTTAAAGTTTGCATATAAAGTCATGGATAGAATGCATTAATGTAGCACAATCAATATCAGCTTAATTTGACTATTACTTCCTCCATGCAGCTCGGGAGATTTACATCCTGATCCCCTCCCCCTATTCATTGCACAGCTGCTTCCATGCATATCCGAGCATTCCCCCCCCCCCCCCCCCCCGGCATCTACCCCCCCCCCCCCCCCCCCCCACAGCTGAATACTGGTTAATGGTATTAAGGCCCCAAAAAAAAAAAGGTTGTATTGGCGTAACATGAGATTTTCAAATAGGGTCGGTCGGGAGGACTTTTTTTTTTCTTTTTTTTGCTACCTCCATTTTACGTGTACAACTCGTGCTCAGTAAACAGTTACAACTGCTGCACCGTATGTGCTGTGTTCATCTATTCTAAAAATCATTTATGAGGCCGATAATACTCGAATTATACCCCTTCACAGAATTTAAAGACGTTGAAATCCCTATCCTGAATGTTTTCTCTTCATATTTTACTATTTTGACTTAGATAAGATAGATGCAAATTGACCCATATGTACGATCTTTTCATCGCACACGGCGATCTCTATTACAGTCCCACATATACAGATTCGTGTAAGTTCTCCACACAAGAAACCTATGGCAAAACTGTGCACAATACATTGCAGTCTGAATAATAGAGTACCCGTCCGTGTTGGAAACAGATGACGTACTGACCAAGCGAGGCTATATATGCGATCGCGAGGCGTTATATGCTAGCGAGATCTCTCCCTCGTACATCCGATATCCCCAGAGCCGTTTCCACTTCCGGGTTTTTTGCGATCGCGATCGCAGTCAAGAAGATACTTGATATCGATAGCAAAAAAAAATAACAAAAAAACATAGGGTCGGCGGAATTTTTAGGGTCGGGCGGGTTACGCCAATACAACGATTTTTTTTTTTTTTTTTTGGCCTAAGGTTAAAGTAAAGATTAGGGTTAAGGTTAGGTTCAGGATTGGGGTTCGGAGTATGGGTTAGGGTTACGATTAGGTTCAGGATTACGATTACGATTAGGGCCACGGGGAGGGTCCGGGGTACTTGCCCAGGGGGTAATTGCCCTAGAACCCTTCCATGGCTTGGTGAGATTAAGCGCTCGTACAGCCCCTGCATTTTCGAGCTACTTTTCTTAGTAAACACTTTTCCAGAGTATGCATTTGTTTTTCAATTTTTTACTTAGGCTATAGGAGAGTCCATTGAATTGAGTTATGGGTAATTTTAAAGCTCAAATTCTGCTCTTGTAGAATTTGTCCGCATCATGAATTTTATATCTGGTGATTTTTTTTTTCTGGTTTTGTGGTGCAGGTTCACACAGAGTGCACTTAATATGTTGTAAAATTATCCCACGCAATGTCATGATGTATGTTGTCTATGGATAATACCGTCACTGACCAACTATCGTTTCATTGATTTTTTTTTTTTTAAAGTTGTGATGAAATAATGAGGTCTCGTTTAATTATGTTTTGCTTCCCTAGTCCTGTATTGTAAAATTATCATCGTTTTGGAATTATCCCTGTCTCTTTATAATATAATTCCTTGTAAAGTATTAGGTACTATGACCATGAGTCGTGAATATCTCAATAAAATATCATTTATCTAATTATATGTTTATCTACCCTAACGATCCCTAAGGTATCAAGTGTTGATATTAGACACGATACTTTGTACCCACTACTTACAGTGATTTACTCTGTAATGAGTTTCAAATGTTTTGGAGCTTTCGGAGACCGACAGAGGAGAAGTACAGAAAAAAAAGTGAAATGCGCGAGCACACAGTATGCAAACACGTATGAGTGTGTGTGTGTGTGTGTGTGTGTGTGTGTGTGTGTGTGTTAGTGTGTGTTTGAAAGAGTGAGAATGTATACCTGTAGGGTACAGCACGCATAGAATGCTATCTACCCAACCACGTGATGAGGCAGCATTGATACACAACACCCACACCCACAGATAAAACACATGCATCAGTTAAGTATCACTGTTCTTTAAACGTATTCTTCATGAAATAAAAGGTTTGAACAAGTGAAGTGTCGTGTACTCAGGGATTGTTGTTGTCCCATAATTTTTCAAAAGGCCTTTAAAATAAAAAAAAAAAACAATGAGATCATACTATAGTAAGAAAACATACAAACAAACAAACAATCAGTAACAACAACTCAACCAAAGAGCCTCAAGTTAGGGTAATAAAAATGCCTGGGCCCTCTGTTAGTTTCTAGACAACGCTGAAAAGGCTGCCCTGGTAAAAGAAAAACAAGAAGAAAGAATAAGAGAAAAGAGATTATAAAACTATTACAGCGATGAATATGGAGACAAAAATTCTGATGGTAATTTTTTCCTCTTTCATTGGAATGTTAGCTATATGTACTTATTATCGTTATGGGATTTTGTTATCACATTGCAGTAAAAAGCTTCGATTTTTTTTTTTTTTGGGGGGGGGGTGTTATTGTTTCTGTTTTCTATTTCAGAGGCAAAAAGATACATTGAAATAAGAGAGGCTCTTCAGACCGGAGATAATTATTTTCTCATCACTCATAAAAAAAGGTTATTTATTCATCGGTGCCCATTTTTATTGAGTTTCGTTACCATGGCAATGGCAGGTACACTTGTGCGCAAATTGACAAGAGTAGTTTACACACTTCCAAAATATAATGGAAAAGGGTTTTTTTGTCCTTAGTAGAGCAGATTTCAAGCTATCGGTCGCTGGCTGCAGTTGGTGAGTAAAAGTGATTGTATTTCCTAGTAGATGTATACTGTTGCCATGCTTAGACAAAAGTGATAGTACGATATAAAAAAAAAAATTAATTATATACAATTCATAAATACCGTTTGATTTTAAATAAAAAACCTAAATTCCGTCTACATTTAGGTAAAGTAGATTTTTAAACATTTAATTTCTTAAACACATGATTGTTTTTAAGTTGGAAATATGTGTACATATCTAAAAGTGAAAGAGAATGATAACCATGACAATCATGTATTCACAATTTATAAGAGAAATAGGAGAGATACTTGTGTTTTGTACTTGGGGAACAGTTGAAAGGCAAATGAGAAAAAAGACGAATTTAGGCCTATATATGTATTTATATGTATGAAGAGTTTGTTTGCAAAAACCGATAAGTCCATATTTGCCAAATGGAGATATTTGCGATTAAAGGTCAAGAAAAATAAAGAGAATAATAAGAAAATTTTTGCTTCTTTTGACCATAACTTCAAAATTGTACCTTTATATGTAGTGACCAATATATCATTTGAAAGGTATTATTTTGTACTTTATTACAGAGACCGTACTTCAAAATCTGCAAAAATGGACTTATCGGTTTTTGCAAACAAACTCTTCATATATATATATATATATATATATATGAAGTTTTGCAAAATCACACGTGATGGCAATTATCATTTTCATAGATAAATCAAGAACAAGAACTTCATCTATTTATGATATTATGCTACTTTGTCGCTCAAAAAATATGTGTCTATATATATATATATATATATATATATACATATAGATATATATATATATATTATATATATATACTTTTTGTGAGAAATGGATGCAGTCACTGAATACTTTTAAAAACATAAAATCTTTCGCAATTTGTCTAAATACAACTGCGTAGGTTATAGGTTGTATACGTTTGTTTGTTTTTTGACAAACGTTGTGTAAGTACGTGATGTCTACCAATTTCGTTAAACTCATTGATATTCAGAATTTCGTTTCTTGTTATTCTCTGTGTTTAAACAACATAAAACTCTTGTCTGTGTTTGCATACTAATGGACTCAGTACAAAAAAAAAGACAGAACAATGTGTGTCATTGTATTTTATATATCCGTGAAATGGCATATTCTTCGATCACATTCAATTTTTTTTTTTAAGTTCTTGTGATGAATATTTTCTGTTTTTTTTTCTCCACATTTTCATGATATGTATAATTATTATATAGGTATCAATTAAAGAGGAAACACGCCGTATAAGCGTGTTTGCTGTGGCGTTTCTGTACTCCTTCTTAACCTTTCTTTTTTTTCTGAAAGAGCCCCCCTCAGTCGCAGGATGATGTCGGCGATAGGGAAGCTTTTTATCATCGCATTCCTAACAGGTATATCTATGTTATGTAGACTGTGACAGTTATACACTTTCGTTTTATGTATATAAAGAGCTTGCTTCCAAAAAGCGCTAAATCCATTGAAAATGATGGATTTAGCTTCTTAAGGAAGCAAGCTCTTCGTAAAACGTGACCGTGCATCACAAAACAAACAAAAAGTCGCACCCCTTGATTTTACGTGAGGACTCAATTAGGGTATAATGGGTCAACCGAGTCAATTTTTAGTTTTCCATAATTTTTCCTGAAAGAGTTATTCTTCTTCTACATTATTCTTGAGGTTGCGATCATAAATTGAATGGGAATGTGGGTTCTCAGCAGTTTTTCTACAACCAATTTTTTTTGGTAGAGTATTGTGATCAGGTTTATCTGGAGCCCCCATTTTATTTCTTGAAAATTTTTTGCGCTCTCTTCACTTTCAACTCTAATATCTTTTGAAAGGATGATGCTACTTCTCTGAAAGTTGACATTTATCCTGGTCAGGATGTGGTAATAGACCATGATGAAATTCAGCTTAATGTGATAATCCCTTAATTGTTTTTGCTACAGTGGTTACCATCATGTTTTTGTTCCATTCATGGCATGAGGTAGCACGGCTTAGTAAAGATTAAGCACTTGAATAGACCCTGTACTTCAGAACCTCTTTTCTCAGTTCACACTTTTCAGAGTGTATGCTTTCCTTCCAACATTTATATAGGTTAGGATAATCAATTTGAATTGATTTATACATAATTTTAAAGCTTAGAGTCTGCTCTTTCAGAATCTGCCTTTAAATTTTTGTTTGTTTTGTGGTGCAGGGTCACATATATATGTATATGTATATATATATATATATATATATATATATATATATATATATATATATGTGTGTGTGTGTATGTGTGTGTGTGTGCGTGTGCGTGTGTGTGTGTGTGTGTTTGTACTATGACATATATAGGCAGTAACACTAGAGAGCCGCATAGGATCATAGCGAACTGAAATTTTGTACAAACTTAAGAACCAATAGCATTTAACGTACTGTGCATGCTACAATACATAGGAAACTTAATAACATACTCTCAACTCCATTCCTTCAGATCTAAGCAAGAAATACAAATTGTGAAATGGTTGCCCGTTCTACGAAGGTTTGGATTACGTTTACTTTATATCAATATATTCATTATTCCCAAATACATTAAAATATATCAATATTGTGTACTTTACTAGGCTAAATATTACTTTTTAGAAAGGTATTATGCTATCATTCTGTTTCACTTCAAAATGCTACTTTTAAAAGGCGGAGAAAAAAATCGAATCACGATATGCACTAATAATTATTCAAAAGAACATAATCTTATCCCTGGGAGGTTCCTTCATTCCCGAAATTCCTCTCCACAGAATTAATATTTTGATGCGTATAATTTGCGGAAATTTACCTCTGGATGTGTATCATTCGTGACCGTGCACCTCAAAACGAACATAAAGTCACACAGACTGATTTTGCGTGAGGACTGAAAATAAGTGAAATGGGTCAACCTAGCCGAACTTGATTTTTTTCATATTTTCTGAAAGAGCGGGTCTTCTTTTACATTATGCTAAATTTTGGTATCATAAAACGGACAGGAAAGTGTGTGGTTTTTTTTTCAGGAGTTTATCTCGAATATTTTTGGTAGAATAGTGTGATTAGGTGTGTCTTTAGAATCCCTTTTTCATTTATGAAAAACATTGTCCACACTCTTCACTTTCAACTCTAATAACTTTTGAAAGGGTAGTGCTACTGCTTTGAAAGTTGGCATTGATTATGGACAGAATGTGTTATAGAATGGGTAGCGAGAATCCTGCGATCTGATTGGTCGAGAGCTGTGTGTTCATTTTTACTGGCCGCACCGCACAAACTGAGTCACAGTGGTAAACATGTTATCGCGCACTTAGCAAGAGTACGCGTACTTGTAACAGAGGTTCGCGCGCACTAAAGCAAGCGTTCGCGCACTCAGCTTGGCCATGCATCCAGTAAAAACTGATGCATGGCTGGCCATGCATCCAGTAAAAACGGTAAGTACGGCGATGCATGCCCTTTACGGCAAGCCAAAAGGAAATGCATCCAGTAATTTTTTCATCGGGTAACACGATAGAAAACTGGGTTTTTGACAAGAAAATTACCCATTCTATAAATCAAATGACGCACATGTCTTTTCGTGCCTCAGTCGGAATATAGTGTGCATGCGGTAACTATGGAATTTAGCCTAAACCCACTCGGCTTCGCCTCGTGGGTTAAGCATTCCATAGTTACCTCATGCACACAATTCCGACTGACGCACTCAGACCTGTGCGTCATTTGTATATTAATGAGGCATATACTTAATTTCAATTTAATCTGATAATCCCTTTATTGTTGTTACTCTGGTGGCTTACTTCCTGTTTTTTGTCCCATTCATCGCATAGCCAGCACGGTTTGGTAAAGATTAAGCGCTTGAATAGACACTGTACTTCAGAGCCTCTTCTCTCAATTCACACTTTTCCTGAGTTTGTGTTTTCTTTCCAATATTTAGATAGGTTAGGAGAGTCCATTTGATTTGAGTTATACATCATTTTAAAGCTTAAAGTCTGCTCTTTTAGAATATGGTCTTAACTAAAAATTCATGCCTGGCGACTTTTTGTTTGTTTTGAGGTGCAGGGTCACATTTGATTTTTTATTTTGACTTTTCTCTTAGAGTGCTCCTAGCACTTGCACATTTTCATTTTTAGACGAGGAATGGTTAATTTTCGTCTTTTTAATATAAAAAGCTGACCATGCATCACAAAGTCAACTTGAAATAAAGGTTTTCCCGGTCAATGTCATACCTTTGTCATTCAAATTCATGCATGTGCATTCAAATTCACACAGCGCACGCACGCAAAAATATTTGGGCATTCAAATTCAGTATCCAGGCGATCAATTTCATTTATGGGCGTTCTATTTCGTTTTCGTCAAATCAAATTCACGATTGGGCATTCAATTTCCAAATGCGAGCACCGACTTTCCTACTTGTGCATTGAAATTCACGCCATAGTTACGTGATAGTCCCGATGAGCTTGTTTGGAGCGTTCCATGTCACTTTTAGGCAATCACGTTCCTACTTCGTGCAATCAATTTAACGAGGAAAATGGAGTAGACTTTTTAAGAAAGGAAAAAGGGCCAACAGAACCAGTGAAGGCTTGCATATAGTGTAATTATGATTGTTTACAGGTTCTACATTATTTTCTGTTCATGTATTCTACTTTGTTTTTCATCTCAATAAATTTCAAATTGTAAGTTCCAATCAGCAGTGCATCCATACAACACAACGACAATTTAATCATAATTCTTGGTAATACTGCGTGCTGACAACGCTGCCATACCAACCACATAATGACAATTCATCAATTTAAAGACAAACTGACACACAATGATCTCGCATAGTCCCGCAAAAGTAAAACAATAAGATAGCAATACACAACAAACAAGACGTATAAAATTAATGTTCATGTATAAGTTTCACTATATTATAGTCGATTTTTTTTTCTTCGAAGGTGTCAACCAACACTTTGTATTATGCTCGTCTGTAGGCCAATACAGTGCCTAATGTTTGTTTGTTTCATGTTCCATCAAAGAAGATGACTGCATGACCTATATTCACCTCCAATAGCTGCTCTTCCATATGGGGTCCAATTGAATGTAAACCTTAAACACCCTGCTCTTTGCGATTTAAAAAAAAATAATAATAATTGGGATCTTTTATGTGCATGAGTTGTGACTCTCTCACACATGGGACCTCCATTTTATGTCTAGAGGGACATGTACCTGTATATTCCTTTTTGATAAGCACGAGTTCAAAATTTTCAATGAACAGGTGGACCTCTGCTGCAAAATGAATAATAATCATAAATCCCAATATATTCAAAGCCAAATGAAAAACACACATGCATACACGGCCCCAAACTAACAAAATTCAGGGCTTCTTTTAAGGACGTTCATCAGTTAAAGTGAAGTCCATGTCATTTTCTTCAAAATTTCCATTCCATAACTTTGACCCATACGAAGCCCAAATACGTAAATAAAACCATAGGTTCATGCGCTTGATTTTTTTTTTTCTAAGGGACTTTGAAGAATATGACTAATCTCCCGTCCTGTACCAATATAATAGCGTTACAGGATCAAGACCATAATTGGCAGCAGAATCTGCAATGACAAACTTAAATCCCCATAATTCTCTCAAAATCCACGTTATTTTCTCCAAATTTGCAAGAATTGCAGAAAAAGGAACCCAAAACGAGGAAACGGTTTTAAAGTTAGGGTTTAAACTCTCATTCTTGAGTGAGCAGTGCCCTCACGCGGCAAAAAAAAAAAAAACACCGAAATATCTCAAATCCTTCTCATCGACGTTTTATCTGTTAGGGGTGAGCAAGAGGACAAGGTTCATAAAACTTATATGCTGTACATTCAAAACCCATGTCGTTTTCACAAAACTTGACCAAATTGTAGAAGAAGGCTTACTTATTCAAGAAAAACAATAAAAAGTGGGGGTTCATGTGCTCGTTTTTGTGCTAGCAGCGCCCCCATGCGACATATATCATCGTAATTCCCCAAAATCTGGTCAGGAACCTATGCAGGAATGCCCTGACAAGATGGGTCCGTAAGACTTATACTGTTCATTCAAAACCCATGTCATTTTCACCAAACTTGACTAATTGTAGACGAAGGCCTACTAATTCCAGAAAAACAATAAAAAGTCGGGGTTCATGTCCTAGTTTTTTTTTTTTTTTTTTTTTTTTTTTTTTGTTGTGCTGGCAGCATCCCCAGATGATAGAAATCACCCTAGGACCCCAAAATCTGGTCATAAACCTATCGTGGTGCCCTGACTTGGTGGGGTTCATGAATGTCATGCTGTACATTCAAAACCCATGTAATTTTCAGGATACTTTATCAAATTGTAGAAGAAGGGTTACTTAATGCAGAACAACAATGTATATATATATATGAAGAGTTTGTTTGCAAAAACCGATAAGTCCATATTTGCCAAATGGAGATATTTGCGATTAAAGTTCAAGAAAAATAAAGAGAATAATAAGAAAATGTTTGCTTCTTTTGACCATAAGTTCAAAAATGTACCTTTATATGTAGTGACCAATATATCATTTAAAAGGTATTATTTTGTACTTTATGACAGAGACCGTACTTCAAAATCTTCAAAAATGGACTTATCGGTTTTTGCGAACAAACTCTTCATATATATATATATATATATATATATATAGTGTGATGATGCTGATATCCCTACCGTACGCCTCTGTCATCTTAAATGAAATTATAGTTGAGACAACTACTCATGCTCAACTTATATTTGATATATTGTGTTTATGACCCCAGATTTGTTATTCTCAAAAACATATAATTCGTTTCACAAATAGATATTAAAGCTGAGGAAGACCACGGTCGAAAGCTTCACAACTCGGTTTCATGCGACATCTTCTGTTATCTACATTGTCTCAACTATATATATATAATGAAGAGCTTCCTTCCAAAAGGCGCTAAATCCATCATTTACCAATGGGTTTACCGCCTTTTGAAAGTATGCTATATATATCCACCGCCGGCGGGCGGTGGATTCGCGGCCGTACAAGCTTGATTTTACGCAGGCTCCATCATATTTCTGGCATTATGACCATAGCTCAATTCTCATGTGTGTAACCTTTGTGTTTGTAATGGAACAATTCGATTCAATTCAAAGGTTTTTTTTTCACTTCTTTCAACAGAATGTACAAAAAGTATAAATTCGACATGCGTTTGAAGGAATGATGCATAGAAAGCAAAGAATAAAATTTGTCAGTAGTCTTTACAAAATGAGGCATTTTTCATACAAACATATTTATACATTCTGCGAAAACAAAAGTGGAGGTACCCACTCAAAAGCCTGTGCTTGTATAATGTGGGCACTTTACAGGAGAAAAAAAAAATAGGTGAAAACTTAACTACAAGTGTGCGGGATGAAAAAAAGAAGTGGAAAAGGGGAGAGGGAGGAAACAGAAATAGAAGTAAAGAGACGAGACAACTAAAAACAAGAGGCCTAGATCAATCGATACATTCAAGCTCAAACCAACAGAGACTATTAGCCATATTAGAAGTGTAGAGCGTTGAAAGCGACGAGAAAGTGATATATACAATTGTATGGAATTGCTGATAGCAGAACATATTATCTGTTCTGTGAAGGCACAAACTGTTGTTTTTTTTTTTTCAGGTAAAGTTTCATCTTATTCATGTCTTGTACAATTTTGGTATTGTATAATATGTGTTTATATACTTTTTTTTCTGTGCTATTTGTGAGAAATATAAAAGTGATTTGAAATTGAAATTGAAAATAAAAACAAACTCTTTTCATTATCAATCGTGAAGAGCATTCAACAGCAGGCACCATCAAATATCTAAGCGGACATCCTATATCATGTCTGCCAATGCTCTGCGGTGATGATCAAAGCTTCGAACCGGCTGAGAAGCAGGTGGCACGATTCAGCCATCGCTCTCTGGTTTTCTGTTTACAAAGAACGTGCGGGAATCTACCAGGTATTCGCAGCTTCGATGTGCTCTCTGATAATGAAGTCATTCAAAGTGGCTTTTGTTATCGTTTTGTCGTTTTATTGTTATTGTTTTTGATTGAAAACATAAAAAAAAAACATGTGCCGATCATTACTTTGCACGAAATTTAGACGTGTCGCATTAGCAAGTGATTTTTGTTAATGAGATTTGAAGATTGTTAATACGACATTTTGTAGAGCAACTGGCAATAGTAATGTAAAATAACGGTGTCATACTAATCACAGTGTCATATTTGTTTCTTTGTAAATGTCTCTCAATCTGAAAATAATATAATTTTAATATTCATAGTTTTTACCTTACGTGACGACGCATTTCATTGTATATGTTTTCCTTATCTTGATGAGAACAAACTACTTATAGTATAATAATGATCTGCTAGATTCTTAACCAGTCATAATCTGATTAAAGCGATCATGATAAGTGTTAAACTTCAAAGGTCGATGCAAGTACATACGCGTTTATCATATCGTCATAACTTTTTGTTGGACTTGATGCTCACTTTTTATTTTTCATCGTCAGCCTTATTTTGGTAAGAATATTACGTCATCCACCATTTATTTTCTTCTGAAAATATGTAAATTATTTTTCTCGACACGAAATGACTTAGGCTATGAAAATACCTTTGAATTCAGGTGTGGCAAGTTGTGAAAATGAAGACTTGGTGATTTTGGCCGGTAAATCTGGATTTCTCATGAGTAAGCAAGACGGATCCTTCGTCAGGAACATTTCCTTACCCTCATCGCATGTTGGGGACATCGTCGTTGACCAAAAAGAACAAAAGTTGTACTGGACCAGTCAGGATTTCGTTATCTTTAGAGCTGGAATTTTCGATGATGACTTCGAGATTGTTTACCGTAAGTTTGGAAATTATTTTTCTATGCATCTATAGGTATTTACATAGTGAGCTTGACTCTTTATATGTAGCCCGTACTAATATTGGTATAAACAAATAGTGTGACCCGCCAAAGGATCTGAAAGTCGCTGACAGTTGAACCAAGAAAATCCGGTTTGAAGTCACATCATGAAACTCAGTCAAATCTGTCGAATTTCCTTTTTCTTGTCCCATAATGTTGTAGTCTAATGTTTCGGCTATCATCTGCAGAAATTTCGAAGCTAAATGAGCAAAGGAAAGACAAGAAACGTTTTTCTGGGTCATGATTTTCTGACTTTCAGCCCCAGCGGAACTTAAGCGTGTCCGAAGATTTGGATTTATTGCTGCAGGTAGACTCCGTCCCTAGCAATGTGAGAGTCGTTTTATTGGTCAGTGACAGACATCCTGGTTAGCGATCGGTTGTGCGTAGACCGCTAGCGCTATACTTGAATGAACATCGCGTAGGTTTCTATGAGCAGACCCTTTATTGTCCGGACATAAAAGCTGTCTTACCTCCACTTGATCACGATTGCGTCTGAAAGAAAACTTTAAAGCCAGTTTTCTAGTAACGCTGATTTCCAAAACCACTCAACATAGTATCATAAAATCATTTATAGCATTTAACCAAGCACTTGTATAAATTGTGTTATATATGAAATTAAAGCGGAACAAGAAAATCGACCTCCCTCGACTTTCGGACAATTTTGTTGTAGCGAGTCACATGTGACCCTGCATCACAAAACCAACAAAAAATCACCAAACATGGATTTAAAGTTAAGGGCAGATTCTAAAAGGGCAGACTCTAAGCTTTAAAATGATGTATGCCTCAATTAATGGACTCTCATAATCTATCTAACTATTGGAAAGAAAACACACACTCTTGAAAAGGGTAAACTGAGAAAAGAGACCCGGAAGTACACGGTCTATTCAAGCGCTTAATCTTTACTAAACCATGCTAGCTGTGTGATGAACGGGACAAGTGGGAGCAGCAACAATGTAGAGATTATAAGATTAAGCTGAAATTAAGCATGCTCTAATGATAAATTTTGTCCATGATTGATGCCAGCTTTCAAGGCAGTATATAGTAATATCCTACAAAAAGAGTTAATAGAATTGGAAGTGAAACGTGTGCAAAATGAGCAGTACACAAAATATGAACATGTACAAAATGAATTTATCTAAACTAATCTCGTTTAAGTTATATTTCATGATCTGTTAGTTTCCTTCGGTATTTCGTACTTAACATCGTGTAAGAAATACCTTTAGATACTATCAAGAAGGTTACAATCACGTCTGCTTTTCTTTTTCGTTTTGGGGGGTCTGCTTCCCTTTAAATTGTATACAAGGTCTCTTTTATTTGCAAGGCTATTTTCACGTTGAAGACGTTGCTTTCATGTAATTTTGATGTTTCCTTTGTGGTTTTCTTTCAAATTTTTTGTTATGGTTGTAATGGCAAATGTGAGAATAAACGTGTACTTGATAACAAAATTGAGAACAATTTTTTTTTTTCAAAATCAATATAACGCTACTGTATGTTTATGTGCGTGAAAATGTTATGCGTGAAGTCGTAAATAATGTTTCATGATTTGAATGATATGATTGAAAGTATTCTTCTCCTAGTATTTTTACACTTTCATTTTTTACTACCAGGAGGGCACAGTCGTCTGCTTGCCTTGTCTGAGAAGAACCGAATCATCTTTAGCTTCTTTGAGGGCAACATGGCCCCAATCACTTCAATATCTCTGGAGAATATGACAACACTGGGAGAATTCGCCATTGTGAGACATAACGTGATGTCCATGGAAGCAAATGATGAAGATGGGTAAATGGCCTTCAATATTTGGGAAGAATTCGTTTTGTCGTACCTTCGTCACGGTGGTGGTCAAACTGGCTACGACGTTGTGATCGGTCATTTGCAATATCTATCCCAGCCTTTTGATAAGGCCTCGTGGCTGAAGATTGAGACTAATTCGCCACACTGAGAACTGCGAGAAACGGGTGATCGCGAGACCGAGTGGCGCAGCCACGAGGCCTTTTGGAACCTGGGTTGTTGTTTTTTTCCCCTACCGCCTCCCGACGAAGGCGAATGTGAATTATTCATATCGCAACGGCGACTTATATTTGTCGAAGATGGGCAGAATGTAATTCCTATTCTGGGAAGGTCCCAAAATAAAGTCCCACCTATATGTTGAAGAGTATTGCCGAAGGATGCCGAGGGTCACATACAAAGTACAGTCATTAGGCCGAAATCACGGTTAAGAAGTTTATTATGGTAAATCACTCGAACACATTTACAGGGATGGATATTGAGGATGTCTCGCCAGGCATGAGAGGTGCGATGCGGTGAAGGACTTATGACTAAATAATGCAATACGCTAACTAGACTGGAGACCGTTTCTGGACTGGTTGACTCTTTATCTCTCTCGTTGGTTACTCTCTCGCTGTTCAAACACGGGTTTCACTCTTGGCTGACAAACTCTTCACTCCATCTCCTCTCGGTAACTTCCCCCAAGCAAGTCAAGTTTTTTTAGATAAGCATAGAGTCTGTCTTATATACCCCTTTCAAACAAGCTCCTCTTGTTCGAGAGAGAGAGAGAGAGAGAGGACCAGTCATGAAGGTCACGAGAAAGACGTTTATCGCGTATATAGGAGAAGGACGTCTTTGAGCACATAGATAAGGAGCTCAAACTCTTAGGGAAGGAGAGGATACAAGGACAGGGAAAAGTCAAGATAAGAAGCAGACACAAAGGGCTGAAGGACAGTGAGAGGCATGGGCGAAGGGTAAGGACAAGGATTCTGAAAGACAGGACAAAGTTAATCTTAGGAGAGCAAGGCAAGAGTTCTGAGAGACCAAGCAAAGTGAAAGTGAAAAGGGAAAAAGCGAAAGTACTGAAATGAGAGCAAGTTCAAAGCGAGGGAAGGACAGAAAGGACATGTGAAGGTCAGAAGAACAAGTGAGCACAAGGTCAAAGCTTTGAGAGTATAGAATAGACTTGTGAAGGTCAGAAGAACAAAGAAGATGGGCAAAGAGAGAACTCCGCTGTATGCAAAGCAATTGAGATTGGCTTAGCTAAACTAGTAATTTGCAATAGCGTTGGCGAAACATCCTTTACCAAGACTAGAATAATCATGAAAGCAATGAAAAACATGTAGTGTTATATACATAATGTTACATCAAATATCTGAACCAAAAATTCGTGACAATATATTCATGAGTCAGAGCAAGGTTGGTATGCTAATGAGGACGTGTCAACGATACGCTGGCAATGCAGACAGCTACGGATGAGCGAACCCGCGTCCGCCGACATGCATACTTATGCGTATTCATTAGATGCGACGACGTGGTGAGCAATGCGGTCGCTGATTGGCCGCTACCCTACAGGGTAGCAGAATCCGTGAGAAACAACTGTTACGACCAAAATCAGTCTGAGAATTCAATTCAATTCAATTCAATTCATTTCATTTATTTTTCATTCTTATTTTTTTCAACAAAACATAACGCATAATATATTTGGAATTACATCATAAACATAAACATTCGACTTTGTAAAATATGAATGATACAAATACACAAAAGAATGCATACTGGCAAAAAAGTACAAAGTTATGCTTCAGTTGAGGGAAAAAAAAAGAACTGAGAGGTCCACTAAAAAGCGAGCTTGTATGTTGTGAACCACTCAAAAAATGAACAAACTTATGAATTACTTATTTACAAATACTTATCACAGTTATAATTTACGACACAACGGAACAAAACAGGAGAAATACAAAAGACCTGACACGACTTGACAAAAAAGACGGAAAGAATGGGGAGAGAGAAAGGAAAAGAAAAAAAAAAGAGAAAGAGAATAAGAGAATGCCTACACGCTGAGGTAGGGAAATGGAACAGGGGGTGATTGAGAATGTGCTTCAGAGGGCTGGTACTGCACGCAGCTGTGCAGGGATTTAATGGCTATTGCATAATAATCCATGTAATCCATTACGTAATAATGAAGTCAGTAAACGAAAGATTGGTGGATGGATGATGAACCCTGAGGTTGATGAGATCTAACTAACGACGAAATATATCAAAGAGGATTTAACAGAAATGATTTCAACTTGCGCTTAAAAGAATGCAAAGAAGGGGAATTTTTTATTTCACAGCTTAATGAATTCCAAAATCTAGGACCGTAGTATATAAATGTACTCTGAGCTAATAAAGTTCTCAGGAGGGGCAAATGAAACTCATTAGATTGTCTAGTCGGATGATGATCGCACAAAAGAAACAATCAACTAATGTTCAGGCGGTTTATTAACAGTGATATTGTGGGTACAGACTCGTAATCGGTTTTCACATCATTACAATAATGATCAATAGAAACAATTACAAATCGGTAATGGAATCACTTACATATTTTGTTACGACCAAAAATCACACTGTCCCTACAGTTCCCTGGTAGTGTCCAGATACGATGTTCGATGCACCGATGAATGATCCACGATGCATCGATGAATGATACCTCCGACGTAAATCCAGAGGCGCAGGTTGCGATAATCCTCGGTATAAATCCGGGGTAAAGAACCAGGATATACGTCCACGGCGAAATGTGCGGAATCCATGATGACCACATCCAGTCGATGCGTTGAATGATGATTCACTTTATATTGTCCAGCTAGGAATGCAACTCGTCACAGCTTTGCCGTAGCAATGTCTGTTGACATTAAAATATGGAGTCTATTTCCAATGAAGGCAAATTAATTCTCTGCAGGCAAAATGTCTCCCAGGCCTTATCCCAAACATAGCAGGTCAGCAGGTAACACAGGACTGACTATAACAAGTCGCTTCAGAGCCAAAAGTGACGTAACTCTCAGAGCAGAGGTGTTGGGTACTCTGCCTACTGCAGAATTTCTCCGGCTTTTATATCTATTCACCCCTTTCTAGTACATTCTGTAATTTTCTCCAACCTGGGGCCACACACTTGAACATACTAGCAAGTCCAAGTTCCAGGAATCCTGGATGACTCACTGCCAAACTATGTGCACAACATCATTGCCAAAAATAACTACCAATCACATTGGGCTACAGGGACAGTGCCTCACTCAGCCAAATATGTAAGCACTTCCTAGAACATTCTGGAATGGGCTAAATCATTCTAGATTGAGTGAGCTATAATGTATTTCCTGTCACATGCATGTACTGTAGTTACATTGTATACCACCTAGAAAATTCTCCACTGATCTGGTCAGCCTGTATGATTATATCTATATCATATAGAATGTTCTCCATTAATCTGGTCCACCTGTGTACATACACATTATCCCGTTTGCTACGGGATCCTGGTGGCCTGTGTATTAAGTCTACAGGGATTTCAGAATTCAGTATGGAACAGGTTAAAACAGCCATGCATACCGTATATCATTGTATGTACATAACTACTAGTGTGTACATTTGTGACACAACGCTCAAGATAAGAAATTCATGTCAGGTTTCAAAAGGCCCCGCGGCTGCGCCGCTCGGTCTCGCGTTCACCCGTTCTCTCGCAGTTAGTCTCTTTCACAGCCACGAGGCCTTGCCAAAAGGCTATATCTATCCATACCCTATGGAAATCGTTGGGTATTTTGGAAAAGAAAACAGTGCCTAACGACATGAAGAAACCACAAAAAAAATATCCATTTCATTTCTTTTTTTTTCTTATAAAGAACGATTGTATTTTCATCAGTAATAACTTTTGTTTTGACAAGTTGGGACTGACATCCACGTCGAACAGTTATTCAAAACCTTTCAGAGAGAAATTCTATTCATCCCTCCCCCCCCCCCTCTACTCGAGTGGCATACATCTATATAGAAGCTTACGTACGTGTGTTTCTTTTTTTTTATGGATGGAGGTAATTGTATGAGTTATGACAAACATGATGTAGTCCTTATATTCCCCTGTGAATGCAGGTACCTGTATTGGTCGGACGGAGGAGCCATCTACCGCAGAAGAATCACAGGCCTCAGTACCTCCGAAAAGACTTTCTTATTTGGCCTCGTGAACTATTCTTTCTACGGACTACAAATTGGAAGTGGAGGTAAAGTTTCGAAGAAAAACGTATAACTATTATGCTGTTTTATCTTGCCATGCAAGGTGAGCTGTGACTTGCAACGTCTACAACCTTATGAATAACACATGCCAAACCATAATATAGGCTGCAGCAACGTCTTCTTCGATTGTGAATAGAGTTACGAGGAATGAAGGTTACAGAACACATAAGTAATTGTTGGGTGTAGTTGTACTTGTTTGACCTGAGTGAAAATTGATGTTTCTCTTGTGAGTGTATATTATTTCATAGGTACCTTTTTCTACGGTTTTCTTGATTACAATGTACAGGGTTAATGAGGTTTTGATAAGTATACATGTGCCGGGAGTTAGGGGAGGTATTTAAGGAAATCATTCCTAAAACATGTCAATTCTAGTATAGTCTCTCTGTCAAATTCGCAGGACGTCATCTTCTTTACAGAACTCTCGACACTATGTTCTTGTACACGGGTCTCTCCACATTGACAAATTATGGTTTCAACAGGAATGAGATTAAACAGCTGGACTATCTATTCCAGTTGAAAGGAATAGTTGACTTTGCCGTATCCAATGAAACACTCTACGCTATTGGCTCTGACGCTGGCAAGGTGATTCTGCGAGTGATGCCAAACTACGAAGAATCTACACCCAACACCTACTACCAAGTGCCCCTTCCGGGCGAAGACGAGTGGCAGGCCATTGCCATTTTGAAAAGAGGTGAATCGCGCGGATCTGGTCTTGAACATATTGACAGAGCTTAATGATCTTCGAACCTTAAAGGCCGTGTCACACCAGCCTTGCGTGCGACTTGCAAAGAACAATTTTAACTACCCGGAGGTCCCCGTTGATGATCCGCACAGGGGTACCTAGCATGTATCTCAAAAGTAGTCGCCCGGAGGTGCGCACGCATATTTTTTTTTTTTTTTTTTTTTTTACCCGCAACCGTGTTTAGGCCCTGTCACACCTTTCCGGGCAAGCTACTCGAGCTTGTTACGTGTAGGGATTTTCTAGCATACCGGACATTCCTGAGGGCGGAAAAGGATTTGTGCGAGTCAGCGCATGTGTCTTACTTGCTGGACGCGTTATACTTGCGAGTATACTGTGTGACCTTTGTACCAGTCGCGTGGGGGCTGACAACTCAGTGAAGGAATTCCTCTAATGGAATGGCTGAAATCTCACAGAATTTCATTATCTTGGCTGCATACGGGACTGCGAAGTACCTGCGTGGGAATTGCCTGGGAAGTACTGCCGCTAAGGGTCTCCTACTGGCGTTCTGCGTGAACCTCTACGGGCATTCCCGCAAGTCAAGCCGCAGAAGTTCCCCCGTACAGTATGACAAGACATGAATGAAAATTACAAACATTCTTGTTCGCCCGCTGAAAATCTTGTACGTGCTGGAAACTACCTCCTCGCCACATTTGAACTGAGTTATACATCACTTTGAAACTTCGAATCTTCTCTTACAGAATCTGCCCTTTTTGTTGGTTTTGTGATCCAGGGTCAATACTTCAATGTAACTTCAAATCAAAACTTTAGAGTCACCATTTTTCACGATCGTTCTACTAAGATTAATCGCTTCTATGACAATTCATGCGTGGTGTTCTGAATGACTTTGTTTTATTTTATTCTAATCTTCACTCTAGTTATGTAAGCTGTTTGACTACCGCGCATGTTTGTTTAACATTTTCTGTCCCCACCACCTGATCTATTATATCCCATGTTACTCGTGTCGTTGTTACGTAAATTCGTGTTCACCTCCCAGTCAATGTATGTTATATCTCTGCCTTTGTCTCTGTCATTGCCCTTGTTCATATTCCTTATTTCTGCTTTATATATCATCATCTATGTCATAATTTTGCATTGCACTGCATATTATATGACACAAGTTTTGTGCCTATGGGATTGGGGTCAAAGTGTCTCCGTAGCTCTAAAGTTCAGGATCAAGAAGAAATCTACCCCAAAATAAACTTCAAACAATGCATTTTTTTTTCGAAAAACATTTCTTGACAAGTTCTTGTGAATATTCTCAATTGCGATTTCAGTCATACCCTCACAAAATTTTCATTCATGTCATGTATGAAATTTGGGGGAAAATGTAATATTACCTACTACAATTATAAGCATGTTTTCATACAAAGATATATAAGACTTGAAATTTCTTTTGTTTTTAGTGAAGAAAAGTTTTATATTTGTAATTTCTGTATATGAAAAGAGTAAGATAATCTGCATAAGGAGTGGTCAAGAAAATTTAATGTTTTCCGAAAAAAAAAAATGGAATTTCAAAAAGTCATTTCTTCCTTGTTCGTTATCCGATTTTTGTCATTATTTGTATTGTACTGTAGGGAATATTTTTCTCTTTTTATTGTAGTTAATTTACTTTTTCTTAGGGTGGATTTTCTCTCTGATTTTGGCAAGCTGTGATCTGTGCAATAAATCTAAAACTCTATTAGCAACAACAACGAAGGTTTTAATCTCTTGACAGTCGGTTAATTCGTATATCACATCGACTTTCATGAAACGTGTGATTTTTAAGTTTGTATCATGTACATGTATATTCAAATATTTATTATGATTAATTTGTGCAATTTTATGTTAAGTATTTCCTTTGACATTTCATTTATAACTTGTTTATTTTCCATTTGCATAATGTGCGCTTACAATGAGATCTGTATGAAACAATGTGCATAACCTGCATCACGTAATGTGAATAACGGCATGCGCAAAATGCAATGCTAAAAGATAACGCGCAAAGTTTAATGACATTAATGTGCATAGTCAAAGTCATGTCCAACAAGCGTAGCTTATTCATGGGTAGATGTCCTCACATTCCTTTATAGTCATTAAAAAATAATACATTTCACGGATGCCTTGTGTATTGTGTATCAAGTTTTAATAAGGTCAAACGTTTGAGCTGTGAAATGTCAAGTTGTGTCTGCCAATAAAGCCTTGTATCTGCAACACGTTTCATTGACCGCAAACATAATGGACTACCTGACAGAAAGTTGAACATAAAGTGATTGCACTTTACAAGCTCAATTCAGTCCAGTTCAGTGACATTTATTTCCAGCAAACATACAAACGTAAAGATATCACTGGATTAATTTGACAATGCTCGGGGGGGGGGGGGGATTGGAGTGGTGTGTGTGCATTGGTGCAGTTGGTGTGACAGCTCGATTATTGAACGTGAATTTCAAGTGCTATTAAACACGGGACACGCATACCAGTAGTTAGTACATAGGAGCTCTCTCTTCACACACCAGGTCCTCTCCCTACGTATCACCCAGCCGTCTCTCTCTCTCTCTCTTTCTCTTTCTCTCTGTCTGTCTATCTCTTTTATGTCTTTATATACAGGCCCTACAATGATACGTTTCGTCTCAGCACTTTATAATGTTATATTTATAGCTCAATTAAAGTAATTGTAATAAACTCATCAATGCATTACTGATATTTCACATGCTTTGGAGTGGGGAGCAACCCTCATTGTTGGATCAATATTAGATACTTCCCCAACCCCTTAATAAAGGTAAAGGAATCGTGCGTTCCCAGATGAATGATTTTCTCAGTAACTGAATTCATATTACTGAAATCCGTTGCCAGGCCAACTGAATTATCGTTCCACGGTTCCACCTGGTTCCATGCGGCACCTCAGTTCGTAAAAAGAGAGAAAGAGAGAGAGAGAAAAAAAATCCACGGGCTTGACCGTGCACCACAAAGCGAACAAAAAGTCGCACACAGTGATTTTGTGTGAGGACTGAAAATAGGTGAAACGGGTCAACCTAACCAATCTTAATTTTGTTCATATTTTCTGAAAGAGCAAGTCTTTTTTCTATACTATAGTTAAGTTTGGGACCATAAAACAAACAGGAACTTGTGTTTTCAGCAGTTTTTCTCGAACACTTTTTGGTGGAATAGTGTGATTAGTTGTTTCTCATAGAACCCTCTTCCCATTTCTCAAAAACCCTCTCCATACACTTCACTTTCAACTCCAATAAATTTTGAGAGAATAATGCTACTGCTTTGAAAGTTGACATTAATCATGTACAGACTGTGTTCATGAAGCATGCTTAATTTCAGCTTAATCTAATAATCCCTTTATTGTTGCTGCTCCAGTGGTCAACATCCTGTTTTTGTTCAATTCATCCCACAGCTAGCATAGCTTGGTAAAGATTAAGCGCTTGAATACACCATGTACTTCAGAGCCTGTTTTCTAAGTTCACACTTTCCAGAGTGTGTCCTTTCTTTCCAATATTTAGATAGGTTAGGAGAGTCCTTTTGAATTGAGTTATACATCATCTTAAAGCTTAGAGTTTGCTTTTTCAGAATCTACTCTTAACTAAAAATTCATGTCTGGCGACTTTTTGGTTGTTTTGTGATGCAGAGTCACGTATCATTATTTTCCTCGCAGAAGCGTTTGTATATCGAACAGTTCTACACCCCTCATATACGTAATACTTATCTCCCTTCGAGAAAATCTTCACGCGAACGTCAGAATGAAGCGTTTTAGTTAAAAAAGAATAATAATAATATTGTTCTGGTAATAATTTGACGTTTCAACTTTCAATAGCTACGACCTCAGAAAGCAAAAAAACGCTTCTACCAAGATATACCTAGCTGGCACAGAAGTACTCCTTAAATGGAAAGTGAAAGGCTCCGCGACTTGGAACCTGTACCGTGACTGAATCTGTAAGTCGCGAGTCTCGTGTTATATTCAGCTCCTATGTGCACCTTTAAGTTAGACAATTTCTTGCGACTTGATTGGTAAGCAAGAACCCAAGTTGTTATCGTTTACATTAGTGTTTCTTCCTTTTTAACTTACCCAGCCATTGCTATGAATGCTGAATAACAATTCCAAATCTTCTGCCAACTACGTAAATTTAGTCTGACTTGTAACAGTGTAACATTACTCCCAAATCTTTAAAAGGAAGTCTTGCCCAAATGGGTACCATGAGTGTTGATGACTTGTTCTTTTACCCTTCCTTTTTTGTCATTTATATTAGAGAAACATAACACATAACTATCATACTAAGTGTATAAGGCCGAAGCCACGGCTCAGACAGTCATTCGGTTGAAATGAATCTTGAAGTATAAACCTAGTTGTATTTTAACAGTGCGCTCATAATACGCTCATGTGATTGAATAGCAATGATTTAATATACTGTTCAACAAGTTTGCTTTTTATACTGACAGGAAGAAAGTGTCTTCCTCATTTTTCCCAAATCTTTTTTAATATTCAGCAATTGCAAAAAAAAAAAAATGCAAAACATTATATGCCTTCTTTTGTAGTCATTGACTACTATATCCGACATGAAAAAAGAAATGCAAAACGTCATACGCTTTCATTTTGTAGTCATTGACTACTATATCTGACACGAAATAGTTCAGTTCGTGTACTTCGTTAAGACTGAATTAAACATAACCTCTGTCTTTTTTATTTCACAACTTTATGAAAATGATAATATCATAATATGTAATGAGAAAAGACGTAGATTGCAATGACGTTCATATTTGACTGCAAAGGTTTTTTTTTTTTTTTCATGGGTGGGGAGGGAGGGGGTGGCTGCGGGTAATATCTGGAGAAAACGGTTTATAGAAGACATGTATGTAAGCAATTTCTTTCTGATTATGTATTTTTCTGTGTGCTTCGAGTACGCACACGACACAGCGTTTGATCTTCGTTTCTACTTTGATGTTGTTTTGTGCTCAGTAGTGTTTGCTTTTTGCCTTGACATACATTCCTTGTACGCTACACCAAAATCGATCTCACCTGTGCGTACCAACAAATTGATTTTTCACAATTGTGCCAAGTGCATACTTATGATCGTACGTATAGCCACATGTATGTTAAGATCTAAACAGAGAACTTGTTTGTCATCTTCATTATGTAAAGTACCAGTACTTAGTATACCTGTCTATATTGCTATTTTCACGCCCACTGTGCTGTCTCTCTTAGCGAAATTCACAAAAATTTACATAACAGTGTTAACGAACTTCCTATTGCGTATGCAAAAATGTGTTATGCCGGTGCTCTCCACAGCTACCAACTTGTCAGCTTTCAGTAATCTACCATCCTTGTGTATGCAAAAACGTGTTATTCCGGTGTCTTTGACCGCTCAAACCAACTTACTACCTGTTCTCAGCTATTCGTTATTGTATATGCAAAGATGTATTACCACGGTGCTTCCGACTCCTCTCAGAAATTTGTTATTAATGTTTATGCAAAAATGTGTCACCCTGGTGGTGTATCTGACTCCCCTATGTAAGTTGCCACCTACCCTGAGAAAACTGTTATCCATGTGTTTACACAAATGTGTTTCTACGGTGTCTTCGACCAACCCCAATAATTTATTGTCTGTTTGCCTTTGCAATTACCTCTCTGAACTGTTCAGTGCAATTGTCCCCTCCTATAGACTAGTAACAACCACATTCCCTACGCATTATACTCATGCAGATACCGTTGAATTTTTGACATGCCTTGTTTTGCGTACGGAAACTGAACATTCCTTAACCGTCTATTATCAGGGTAAATGTTCTTTCACCTATTTTCCTTTAAAATCCAACAGCAGATGTATTTCTGAGCACCTATTTTCTGTCAACAGCCTATCTTTATATTCACCCATTCTGTATCATGCACAATGATGAATCCAAATACCACTGTTAACTCGAACGCCGCTGCTGTTAGCATGCTTTATCCCCAGTCACCTGCTGATATGACACCAGTAATTTCAGTAAACAGCGAAGAGGGCGAAGATTCCGACATCGTCACTTTCTTAAATATGCAGACTTCTGAACTGAGACTAGATTTCGACTGTAACGATGCCGCAGTCCAAAATGTATTCACTCACTATCACACAGAGGATGAACTTCTTTCACTCACTCATAATGACGTAACTCAACTTTTTATTTCACATTTTAATATCAGAAGCTTAAACAAAAACTTTGATCAATTTCTTTCTCTTGTGAGCACGTTGAAAACCGAATATAATATTATCGGGCTAAGTGAAACTTGGTTAAAGGAGACATCACCCTCTTCGCTGCTTACAATAGACGGCTTTAGACTCATAACAAATAATAGAACATGGAAGAAAGGAGGAGTCGGATTTTATGTGTCACAGAATTTAGATTGTGTTTTTTTGGAAAAATATAGCGTGATGTCAGAAGTTTTTGAGAGTGTTTTTATTGAGGTCAAAACCTTAAACAAAGGTAATATTATAATTGGGGAGATTTATCGACCACCCAGCTCAAACCCTGCTGAATTTTTAGAGTTATTTTGCGGCCTTATTTCAAGCAGTTATTTTGATAGTAAGACATGTTTTGTCATGGGTGACTTTAACCTCAATCTTCTTAATTACAATGATAATCTTATGTGCGCAGATTTTCTGAACCTTATGTTGTCGAAATCATTTATTCCCCTTACAAGAAAACCGACTCGAATAACCGATGATGTATCTACTCTAATTGATAACATTTTTGTAAATGACTTATTTTCTGACATAACATCTGGCATAATAGTTTCTGACGTCACTGATCATTTTCCAATCTATGTCCTTGTGTCAAATTTTATGACTGCTAATGTTTCTCACACCCACAATCTGGGTATTCGTGTAATGTCTGAATCTAACCTTAACAAACTTAGGGAGAAATTAAGTTCAGAAGATTGGTCCACTGTATACTCTCAAAGCGATACTGATTTAGCATTTGAAAATTTTATGAATATTTTGACCACTAACTATGAATCTAGTGTTCCTCTTCAAAGACCTCACCACTCAAATTACAAGAAAGTACCCCGACAACCATGGGTAACAAAATCTCTACTCAGGTCCATTAACCGCAAGAATAGTCTTTTTCATAAATATCGCAAAGATCCATGCCCTCGAAATAAATCAAGATATACTCGATATCGGAATATATTGACCTCCTTAATACGTGTTGCTAAGCGGAATTATTTTTCGCGACAGTTTGTTAAATATAAACATGATGTGAAGAGTACGTGGAAGGTGATTAACGAGACACTCAAATACAAAACCAATACTGATCTTCCCAAATATATTTCGGCGGACGGCCGGCAGATAAACGATCCGGTTAGCATGGCGGAATCTTTTAATAATTATTTCGCAAGTCTTGGTCCACATCTTGCCAGTAAAATCCCGAAATCCCCAACTGAATATCATAGATATTTAGGTAATAGGAATCCTCAATCAATATTTTTTGAACCTATTGTTGAAGAAGAAATTGTTGATATCGTCAAGAATCTAAACGATAAAAAAAGTTCAGGATATGATGGAATCACAAATTTTCTTTTAAAAAATGTTTTGAATCAAATCATTTCTCCTTTAACATACATTTTTAATCAATCTCTAGTTAATGGTAAAGTCCCCAATAAAATGAAAGTTGCAAAAGTTGTCCCTATCTTTAAGAAGGGACAGAAAGATTTGGTGAATAATTACCGACCAATTTCTTTATTGACTTCGATCTCTAAAATCCTTGAAAGGTTAGTTTACACGCGATTATTGAAATTTCTCACAAATCATAATATTTTATCAGATTCTCAGTTTGGCTTCAGAAAACATTATAATACAACCCACGCTTTACTCACTTTTATAGACAAGGTAGCTCATGCTATAGATAATTTTGAGCATACAATTGGAGTTTTTCTTGATTTCTCTAAAGCTTTTGATACGATAGATCACGAAATTTTATTTTCTAAACTGTATCATTATGGAATTCGCGGGCCACCTCTCGAATGGTTTAAGAGTTACTTAACTGATAGAAAGCAATTTGTTAACATTAACGGCTATGATTCGCAGTTAAAACTTATTTCATGTGGAGTCCCACAGGGCTCCCTCTTGGGTCCACTTTTATTTATTTTATACATAAACGACCTTCAAAAATCATCGCCAATTTTATCATTTATTTGTTTTGCTGATGACACAAGTTTGTTTTGTTCTCATCGAGACCCTAATACATTAATTGATATGATGAATACTGAGCTTAGGTCTGTGCAATCCTGGATTTATGCCAACAAATTATCCCTGAATATAGAAAAAACTTATTATATGGTATTCAGTAATTCTTTGAATGTTGTCCCACATGAGATCAAAATAAATAATATATGTTTAACGCAGGTCAATAACGCAAAGTTTTTAGGGCTTTGGATTGACCGAGAATTATCCTGGAAAACTCATATCAATTTTGTAAGTAAAATTTTGTCCAGAAATATTGGAATTTTAAACAAGCTTAAACATTTAGTTCCCTGTTTATATTTTGCAGAGTATATATTCTTCTTTAATATCTCCACACTTTAATTATGGAATTTTGGCGTGGGGAAATGCAATCAATTTACTATTAGATTCCCTTCTTCGTATTCAAAAGCGTGCAATAAGAATTATAAACCACGCCGGATATTTTGCTCATACCAACTGTTTTTTTCATCTAAACAGAATTCTGAAAATTCCAGACCTATTTTATTATAATCTTGGAATTTTCATGTATAAACTAACAACTAATGAATTACCATCCGTTTTTATTCACATGTCCAAAAGAAATCGCTCTTTTCATTGCTACCCCACTCGTCAGAGTGACGCTTATCACCTTCCCCGTACTCGCACTATTTTTGCAAAGAAAACAATTATGTTTACTGGTCCCAGATACTGGAATGACCTCCCTCAAGATATTACTTCTTCCTTATCCTTATTCACCTTCAAACGCAAACTAAAACGGCTATTACTTAGTGGATACATACTACCCGGCTCTTAGCAACATTTTTTTTTTTTTAATACCCCCAGTCTTTTGTCTTTGTCTGCAGCTCCAAGTTATTTGACGATACCGTTATAGCACTTTTGTGTGTGTATGTGTGTGTAAACACGGCGAAATATGTACAGTCTCGTTTAAGCGATACTAAAGTATTCATGTGGTTCGATAGTTCGTTTTTGATACTGATTTTGCACTGGTACAATTTAAGTTGGTCGAGATAAACATGTCCGTTCTCCGTATAATTTCACGCCTATAAATTCGGGAACCTACAGCTTTTACAAGCATCATTGCTTTTATGTAGGCCCCATCATATTTCTGACATTTATTTGTAATAGCCTCAGATGAAAACGACCATTTATATTTGTGTGTAATGTTTGTTTGTTTGTTTGTTTTTCCTCAAACACAAGATATGGTTGTGTATGTTTTGTACTTTTGTTTTATTGTCAATCACTTTGTAATCCCATCACTGAGAAAGTGGAAATATGAAATAAACTTGAAACTTGAAACTTGAATAGCTACACGGATACTGTATAATTATGATAATATAATACACTAGTGTACATATATAAACATAATATATTAATAGATTATGATATATGTACTGCTTAAAAGTAAGTCCATTTAACTAAACTACAAACAAAAATGAGCCATCGCATATACATGATGCCACAATATTTCTCTATTGATATTCAAATGCAGCAACTTGATTTGTTAGTTGGAATATGGGTAATTTTTCACCTCTGTTTTGAAGCCTTTTCCACTTATTTTGCTTCTATTCTAATTAATTTCTCTCTTTTTTCCCATCTACCTCCTCATCACTGTCCAGCAAGGCATATGCCAAGTCCTGGACTTGGGTCTTTCTTACATTAATGTAAACTTTCACTTTCGAGTTGATATTACTGTGAGCGTTTGCATACAAAGAATTGGCCCATGTTTACGGAACAATTTATTTCTCATGTCAAACTAAATTTTACCGAAAATGTTCATGGGTCTGTTTTCCTTTCTTAAATATATTATAATTTGAAAGTTTCAAGTAGAACATGACGTATTGTAGAAAGCAAAAGAGTTCCAAGATTCCTTCATAGAAAAATCTAAATTCGAGCCATATCCAAGGTGTCAACCTTCAAAAAAGTTTAAAAAGGAAATGAAACACAGCCCTCTATTGATGGTAGAAATTGCTTCCAAGTTTATTTTTAACACCCACTTGAATCTCGAGAAACTCAGTCCTTGTTCTCCCAGTGTAATAATCTACGTGTAGTATGTTATAATAATTATGGATGCAACACGTTTTCTTTTTGTCTTTTATTTAGTATAAAACCCTTATTTGATCAGATTTTTCTTCTTTAAATCGGTTCCCCCAGTTATAGTATGGAGTAAAAAAATATCTGTATTTCATACTTCCCTTAATCTGATTATATTACGGGACCTGCTGCTGTACTACCTTGCTTTTACGCAGGCCTCATCATATTATATTTTTTTTTTTTGCATTATGACCACAGTTCAACTCGCATGTAAACAGACCCTGTGTTTATACCAAGACACACTTGTGTACATTTCTTTGAAGTTTTATCTAATTTACTTTTTGTATAATTACCGTACTCATATACTTTATTGTGACATATGTGGAAATATGAAAATAAATTGAAAATGAAGTGAAAAACACTGAAGAGTTTGTTTGCAAAAAACCGATAAGTCCATTTTTGAAGATTTTAAAGTAAGATGATGAATGATATATTGGTCACTTCATATAAAGGTACATTTTTGAAGTTATGGTCTAAAGAAGCAAAAAAAGTTCTTATTAATCTCTTTATTTTTCTTGACCTTTAGTCGCAAATATCTCCATTTGGCAAATATGGACTTATCGGTTTTTGCAAACAAACTCTTCACTTATTAACATACTATTTGTACGTTTTGAGTATCATGTACAAAAACAAAAATGCACTGTACAAAATGCACAAATTCCATCGCACAGAAAGGGTTGATTAAACAAAAAAAAAAAGTGAAACAGTTCCAGTACTCATTAATCTCACCTCTATGAACGTTGAACAATAGATTTATGTGCCAATCAGAAATGGCTTCCTTTATTGCCAATTGCATTGTTTGGTCATTTGATTTAATATCCGAAGCATTCTTTTTCGGCAATGTTATTTAAGTTCGTCTCCACCAGTCCACTTGTTGCCAACTTTTTCTGAGCAATAAAACTTGCATATCGGCAAAAAATGTTCAGAAAAGTGTCATTCAAATTAGACCTTTATGATATTCAGTGTGATAATAATGATTTACTAAAGAGAGGAAATGGAAATTATGAATAAATCTTAATGAAAATGAAAATGTAGATTGGAGGTAAAGAAAGCCATGTGATGACATGACAAATTGAGGATTTTGTATTGAAATTTACATGATTACAATTTACAAAACAAAACAAAAATGTGGATGTTCGAATGAACGAAATGAACAAAGTATTTTGTGCATTACGAAATTGAATGCTCAGTCGTAAGATTTGCTTGGTCTGAAACGAAATTGAAAGTGAAATGTTAAGTGCTTACTGAGCCCATCGCGCGAATTTGAATGCATATAATATGAAAATTATTTTTGCGAAATTGGACGGGAAAATCTATATCATCTCCATACGTCTATAATAATAATAATAGCTGGTTTTTTTATATAGCGCATTTCACACACTTCAGGGTTTCAATGCGCTTTACAGACTATTATTACCCCGGTCACTGGATACATTATTTCCAACCAGCACTAACAGTGCTCATTCTCCACTCCCTGGGGAGCATTCCAGCCAGTCGCAGCCATTTTACAGGCGCGCACATGCTTATCAACCAACATAAGCTTTCTCATCCTACCGGGTACCCATTTATACTCCTGGGTGGAGAGCAGCAATGTGGATAAAGTGCAAACGTGTCGGGCTTGGCATCAGCATGGGCTCGAACCCACGAACCATACCACGCTCATGTCGTTCACAGACGAGCGCTCTTATCCACTCAGCCACGACACCTCCACTGAACACACACGAACACGCACACGCACACATGCACATACATAAGCATTAAGCAAACAATGACAGATATTATTATCCTCAGCTATTCCTACACAATCAAAATTCAAAAAGCCAGTATGCAAACTCGACAAGTCGATTCGCACAGGCTGGTTTCTTAGTGTTATAGACCACAAGGCATTCCTTCTTCCGAACTTAAACTGGTTTAACTTTCATCTCCACAAACGTAAGTGGCTGATTGCCTGTGGGCCAGGCGCTCCAAAACAGGTCTCCCGCATTCTGAGATCCTCCGGAGTAGGCACCATTGAGATTGGACTTGCCACACCCATTATACCACCATCCACCTGACGGGCAGCACGAGCCGCAAGCCCCATTCATCCCGCCGGGGTCGTTGGGTCGATCCGCAGTGCTAAAGGGAGAGTCACTGTGAGTGGTCAAGGAATCTCCTAAAAAAACAGATACAGAACAATACATAACAGAACAACGTTTCAAGATGAACATGGCAGAAGGTCGCTGAACAATTTGTTATGAAAAATCCAGTAATACTAAACTCTGAGAGAGAGAGAGCAAAAAAAAAAAAATGATGTGAACGTAGTCTCTCCTTGAGTTTCCCCAATGTCTCTCTTATACTGTCTTTGTCTAGCTAAGACTTTTGTAGAAACCGTTGCAATTTTGCTAATTATTCTAGTCCTAGTTACATTTTTTTTTTCGCGAAAGGGACATATGAGATATATCATATGACAAATGAGAATAAAGATCTATGTGTTATCGGCCCGGTTTCTGGTTCACATTGTTTCGCTTAAAAAGAAATCAGAAAGAGAACATCACAATTTCCAGTAATTCAAATAACATATCTGAGCATACTTTTACTGGCCTCAGATGTGAGACCCAAATCTGAGCCACATTCCCAATAAGGCCATCAGCTCAGTTAAGCCATGCTTATGCTGACGGTCTCCTGCTTCCTTGCTGAATCAATTATTGTGCTGCCTTTTTCGTAGCATAATCATGCTTTTAAATGATATATAGCATTTTCTTAACTGCATTTGTGTTTTGCTCCTCTTGTTGGTTATGTTTGAATTTTTCTCAAATCATGTAATTTGATTTGATTTGAGAAGCAGAATCAATACGAACGATCGATCGAAATTGATTTTCCATTTGGCGTTCTCTCTTTTGAATTACCTGCATTCCCCTCGTATCCAGAAACTGATAGTCGATAGTTATTCTCTGCACCATCTACTGCAAAACTGTTGTACTTTGCATATCCCTTGCTTCCGCTATCGTCTTCAATGTCAATTCTAATTTGAAATGACCTTTGACCCAGTATCCGGTGTAGGGGTTCGTTGCCCAACCAGTGGTCCCCGTCTAGATCGCCGAAACCGGAAATATAGTCTGCCCACTTTCTTGAAAAATTGACGAGGTTTATCGAACGACGCTGAAAAACCTGGATTTTTTTTTTCATATTATAAAACAAAAATACTGTGCAAAGTTAGATATGAATGAGGTGTAAGCTTTCTTCCACATATCTCCCTTTACACATGCACTTTGTAAGATCGGATCTGCTAATCTATAATTTTAACAAGCATGTCGGGAGAAAAGGATACATATATAGGGGGAAAAAACAAACAAACAAACTGCCATTTCCGTAAAACCTACCAGCAAGAAAGAAAACAAAATGTCACCATGTATTGTCCCATTTTAATACGCTAAACAATGAGACTTGGGCTTACTACAACGCATTTATCATATTTTATTGAAATAATAATTAGCACCTCACATCACCATGAGATCCTCTTTCCATTTCTTGAAATCCGTCGCATTCCCTTCATTGTTGTTCCTCATGTGATTTACATCCTCTTGTTTTGTCCCTTTCATCTAGCACGGCATTAGTAAGCGCTTGAATACACCCTGTACTTCGGAGCCACTTTCTTAGTTCACGCTTTTCCAAAGTGTGTGCTTTCTCTCCATTATCAAGATTAGGGGAGTCCATTTGTATTGTGTTATGCTTTATTATATTTATTATTAGTTATTATACTTTTAAAGCTTAAAGTCTGCTCTTTTAGAATCTGCCCTTAACTTCAGATCCATGTCTGGCGACTTTTTGTTGGTTTTGTGATGCAGGGTCACATAAATACTGACCGTCCACCCTCCTCCGTCAGTGTCCATATCACAGTAAACACGAATAGGCGACGAGTCATCAGAATCAACAGGTCTCAAGGAGTAGATGCCACTTGAATGCAGTCCGTCATCGTACAAATCCGAACAGTCGAGGTCCAAGAAACCTATTCAACAGAAAACAAGGCCATAAAAAGAATAGAATAATAAGCAGAGACAAAATAAAGTTGTAGCTTATATCTACGAATAATTATGTTCATCTATCTGCCTGTCTATTTATCTGTCTGCATGTGATTATTCATGTATGTCTCTGTATATGAAGTTCCTTCGCAAAGGTTCTAGATCGGCTTGTATTAAGGAAGAAAATTTGATTTTTATTTCTCATGATTCAAGCATTTTATGCAGTGACATTTATCCCATTATTAAGAAGTGGCCCATTATAGTTGCGTGTGTTTGTGTTTGTTTGTGTTACTTTACAATATGAAATTTGTTGAGGTCCAAAAGGCTTACCAAGAATTTCTGTGCGCAGATAGGGATTACTGTGTCTCGTGAGTCCATAGATCCTCACAAATCTGGCTACGACGGGGGCGGGAAAAAGCACCATTACCACAGAGTCTGAGTCATAATTCGTCGGATATATCTGAAAAAAAAAATGCATTATCTTTATCAATCTGATTTTTCTTGTCGTTTTATAAAATCTGACCAATCAAATTTTAAAATGTGGTCATTCAAATAAAACGATACATGAATTCGTCGCGCATAAATTTAGGGCAATTTATTTATTTTTTTTTTGTCTTGAAAAGAGCATGACATAATATTTTAACTCACACGCACACACGGACACACACAAATGGCAGGATAAATAATAAGATCGAATTTTATTCAAAATGGCTCAACCTCCTTCCAACCCCTAAAACAGCCCGTAGTCCAGAAATTCATTGTCATATTCCCAGAAAATAGCATTTTAACACTTCTTTTCTGCATTATTTTTGTCTTCTTCTCTTTTAAAAATGTGTGACAAATTTTCAGTAAATTTGGCAGGTATTTTCGCTAGGGTGACAACATGTGCAAATTGACATTTTGCCCCCGGAGCCCCAAACCCTTACACTTTACATTATTCGTTAACAGTTTGCAAATGTGCGTAGAAGGTGACTTGCACTATTCGGGGAAGTTTTACACCGACTGGTTCTGTTGGTATTTTTTTTTTCTGTTTTATATCTGTATTTTTATTGTTCTTACTTTAAATGTAATATACACGAATTATACCTTGGACTTCTCATCCCTTGTCAAATATTAATATCCATCGTTTCCTATTTTTCATCTTTATATTTAGAGGATGGCATGAAGATTACTTAAAAGAAAGAGATGATTTTTTTTACTCAGAATTCGCATGAAAATTAAAGATAATAAAAAGTTTTGGTACCTCAAAAGTTTCCCTGAATTTCCTTGTCTTAGTTTGTGTTTCAGGTTAAAGTACCTTTCATATAACAAACACTGTGAGACTTACTCGCCCCAAAGTGCTCTCTTGTCTTAGTAATCATGCAATTAACTGCGACCAGCAGCCCCATACGCATAGCGACCAGCAGCCACATACGCATAGCGTAATCGGGCTTCGCATTTTAGCATTCAAGTTAAAATCCCAAAATTTCTTCAATTTGAAGACTTACCAATTAAGTTGAAGTATTGAAAACAAGCTTAGGGCAACTTTTGGTTCTGCCAATAGTCCCTTTCTGTTCGAATTGATGACTGAATGTGACTCGGTCGAGAGGACCTTGGGAGAACTACGTACACTGAATACTACAGCCAGTGCATGAGAACACATCACATGCATGCACACAGATTTCAAATCCATGAACGGATAAGATGTTTGTGTGCGCATGCGCTGGCCGTAGTATTCAGTGTATGTAGCTCTCCCAAGGTCCTCTCGACCGAATCACATTCAGTCATTAATTCGAACAGAAAGGGACTATTGGCAGAACCAAACGTTGTCCGAAGCCTGTTTTCAATACTTCAACTTAGTTGGTAAGTCTTCAAATTGAAGAAATTTTTGGATTTAAAATTGATTGTTACCCGCGATACTAATTCTTTCATGATCCTGAATGCTAAAATGCGAAGCCCGATTACGCTATGCGTATGTGGCTGCTGGTCGCTATGCGTATGGGGCTGCTGGTCGCAGTTAATTGCATGATTACTAAGACAAGAGAGCACTTTGGGGCGAGTAAGTCTCACAGTGTTTGTTATATGAAAGGTACTTTAACCTGAAACACAAACTAAGACAAGGAAATTCAGGGAAACTTTTGAGGTACCAAAACTTTTTATTATCTTTAATTTTCATGCGAATTCTGAGTAAAAATTTCATCTCTTTCTTTTAAGTAATCTTCATGCCATCCTCTAAATATAAAGATGAAAAATAGGAAACGATGGATATCAATATTTGACAAGTCCAAGGTATAATTCGTGTATATTACATTTAAAGTAAGAACAATAAAAATATGAATGCTACAATGCGAAGCCCCATTACGCTATGCGTATGGGGCTGCTGGTCGCTGTTAGCTATGCGTATGGGGCTGCACGGTGCTGGTCGCAGTCAGTGGTTTCGTACAATACACATACATTGTACTATAATTTTCGCCGCGGTACCACGACGGCTCTTTTACGAAACCATTATTGCATGATTACTAAGACATGAGAGCACTTTGGGGCGAGTAATTCTCACAGACAACGTACTTTAACCTGAAACACAAACTAAGACAAGGAAATTCAGGGAAACTTTTGAGGTACCAAAACTTTTTATTATCTTTAAAAGGGCCATATACTAACATCCTGATAAAGTAACGTCATTAACCAGTACTGCACAGACACCTATCAATTTTGTTTTTCGACTTGAAAAATATGTATGCTCCAGTGTATCACACAAGAGGCAAATAATGTGTATGTACATATTATGCATCAGACTTGTACAAATTGACATACATTACACTTGACAAGTTGTACACCAACTTTTTCTGTCGGTCTTTTATTGGCTCTTCTTTATGTTTAGTATTTTTTATTGTTCTTTCGACTCAGAAGCAACTATGGCCGCTGAGTCTTAAGCTTGCACCAATGATATCATTTCATGTCACAAACATTTCCAAACCCTGATAAGAATGTGAAAGACATGTTTTCATTTACAGTTTATTTCGATGTTTGTTTTTTTTCACCTTGTAGGCCCCACATTCTGTCTGTCCGACGTCGGTCCACGTTGTCCCATTATTTGAAAGTGATGACTTTACTGACGTCATGATTTCTAACGAGGTGTAACACCCTTGCACTAAAATGCCTGTAATCCAACGTTGAAGACCTACGTCCACCTTTTGGAAATGGAAGATTGCAACCCAGCGTTATAATCGCACTATGGCACTGCTATCTCTTTACTATTTTGCAAGTCGAGCTATTTTAAGCTGTCCCGCTTTAGCTGCTTAGTATGTGTAGTATATATATATATTTTTTTCTTTTTATAATATCATAGTTGTTATCTAGTCATAGTAGATTGATGCTAAGAGGTAAATATGAGAAAAAGGTGTTTAAATTTATATATATATATATATATATATATATATATATATATATATATTGCAAAGCAACTTTTCTTTAATTTCTTGCTTAAATTTTATTTTCTATTTTTTTAACACTTAAGTCTTTTTACAAGCGTGTATTGTTTTCACTCTCTCGGAACCTTAAACAAGGAAAAAGAACAAACGTTTGTCAGAATATTATTGTGTATCTTGTGCAAGTCGTTATGCGATGCAATATCATCCTGTCACAATTACATCAATATTCAATCATGCATGTTTAGTATTTCAGTAGTACTTCTCCATTTTAGTATGTAAAACTGCCAAAAACAAGTTTTGTACAATTAAAAACATCGTTATCATATCCAAACTGGAATTTTAACACTACACTAGAAAGGTTGCGTGTTATGCATTCATACCATTTTGTGTTTTGTTTGGTGGAGTAAACGAAGACATTGAGCCCAAACCTGATACCAGTCTGGCATTATCTCTCTAGCAATCTTATGATGAAGTAAACGTAGACATTGTGCCCAAACCTGATACCAGTCTTCAGCGCCATTATTCGAAAGCCAGCCTCCGTTTCCGGCTCCGTTCACGCCATTCAGCCGACCTCTTTGTGCGCCGTAAGCATTGTAGTTATTCAGTCGCACCGACGAAGCGGATAGCCCGCTATCCGGAATCCGGCCATCCTCTACGCCAATGGGATAACCCGGTTCTTTCTGGCAGCCTAGTGCAGAAGGGAAATCTTTACGGGCAATCACGTAAAGACAAGAGAACAGAGAGAATACGAGCAAATTTGGATTTAATGATTAGTAATAAAACACACACAAAAAGATACGAGCATAATGTTTACATAACATTATTGATATCTAGAAAAAGGCGGGGAGAGACACGTTTTGTGGAAAAACTTCAACGGTCGAAGCGAAGTACGCCTACTAGCAGGTGGTTAATAAAGTAATGCATACCGATCGTCTATACAAACACACGTGATATTTCATTGCATGCAGATATGATTTTATTTTAAAACAATCTCAAATTTGAATTCATATTTTGACTTTTATTTATTAAGTCCGACACATATGTTACAATTGCAACAAATATTGTAATATTGTATTGTTAGAAATTATCATTAAGCGCATTGAGAATCTAGTTATACCTGCTCATGAATTACGCCTTACGAAACAACAACAAACCTTTTATTTTTTGTTGTCGTGAAGGGCAGGCGCCTGGTATTAGTGTGACATCATCCAGGGCGATTTTGTGAGCGCTGTTACTTCCTACAGTGGCGTCGAAGACCACCTTCAACAAAGAAAAGATTTGATTTAATGCAGACTCGAACATATTTTGTTTTTGTTCTTTTGACATAAACATGCATAAACACAACAAGGAACTTAAATTGACTACTGAAACGTGCTCTCGTAATGAATATCCCTGAATGTATATTATCACTCACTATTTCATTTATTTATAAGGGAGGAGCAAAGTGGGTATCGCAATGTTCTTTGGGATAACATCAAAGACGCGATACAGACGCGGTTCTTATCGAACTCACTGTGAACAGAGCATCTGCGGACACGGTAACCGACGCGAAACGCCATTCAGATCCTTGGTGACCTGTCTTTGTCCATACAGGGAGCAGCGATTCGACAGATATTCCGACCGGACGTACCGTCACGCTTAGCTTACCGATACCTATCCCGAGCATATGGTACCAGAATCCTAGGCAGTAGTTGCCTGGGAAAGTAAATTTGGGACTTTTCAACCTGGCAATTGCCCCGGATGCATGGCCGTCAGCTTCGATGTACAGGAAATAACCTATCACAAGACAATAGAGCAAGAACCCTCAAAAACATCAAAAAAAATACAGGCCCAGTTTAATAATAATAAATAATGATGATAATGACAATAATAATGATGATGATGATAATAATAATAATAAAAAATAATAATAATGATAATAATAAGGTCTTATTTACCCGGGGTAGCCTCGTCAGTGTTTCCACTGCTCTACCAGAGGGCCCTGCTATTATTATTACCTTAGCGTACGCACTTAAATTGATGAGATTCAAAAAGGCGCTTTAAAATAGTCGGCGCAAATATCATCTGTAGTGTGTTGTAATCTCGTCACTTTTACCTATATCATACCCTTAGTTACATTATTACCGCCAATATTTCAGTCACTAATGTCACCACACCATTATCGAAAGCATTGTTATCCACTTCGACAACGTTCAATTGCATTCCACTTGAATGCATCAAGAACAGCCAGGGCCATTGTTGTTTGATTATCTTGTTTCAGCCCTGCTATGGCTGTTGTTTACCTCTGTTCTGCAAGTAATGAGGGAATCATGTATCAACACATTTGTCACAGGGATCAGATATAATGGCGATGCAACATATTATAATTTGCATATCAGGACTCAATTTTTACTCTCTCTCTCTCTCTCTCTCTCTCTCTCTATATATATATATATATATATATATATATATATATATATATATCTGGTGACTCCTTTCTTTCCACTAAAATCTTTACATTTTGAGATTACGTTGGCCCTGCATCAGCAATAGATATAAAGAAACGTAGCAGTTCCTTTTTCAGCTGGTCGATTAAGGAGCCAAAATATAACCTTGTTGACGTCAATTTTGTAGTGGTCCCCAACCGCTAAAGACGATATGCGTCTTACCACGTGCATCGCCATATGTGTGGTCATGAAGAGGGCCCCGGACGAAGTATGAGTTCGCACCTGTTGCTCTGTCCCACGGTACGAAGCCTGATGACGTATACTCTCTCAAATCGCACCAAGAACTGGTCTCGAAGCCACACCTTAAGGAGACTATAGCGGCACCAACATCAGCAAAAATGCAGGGAGGCAAAATGAGCATGCATGGTTATTTTATGGCGTTGTGCATAATTGTGTATCTGTATGCGAAATTTGAAGTGTAACGATCTGATACCAGTGAGAGGGCCTCCTTTCCTTCTGAGCAGCTACCTCTGATAGATCTACGTTAGCGTTCCCAAAGTTCTCAGAATTTCAATTGTACATGTTCAGGATATCGATGTTTAGGAAAAGGATTGATTTTTGCGCTCATATCTCGCTTCTGTAGAAGTCAGTCGCAGATTTGATAGTGGTGCAAGCTCAATCTTTACCTTGAAAGCTTTTGAAATGTTTTTTGTTTGTTTTTGTTTTATCAATGTTAGGTTAATGCTTATTTTATGATAGGCAAGTAAGATGTAATGGTACCGTAATGATGATTATGTAAATCATTCTAATGGTTCGATAAGTCATTAATGTTCTTATTTTTCCGAAAATTTACATGTCACCATGCACCTCAATACCAACAAAAAGTTATCAGGCATAGATTTTTTTAGTTAAGGATACATTCTGAAAGAACAAATTTTAGGTTGAAAAATGAGGTGAAGCTCAATTCAAATGGTCTGTACTAAATATTGGAGGAAAGTAAACGGTTTAAAAAAAAGTGCGTACTGAGAAAAGAGGCTCTGAATTACGGGACCTATTGAAGCGCTTTATTTTATCAAGTCGTGTTCTGTGCAGTGAGTTGGGGGGGGGGGGGAAGGATTCATTACGAAACAGCAAGAACAATGAAGGGATGAATACTTTACGCTGAAATAAATCATGCTCTGTCAACAAAATGTACACATGATGAATACCAACGGCCAAAGAAGTAGCATTATCCTTTACAAAATTATTAGAATTTAAAGTAAAGAGCGTGCAAATGATTTTTTTTTTAAATGAAGAGAATCCTGTAAGACATACGTTATCACTCTTCTACAACAACAAAAACAGTTTTATAGAAAAAACCGCTAAAAAACACAATTCCCCAATCGTTTTATGATACCAAAATTTAGATTAATGCATGAAAAGAATTGCTATTTCGGAAAGTATGAATAGGTCCAGATTGATTACCTTTACCGGTTTTTTCTTTGTGTTTTTTTTTCTCTCTCTCTTTTTTTTGATGACAGTCCAATACATATTAACACAGATTTATTTCACCTGGCATTTTTTTCTTCTTCTTCTTCTTTTTCTTTTTTTTTTTTTGGGGGGGGGGGGGAGGGGGTGGGGTATCAGCTTGTTCTTTTAAACTGTATCCTTAGGATTAAAACAAATACATTGTATCTGCTTAATGAGTAGGAAGGTGCTTACATGAACCGGAGTCAACTCAATTGTCGCTTTGAGGTGCGTTTCCATTCAGTGGCTAAATTAATACTTATTTATATAGTACTGAATAGAAAAAAAGTGAAACATAATAACTTTTGCTATCAGTACCTGATTCATTTTCTTTGCACGAATCGCACGCAGTTTTGCGTATTATCTAAATCTAGTAGTGTGCTTTGTTTGCAGAAAAAAAAATCGTATGAAGACGAACGTAGAGATCGAGGCTACACCTCACTTAATTTTGACATTCGCCGGCCCAAAAATGCCCAATCGGGTATCTTTTATATGGTTTGCCAGTTCAGGGCACGCTGTATTCATTTTCAGGTTCGGAGTTTTATTTTTGGATTGGTCTTGGCATGTGTAGTTGGCCATTGAAAGGGAATTGTCTACTGCTTGAATACTTTCGCATAGGCTGTTTACCAACCTTTTCATTCTCTGTCTATGGGGAAAATGTATCGTTTGGGGAGCTGAAGCTTCTGAGGAAATTTCCAGAGGGCATTAAAGTACTTAACATATCTCAAAACGCCACTGAAAGAAAACAACAACAACAACTACTACAACAACAACAACAACAACAACAACAACAACAACAACAAACGAAAAACATACCAGGCTCGCACGGCCCGGGCATCAGTGAGATGTCGTCAACGGCGATTTCACCGACACTTGCTGCTGTAGGGGATGCTGATGCCTCGATGCTGACGTAAAATGAAGCTGTGCTGACGTTACTAATTGTAAACTGTAATCGAGGACAGTGATAATAGCACATGTACTAATGTCACTAACCAGTTAAACAAAGTTAATGATTACGATTATGAGAATAGCGCTTACAAAAAAAAGCATATCAACAACCTTACAAAAGATTTAACATCGTCCCATAAAAATATGTAGAAAATAATACAGTATACTGCAGTATTGTACTATTTTCTCTATCATAATACTATCATGTCAGGCTACTGCGTCATACTGCATATTTGCTACTATATTGTTTCTTTCCAAATGATTATGAAGATGTGAACGAAAAATACAGAGCTGGAGATGAAGGAGAAAGGAGGTGAAGGGCAAAAATGGAAAATATGGAGGTGATAAATAATAGTGATAACAGTTTATAACCAAAGGCTGTATAACAAAAAGAAGAAATAGTTTACGGGAGATATGTTCTTCGATTTTGATTGTCCTTTTTTCTCTATTTCTTTAATTGTTTCTTCTTTGTCGTTTTTTGGCCTTTGTATTGGTGAATTGTGATGACTTACAGACGAAAAAGGGAAATTAAAAGTTCTTTTTTTTTTTCACTGGTAGCACTCCTCGATGGCTTCAAAAATTCGTTTGGTTGCGATTTTGATTGGCTTTGGTTTTTGTCAGCGTATGGTCTGCTGACCCTGTGGACAGTGCACTTTTTCACAGTTCCCTGGTCTTTCAGAGGGGAGCATAATCAGTCAGTCCCGTTTACTAGTTGACAGCCATCTGTTTGGTGTATGAAGCTAAATGTAAGATAACAAGATCTAACCCTGATGTAAGCCGGCTTCCAATTCAAATTTCCCCTTGACACGAGCACGTATCTCACCTGTTCCCTAATCCAATAGCCACCATGCGTTCCGGATAACCGGAAGGCATCCTGAAGATGCACTGTGTTGCCCACGTCATCCACAAATGTCACCTTGGCAACGAGTTCATTGTCGGCGACGCCTTTCATGTAATACCAAAAGTGGAAACACCAACCGACAGCATTTGACAACACTGGTAGGCGGGGACTAACGATCCTCGAACTTCGGCCAGAGGGCGGGGCTGCGTATAAGTAGTAGCCATCTAAAATGAGGGAAGTTACCGTAGATAAATCAAATTGTGATGCATTTAATGACATGAACATTATGTTAGATGGCATAATCCGGGAATACAAATTTACCAGATGTTCATCGGTTTATCTAAAGCAAAGTTTTAACCGTATGTTTAAAGTATTTTCTTTCTTTGATGAAAGAACACGAAGTGTATGGGGACCGAAGACGAGGTAGCTATAGAAGAGACAGTGTCTGTATCAGACGTAAAATATTCATTCTCTTAAAAAACTTATGTCGATGTTTATTGCAAAAACATTTGATTACAACCAAGAGAACTAGAAAAAAAGCGACAGGGATATAGAGATCTACACGGAGAGATTCTTTTGTGGTAGAGCCCATGCTTCAAACAATACTACTCAGCTGTGTAATTGATGCAGAGGTTTATATAGAAAAAGATGTACCTACCTCCACTTGTGTGGTCACTGCTTGGACCCGTACTCGACGTCCCCAATGACCCTTGACCCCTTTGCCAGTCTGCGTTGTGCGACACGTCTTGGGTCCAGCCGCATAAATCTACTTCAAAGTTGCAGTCCATACTGTAGGTCACTGGTAACATATACAATACATTAATGCGAAGCACAATAATAGCATTTCGATAATAAATAGACATTTCCAATCTTGAAAATCAAAGGACGTAAGTCTCAATCATGGTAATATATTTTTCATATACCTGTATAGCCAATATCAGAATTGCAAAATCATACAAAATGATAAGGTTTCTATACCTAAGCAATGATTGAGACAATAACAATATATTGTCAGCAATCATTATGATGATCACGACCAATTTATAAATAATATTATTCAAAACATACAAAATATCATATCTGGAAATATCAAAATGACTAGCCGTATTACAGACCACATACCTAATTTCATTATGCATCAATTTCAACAATGAGGCAATTCAGTCTTTACATAAGCATTTTAAAAACAAAATGGTCAATTAGATTTTTTTTTTTCTGTTATAACGCTTTTATATAGATCCTCAATTGTTTATACAATCTACCGCCTAGTTTCATTTCGCGCTGTTTCAATATATTATATGTGACCCGCTACAGCAAAAGGATCCAAAAGTCGGGGGAGGACAATTTTCTGAAAATGACATGACATTATTCCCTTACTCTTCCACTTTAATTTCATTTATTACATGACTCATAAAAGTACTCGGTTGCGGAGATATCCATGATTTTGTTCATGTCGATTGATTTAGGAAATCAGCGTTTCGAGAAAACCGCCTTCAAAGTTTTACTTCCCACGCTATCATGATCAAGGTGAAGCAAGACAGTTTTCACCGCTTGACAATAGGAGGTATGCTCCTAGCAATCTCCACGATGTTCATTCAACTTAGCGCCAGCGGTCTAGCATGACCAATCACTAACCGGATGCCACGCACCGACCAATAAGATCACTTCCTCGTTGCTAGGGGCGGGGTCTAGCTGCGGCACTAAATCCAAATCTTCGGACGCGTTTCTGTTCCGTTGAAATTCGAAAATCATGACAAACGCTATTTTCTTGCCTTACCTTCCATCATTTAGCTTCGAAATTTCGGCAGATGTTTGACGATACATTAGACTGAAGAATTATGCCAAAAACATAAATCCAATCGTTTTGACCGATTTTGATGATCTGACTTCAAACTCGATTTTCTCGGCTCAGCCGTCAGTGAATTTAGGATCCTTTTGTTGTAGCGGGTGACATTTACAAAAACGTCACATTTACTGATAGAAATTTGTAACATTGAAAGAATATAATAAGCCTATCTTTCTTTTTTGTATTTGTATAAAATCACATAGGATTTCTAGACCCATAAGTGACTTTTTATTTAGAGAAATGACACATGACGTTACTGTCAAGCTACCTGTTTTTTTTTTTTGTTTTTTTTTTTTTTTACATTATTATGTACGTTACTGTGTTATTCAATGAACATATGACACATCGAACCACTTCAAAACAAATCTTTCCAATTTATGGAATGAGTGAAATCTGGCGTTTATAACATTGCTACCCCACACCAGTGCATTGAATATGAACAGGTTGTACCTGATTTACAGTGCCCCCTGGTTAGTCTGGTGTTGTCTACGGCAACGACACCTTCAAATGTATTCCCACCTCCAGCACCAGTGAGCACAATCCCGAAAGGATCCGGACGATCCCATGTAATATTCATCTACAGGAGAAACGGATTTTCCTTAGTTAACATATCGCCAATATACATTTTTTTTTAATACATTTAGAAAAATACAACAATACAAGCTCGGCTCTGCGACAAAAGTTTGCAGAATAATTCAACCCCGTGTACAAGTTTATTTTCTTAAATTACACTTGAAAGATAAAAAGTAGGGCCTATAGTGTCATGATATTGTACACAACGTTATAAAATGAAATTAGCAAAGATACGCACGGTATACTCTTAAGCAAAAAAAAGAATGAAATGTGACAATAACATCCAAATTACCAGAAAGGAATGTCATTACCATGAAATATTTACAAAAGAAGCATTAAAGGTAGGGAATCCCATTTGCATGCGTGAAATGAAGAGTTGTATAAATACAGTGGTATTTTGAAGAGATTATCATTTTAGAAACTCCCATAAAGTATTGAAAGTTGAAGGTAACATTTAGTACATTTTTATTGACCGTTAGATTTTGAATTGAATTTTTTTCGGGGCTCACCGTAAATTCCAGTACATTACTAGGCTACCTTTGGAGACCCATGCACTGCATGTGTGTCCATCATGTATATTTTGTGAAGAAAGTTCATCAAAACTTACAAACATTTCTATATACATTCTTGCCACACACTCTATATGTTATTACATCAGCTCTTATACTGTTAGATTAGTGTGTTTATAGATGAAAAAATACAGAAGACTGCAACAAAAAGGCTTAAGTGTGGCTGACACACGGAACTACTGAGTAGTTGAGTTTTGTGCATTATTCAAATTATAGATAACTGTTGACTTCCAAATTTCTCAGCAGTGGCCTAAATAAGTCCCCTGAGGTTCATATTTAATGTTTTGCTGCATTTTGGGAGGTCTGTAAAAGGTATCCCCTACCTTTAATGGAGCATGTTGTGAACACACTAGTATCTTTCCCAAAGTTAGTGTTGGTTGAGTTGGGCTTTGATTTTGCTACAGCATGCATTGCCCATAGACACCTGCCCAAGTATACGCTTCTCAGGACTCGTTCTCAACTGGTTATGTTAATTTAGCGTGATTCTTATAAGATGAGGTCATTATGATGATCAATCATTATATCATCTTACAAAGAAACCCCTGAACAACCTATCGCAATCAAGGCTGATCGTTGATTAGTTCACTGAAAGTGGCTGGCTTTCACTTCCTTAAGAAAGAAAGAAGAGGAGAAAACCACGTGTTCATAGGAAATGATGATTGAGTTTGTACAATTATTGTAAGTATATTAAAGTTTGAAGGACAGCTTTATATAAAAATAAAGGCAGGAAACCGCACAAAAAAAAATGTTACTGATGTACCAAAATAAGACGTAATATTCTATTGTTGATAATCTGCACCTTCTAGCCAAGCGGAAAAAAAGAGGAAAAAATCAATGCATATCATTCAGATTTAGAATTACGATACAAATATCGAGGAAAATGCAAGATAATGTTCTGGTAAAAGGCTTTGATAATGAAAACAACGACATGAGTAGTAACGCAAAGGAAAATAATGCAAAATGACACAACCTGCCCCTCCTGCCAGCCGTCCAAACTCGAGTTCAGTGTACGGAATGACCCATCTCCATTTAGCGAGAGTTCGCCACTCCTAGAAACATAAACGCGAAGAAGATTGGCGCCTCCCGGCGGTGCGTAGTACGAGAAGGTGAAGCAAAGGTCACTCTCCGCTCCTCCCACGTGATTCGCCGGGCTGACCAATCGCGATGCGTGATTTGTTGGGTGCGCAGCGGGCTCTATGTAAAGGCACCTTCCCGCTTTGGAAAGGAATAAATAAAAATGCACTGACGCACACTACGTCTAATTTTCTCTCAAATAAAGTGAAATGTATAGATAAAGCGGTAGAGATTCCATTAAAATTATTAATTTTAGAATTCGCACAGGAAATGTTCACGTTTTCTATGTTGAAATAGAACACATTTAAAACGGAATACGTTACGATGTCAACATCCAACTACTACCCACTATTTGGACAGAAATATACCTTGGATCAATAAAGCGATGTCTGTGACATGTTACATATATATGCAATTTTGTACTCTTGGCTGTTACGAAGTTTTGTACGAGGATGTCTCGATCGGTCTGGTGTTGTTTTCAAAGAAGCACCTTCTCCAGGATTGCCTCTATCAAAAGCCCTAAGCAGGTTTCTTTAAGTCCGGAAAGCTTTGATAGCGTGCTGTGGATACATTTTTTTTTTCAATCAGAGCACATAGAGCATAATTATAATAGAAAGTTGAGAATATTCATTTTTTGCTATGGTTCAAAAAGTTATGCAAAAGGCCAAATCATATGATATCTAGGATGTAAACGCTTTCGATATGCATTCAAGAACACTAGGCAAAAGCTTTGCAAAATAATTTAGTTAGACTCAATATAGTCAAACTTCAATTTTCACCGCAAAATTCCACATCACTTTCACAATTCTACGAAAAGGATTATAGAAATAAAGAATAAGAAGTAAGTGTTAAGGTAAAAGTCGATCATGTTAAAAAGTATGAACGTACTGCCAAGTACAGATCGGTCACGGGAGGGGGCTAAATTTGAAGCCGCACCAGTTGGAGACATCAAAAGCCAATCAAAATCGTCGTTTCTGTCTTGACTCCAGCCGCACATGCTGATGTCGAAATCGCACTCCGTGTTCTCTAGACTGTCTGCAATAAAATAATATATGATTCGTTCTTCATGTAGATACGAGATTAGTAGCATTTAACATCTTGACAAATCAATACAGTTTCATTAAATTATGAGAAAGTAAATTGAGCGTCTAAAACAACAAACTTGCACACTGTAATTGGACACAGATGTGTCATTGAAGAAGTGTAAAAAGAAATAGGCAATGACAAAACATCAACCTTATGAATCGTATCTTGATAGCTCTGCAAGAGATACAAAATAAGTATTTCATAGAAACAAAAAGACTCATGAAATGGGAGATACCGTTGTCATGGTTTATCTTTAGTCCGAAGATTTGAATAGCAGAATATTTTTTTTTATAGAAACCCAAATCAGTAAACATAATCTTGCATTTTCCTGCTTTAGTGATACAAATCATAACTAAAACCAATTTCTAGATGTCATTGGATAAAACACAAATTGAAAAGAGTGTGTTCTGATGAATGACAATACAGTTCCACAGAAGCTCAGTACATATTTCAACAGTAACCTTGAGGACAGCTTCCGGAAAGCAACTCGATGTCATCGATGGCGATACAGCCGGCATCACCAGAACCGATGACAATTTCGAAGATTACTCTTAGATATTGTGATGCTGGCACAGCGATTTCAACCTGACAAAGACAAGTAAATATACCAAAACACGATACCTACGACAGTCAAACTGGCAAATACCTCATCAGATGTCTTCTGTATGTACCAATGGATCAGCCTTAATACCTACAATGTTTGTAGTCTAATGATCTGATTGCTATAAAGAGGACAGTGTAGTCATAGTAAATTATGATAATATAATGATAATAATGATAATAATTATAATAATAATAACAAAAATAATGATAATAATGATAATAATAATATCACTTGTACTGATTACAGTATTTATATTGATAATGATAATAACTTTAATCATCAATATCTATATAGCGCTTTCTGATACAATGAAACTGAGCTCGATCTCTTAACTATTTTATTTTTTTTTTTACTTTAAGAGCCAGGAACTTAGCTAGGAACTTAATATTACTGGTCATAAAAAGCCATATGCATACTGTTCTCAACGTTTACGCTGAAGCAAAATTATTCACGTGAAACTGGGGATGCACTTGAAATTCTTTTGAGATGATTTTTTTTTAAAGATATAAATGGATTTTAGTCTCATTCGATGAGTTAAGCAAGGAGGTGTATAGTTACTACGGCTAATTACAAATTTGCACACTGCAAAAAAAAAAAAAAAAAAGTATTCAAACAGTTCATAGTTACGTGTGCATTACCACAGAATTTAGCCAGATAGTCCCCTGGTTGCCTCTCTGTTCAAAAATGACCTCCGGGTGCAACGAATGGGTCATATTTTCCTGGACGGTTAGGACGCGTAACGTCCCCACGTCAACGCCAGTCATGTGTGACCAGAACCTGAGGCAAGTGGCGTTGTGACCGCTCGGTACGAGGAATGTGGGTCCGGTGACCCTGGCCGTCTCGCCAGATCTGCCTTGTGACTCGACGAAGATGTAGCCACCGTCTGACCAACGATAATGTGCAAAGGGATTAAATTTGACAATACTCCATTACAAATTTTGTAAAAAATCATAATCATGCATTTTAATGTTATAGGCCTATATATATATATATATATATATATATATGAAGTGTTTGATTGCAAAAACCGATAAGTCCATATTTGTCAAATGGAGATATTTGCGACTGAAGGTCAAGAAAAATAAAGAGAATAATAAGAACATTTTTGATTCTTTTGACCATAACTTCAAAAATGTACATTTATATGTATTGACCAATATATCATTTAAAAGGTATTATTTTGTACTTTACGACAGAGACCGTACTTCAAAATCTTCAAAAATGGACTTATCGGTTTTTGCAAACAAACTCTTCATATATATATATATATATATATATATATATATATATATTCATATGAAAAGGGGCTAAATCCTGTTTCAATGGATTTGGTGCATTTAGGACGCAAAGTCTCTCTCTCTCTCTCTCTTTCTCTCACTCTCTCTCTCTCTCTCTATATATATATATATATATATATACATAGGACTGTGGTAACAATGACAGTAATATCATTAATCATACTACTACCACTGCTTTCACTACTACCACCACTACAACAACAACAACAACTACTACTACAACAACTAACCGTGATCATCATAATAATATAAATAATAATAATAATATATGACATTCCGGTGGACATCAGGAGTCATATTTTCCTACTGTAAACCTTGGCTGCATTGAATGCGTCGGAATCATTTCCGTCGTCATGGTTATAGTTAAAATATGATAAAGAACTCTGAGTTCATCGACCCCCTGCGTGGTGTTGTACAATGTAAATTTATTAAAAATAATGTACCATATCCACCAACTAATTCATTATCTTCCAACCGAGGTGTAATACCATACGTAAAATTACAGGGGGTAGCTTTCTCAACTTCTAGGATACTTTGAGAGTACTGCTCACTAATTAGATTATTTACCATTTTCTATTAATTTTGTTTACGCTCCGTCGTGTTTTTACAAGCAAGAATTGTAAGATATCAGCAACTGAAATACATCATTTTAACCACTATGTCGGGATGGCAAGGAACCAGCGGTAATCGAACCTGTCATCTATACTGCAAGAACCATGAACTTGGAACATTAAATACCCACGTTTCAACATTCTCACATTGTTTCATCTAGTAACCCACGGCAGACAAGGCATATTGAAAATAACATTATTAAGCAGAGTAATGAAGATATTATGTATGAGCTTATTCGAATCAAATTTACTGCGTTACACACACACACACACACACACACACATACATATATATATATATATATATATATATATGTTGATAAGGTAGTCCACGTGTTGGCAAGATAAAAAGATAAGTAACAAAGCTGCAACAAAGTTCATGCTGTATTCACCAACGATTTATTTCTTCACACAAGTTTTCGAGCGTCTCGCCGCCCTTTCTCAAGTGTTGATACTCTCAGTATCAACACTTGAGAAAGGGCGGCGAGACGCTCGAAAATTTGTGTGAAGAAATAAATCGTTGGTGAATACAGCATGAACTTTGTTGCAGCTTTGTTACTTATCTTTATATATATATATATATATATATATATATATATATATATATATAATAAACGCAATATGAAGATTGGTCTGCTCGGCATCTTGATGATAATAAGTAAAAAGTAATTAATTGTTTTATTAATATATACTAATTGTATTTAATAATATATAATAATTCTACTAATTGTCGTATATATATATATATATATATATATATTTCAGACAGCAGTACTGAAACAAGTCCACGCGGTTGACTGCAGGTTCATCCTGCATCCTGCAGGTTCAACTCTGAGTTTCATGCAACCTCATTGAGATGCAACCGCGTGAACTTGCTTCAATACTTCTGTTTACAAAGCTCTTCCTTTGAGGATGTCGAGCACTTTTCATAGTAGGATTGAATCACCGAGTGTGTGTGACAAAAATAATAATAATAATAAACAACAACAATAATAATAATAATTATTATTAGTAATAGTAGTATTAATATCATTGTTATTATTATTATTATCATTATTATTATTATTACCAACATTACAGGAATAAATGCTTACTTACATATAGTAGTGTGGTCGGCTGAAGGGCACGTTTCTGACGTCGAGGGATCCCCCTCTCGAATCGACCAATCAAAATCATCGGCGGTACTCTGGACCCATCCACAGAAATCCACGTCAAATGTACAATTTGTTTCTGTTAGGGCTTGAGGATAAAGATGTCATTAGATAATCATCTATTAGTAGCATTATGATAACTACTCATATCAGTATCATCCTTATTGTCAAAAATATAAATGGATGGACAAGATGTTGAAAAGATATCTATTTACAGGAATGTTCGGTTTAATACATGGCAATATCCAGGATAACGAATCGCTGTGCTGAAATTTTAATAAAACCTCAAAATATATCATTATGGATGTTGCATTAACGTCATTCATATGCCAGAGTCACACTCAACAATACGACGTTCTAAGTATACAGTCATTAATATGAAGAAAAAAAAAAAACCGTTACACTGCTGTATATCAATGCTTTTAATACAAAATATGTCAATTAAGTGTTACGCATAACATTCCACCAGTGGAATAACCTATCCAGTGCAATGTCATCTTGGTAGGTATGGATTATACCACACTCAGATACTGCACCCAGCGGGAGATACTATTATCAAAGTAACATTTAAAACTGCATCAGTATCTATTTAGATCCGTTATTTATTATGCGAACCTCTTTGAATAGTCGAGTCACTTGATAAGAATATGAAATAATCGAAATCTAAAATTGGAAACCTTCCAAGACAACTATTATTTCCAAGATAAGTATTGCGTTTTTGGAAATTGTACACGCAGTAACATAAAACAGTAGACTGAGTAATTTTCCAGAAAAATCAGGATATGAAAAATGTAAAAAGGAACGATTTTCTAAATGGTAATTATATCCATATGCTTCCTTGTCTGCAGTTTCTTTCCACAAAATTTCGCACAAGCATAGTAACAGAATGATGTAAATATATTCTTAACAAACGAATAACACATACAAATCAAAAAAAAAAAAAAAAAACATATCTTCATTTTGTTTACACACTCCTCTGACCGGTTCTCGTGATTTTATATGGGCTCTACAAAAATTTAAGCAACTTTCCGTATCCTATAGATTTAGAAAAGTTACCAAGCAAGAACATAAGAGGTTTTGTAACAACGAAAAAAAAGAGGTACAATGGCGAAAACAATTCAATACAAACCATCCCAAATAGACAATGGGCCCTGCCCAAGTAGTTCCAAGCGCAGACAAATTTCATAAACCCAAGTGTTTGGGTAGACTCGGATAAACCGCGCCACTGGTGACGGGTTGAAGGACTGAGTAACCGGTGTGGTATGATCATAGGACCCGGAGAAATACTATTTGAAGAGAAATGTATTGCAAGTTTACATAGAAAATGATCTGACTTTGTACTTTGTTTGTTACGGCTATTTCTGCATCAGTTTATGTTTGTTTTTGTTTTTTTTTTCTGTTGGTCTCTGCGTTTGTGTGTGTGTGTTGGGGGTGGTGTGGGTGTGCTGATGTTGGTACAGGGAAGAATATTGTGTGAGTAAAAGAGAGTGTGTTGAAAATTCATATCGTCAGAATCATCCTAGGATCAAATGAAATTCTTAACAGAAAAGCAGTTGACAATAGCATGAATAATGATAACAAATTTTGCGAATGCGGAAGTAAGAATCACACGAGAACAGATAGACTGTAGGTTGAGCTCCGTTATTTTATTTATCTATCTATTTTTAGTAGGGAGATGCAGGAGATTTGAGCAACAAGAATAGTTGATCCACGCTCTCAAAGTTTTCTTTAGAGTTGGCAGGTTCAAGGACTTGTGTCCTCTGTTGGTATAGTGCTTAACATCACTGTTCACTATATGGCACTAGCAAGCAGAGGTGGTACAGCGCAACAGAGACACACTCCACAAAAAAAGTCAAGAGACAGCAAAACATAAATGTCGGAGTTTCACTTGTTACTCTTTCTATTAATCGCATAACAACAGTTGGCTAATCATCGATTTTGATCTAATCTTCTTCCAATAGTAGTCTTTCATTTTCATAAATTTGAATAGATGTTTGATTTGCTGATTATTATACGTGTATGAAGTTTCAAAATGACTCAACTCTCTTGGTATTGGGATAATCCTTATTCTGTGTTTATACATTTCATTCGAGAGCACCATGCCGCAACACTATAAACCAAAAAAAAAAAAAAAAAAACATAACGAGGGCGAAAAACTGATTTATTCCACACAGTTGTTTAGACAAAATAGAAAATGAAAATATAAACCCGTGATGACATGATTCATTGTGTAATTATTATTTTTACCTTAAATGGTCCTTGCTTTTCACATATTGATCTACATGTGTACACACATTCACAAGTCCATATCATAAATTCTTCGTTTCTGCTGCAATGGCACAAAAAGAAAATGCTGTACTTTGCTATCCACATAGAGTAGATTTATTTTAAGAAAGTTAATTTTATTTTTTGATGACATTACATTACTCGTATCGTTTTTTCACGTGTCATGCATATTGAGAAGGCAGAGTAATAATTATACAGACCACAAGGCCCCTGAAAACGAAAATACGTGTTTGTTTCATGTGACTTAGTCTGACATTCCTTCGTTCTTAAAATAATGGGCCTGATTACTTTCTGGGTTTTACGTTTCCAGGTTGATAGAGAAGCTTGTTACCTCCGCCAAGGGAGGAGGTTATGTTTTCGTTACAGTTGGTTTGTTTGTTCGTTAGTTAGTTTGCCGTGTGCAAAATAACTCAAAAAGTAGTTAACGGATTGGAATGAAACTTGCAGGAAAGGTTGAAAATGACACAAGTAACAAACGATTAACTTTTGGTAGTGATCCGAGAATTTTGGGGGAATTTATGAAGGATTTTGGATATTTTGGCAGGCTGCGCGTATTTGAGGTTTGCATGAGCCCACTAAAGTGCGTGCTCTAGTTTCTGCTAGCTAAGGGCGAGGCGAGCCGCGCATCTAAGGGTTTATGACGTAACAAAGGCTTCTCTATAGGGAAACCGGGCGATTTTTCAGTGGGTGGAAATCACTGATTTCTATGGAAGAGCAAGATCACGGTGGAAAGTAGCTGTTTGGCGGAGATCTGCGCTCTCAGAGTGCTTTTCTAGTTATTACTTTGTTTCATTATGCAAAGGATTGTCCTCTATACGACACAGCAAACTTTCCTGAGGAAAGTGATGGTTTTTGCATTCTTTGAAGATGTCTTGAAAGTGAAACATAACGACAGAAAAAAGAAGTACAGGAGATAAATTATTATTGCAATGGGGATCATGCATCAACTCAATCCCGAAAATCGGGTCTACACACCTTAACTTTATCTAACTCGTCCCGGTATTTTATCCACATGGACTCAGCTAGCGCGTAAGTCAGCATGAACGATGATACGTAGATGTTGAGGTCGCTACGACCTTGAACCGTTATCCCAGTGACAAGGTGCGGGAGGAGAAGATCAATCTGTATCCACTGGTTACGGTCATGAGTAGTCGGTGACCACCCCGCAAAGTGATGGAGTCTGGCCAAAAAAGGGGCGATGTTCACGGTAGAAGCACTTAGCTGGCTATTAGCGATTGTAACTGCCTCCATGCCCAGCGCTCGCCCGGGATTCCTGCATTCATATGCTGTAAAGCACAGTTAAAATGGAAGCACACACTCACTCAAAGGCGTTCAAACTTACATCGCAAGCAGAATGATATCTAATAATCGTTTTTCTATTCCATGGAATAGACTGATGTAAAATCTTACACCAGGTATAAACATAAATATATTGGTAATAATTTATATTATCCTGTAATTCGAGAGAGAAAACGAATTAACGCAATCACAAAATTACCACCTTTTGGCAAAAGAGCACATTATGATAAAATTATGACGTCACAATGATGACGTCATTGTCCACACTGCACTGAGTTTGCAGTGTGTGATGTCGACAAACACCGATCAACAAATTTTAGATACTCTTTTTTTCTATGAACAGACCACGGTGTAGTACTGCGAAATGTTATGTGAGATGGGAGTATCTAAAAAAGAATATGACATTGTTTCTTCCGCAATGAACCCTTTTTGTGCTTGTAGGCAGTATGGATAATAAATACTGAGCTACCTAAATGACTCCAGTTGGCATCCAAAGCACATAAAGAGTTAACAAAACTGTATAAACATATCCATCAGACGGAGAAGAGGGAGACAGAAAGAACAAACTCAGCAAATCATAAGTGACTTCTGGAGTTACCAGCAGGAGCATTTTTGCCCAGAGTAACAGTTTTTCATGCAGAATTAAGGACATTTCATAGCTTTCGTTCTAAAAATGTACGAAGCTTAAAGGGATGGTACAGTATTGGTGGAGAAGAGAATTGGGCTTTTAACTTTTTGAGAGATACCGAGATGGAAACACTTATGATATAGTACAGAGGATAGGACCTACCATTTTAAGAGGAATTCAAAGTTTATTTGATGAAAATCAGGTTTGGAATGACTGAAACATCCAAAAACAAAGTAAAACAAAGCGATCGTAATAAAGTGTGGGTCCCACACTTATTAGAATCGCTCTTTTTTTGGATATCTCAGTCATTTCAAAACCAAAAATTTTCATCAAATAAACGTTGAATTCCTCATAGAATTACATGCTCTTTCATATTTCATAAGAGGTTTCTCATTATCTCAACAAAAAAATGTTAGAAATCTGAAATTAGGTCTCAACCAAAACTGTACTCTCCCTTTAAAACTTGATAACAAAATTTTATGCTTAAATCATACATATTCCTAACGTTTTATGAGTTTAGTTTGTGAGAGAAAAAAAAATCCTTCAACATCTCTTCTGATCTATATATGTAGTAGAGAATAAAGACTTTGAAAAAAAGATAAGGAATATATTGCAGAGTCTGATTGGACAGGCATGCAGATTATTTAATACATAATCCATAACGTGCTGTATATAGAGCACAAATATATAGAATCTTCACTTTTAGACTGTTTCAAGGTTGAGGACTATTCAGAGACCGGTGGATAAAGACAGCCACTCTTTTAGTATGCGCTCAAATGTATAGTTTTGCAAGGGAGCACTTTGCACATGCACAATAGGCGTGGAGGCGTCCTTTACAATCTAGACATTAATTTCACTATCTCATTATTCCCATCAAGGCTGGTCCATTCCCCTTGCATTGTGCATCAATGAATCAAGTCCGCTTATTGCTGATAAACGTCATATTTCCCAATGTCTAATGAATTGTGTCTAATTGAATTACGTGTCCGCGGCAGTTAAGCAAAGGGGGATGCGAGAACTGTATTGTCTCACAAACAAAACATATGTCATTAGTCTGATTGATATTTTTCCCGGCATGCTAAAAATTTGTACATTGCATCCATATGAATGTATTTGTTTTGTGTATGGTGTGATGAAATACACTTAAAGAAAAAGGAAAAAATCCGTGATTCCTTTGAGTGTCATATATACATATATATATGTATATATGTACATATGTATATATATATATATATATATATATATATATATATATATATATATATATGTATATATGTATATATATATGTATATATATGTATATATATGTATATATATGTATATATATGTATATATAATTATATATATATATATATATATATATATATGTCTTTTCTGTCTCTCTCTCTTTCTCTCTCTTATTTTTACACTCTGTAGCGGCAGACGCTTTTGTCAACTGGCTTTGTAATAGGAAAAAATAATAGAGAAAAAAACGACAGGAAAAAATAAGAAAAAATACGGAGTTCCACCACATTCACCTTCGCAGCAGATAATGCCCACTGCCACGCTGTCTACGTTGGTGTCACTTACGGACCAACACTCGGTGATGTTCTGAGCCCCTTCCGGGCACATGATTACAGAATTGCTAGTTGATGGGACACCCGACGGCAAAGAGTAGGCATCGGCATTTATAGTCGCCCAAACTCCTTTAAATCCGAGGTATCGGCAAATTAGTTGTGATATTCCAGCCCTCCAATAACGGAAGCTCATTAACTTCGGTGATTGGTCGCCACCCAGAGAGCGAAATGTGATGCATCCTTGTCGATGGGTTCCTCCGAATAGTGATATCGTAGAAATTAAATTCACTGTCGTTACATTTAAATGCAAATAAAAGAAAAAAAAGCATAAAGACACTGGTAACAACGCCATAGCATGAACAATGCTCAAACATGTGACATCTTAAACACATCAGGGCATAATATCTATCAATGTAAAAGATACATGTACATGATACATTTTGTCACGTTTTTTTTTTTTCCAACAAAAATACATGGATTTCACTCACAAGGAAAGAGCTATTATAGAATTAATATAGAGTATAGGGAACATGGGTATGATGACCACATATTATCTGAATGCGTTACGTTCAAATATATACGTGTACATTTTTGCCAGAATAAAATTTTCCCTACCGTTTCCAGCGACAAGGACTGCATGAAACTTCAACTCAGAATATTATTAAAAACAATAACGTTGAAGTTGCAAGAAATACATACCGGTATTAAATATTTTGAATGAAATGTCTTCCAAAACAATCTTGCTCCATGATTGTCCCTTACAATTTCTTTTACAATTTTTGAGGGAAGAATGGTTCATATCATATGCCTAGTTAGAAAAAGGCATCTGTTCTACTCCGTTTATAAAGTGTGATGACTACTCAAAGCAGTCTTTTTCATTCCCGCACATACATGCACGCACATACACCTTGCTTTAGCTTTCAGATACTCCTCTCTTGTAAAGCTGTGGGGACGTCTATGTGTGCGTGTGTGAGTGTGCGTTTGTGTGTTTCTATTCCATAAATTGTCATGAGCAGCACAATACTCAATTATGCCCGTGCAAATTATCGGATATCCACTTGAAAGGAATTTAGATATTACTTTTTTTTTTAAGTCTAAAATCTTACTATCTAACAACTTGATTAAAGATAATGGATCCAAGTCAAAAATGCATGTTTGTGTTTCTAGTAACAACAAAAAAATTTCTTCTTATATTCAATATACCTGAACCACATTGTCTTCCGATAAATGGTTCCGGGCAATCGCAGATGAAATTGTTCACTGTCTCTGTACATGTGCCTCCGTTTTGGCAGGGGTTTGGAATACATGCTGGAATGTAATTAAACGAAACAAAAGAGGGAAAAAAACTTATAAATGAAATACTGCAGGGTGTAGGCCAACTGAATATTTCATTCGTTACTTTTTTTTTCCATTTGACTACTCGATAGTAGAATTTTTAGTTTTCTCGAGCCTGCAATAGCCAATTTCTAGATAGCCTATAGCCTAGGCGGAGGACGCAGCTATTGTCTTTGCTAAGTTATAATTGTATGTCTCATGCAGAGAGACTACAAACAGTCTTTGGATGCGCGCGAAGCATCCGCTTCCACTGTTCGTAGTCTTCCCGCATCAGATGTTTAGCGTTACGAGAAAGACACTAGGGAGTTTTCGCTACACGACGGGAAGACCGAGAATACGCGGAAGCAATCAGCTATGACAGTCCCCGTACTCGGACTCCCGTCCCCATATGTAAGCAGTTTCGCTTTGCTGTACAGGACGGAGGCGTGGGGACAAGATCGCTGATTGGCCGGCTGGCTGGCTGGCTCACTCCTGCCCAGCATCGGGACCGAACGCTATTTCGTTTTCCCCAGGACGGGACGTTTCTCGGATTTGATAATGCGCAGAAGCAAATTTTGCACACGGCACGCTCAACTCCCGGCCGCGTCGTGCTTGCGAAAACTCCCTAATAGTTTCATCCTCCGCCTAGATTATAGACTAAGCTGCCCTTGACATTTTGAGGAGCAATTTATTCGTGTTCTTGCAGCCAATCTCTTTTTTGACACATGCATCATGCATGCATAACTAGAGAACTTTTGCAGTGTCTTACAATAGTATCAAATACAATATTGGCATTCCAATTTTTAACGTCAATAATAAACCTTTGTGCTGGAATGAATTCTAAAAAGCAGCAATCTACATTTAATATCACACCTTCCAAAAGTAAAGAATTACATGAAATTTGTCTACTATATAGTTTACTCAATTGTAGGGTCATGTTAGAGAAGTAGAGATTTGGATTACGTACAAAAAAGGGGGGCATGAACAAAACACTAATTGAAAAGGTATGACAAGGTTTCACCTCTTGTTACCGGTGAGTTGTATAGTCGCTATTGCACCTGTCTAATGAAAGCACATTCCGTAACCTGTTTCAGGGTTCTCTCTCAATGAAATCTTATGAACCATCATTTTCAGTCGGGATTCCTATTTAACAGCCAATGTAAACATGGTGAGAAATGGCACTTGAATCCAGACCATTGTTCATACCAAATAACAACCAGCATTTTACCATTGCCAAACAGACGAAAAGCTTGGGGCATTTGACACTTTTGCATTTACTTCTATACTTCAATGGCAAGTGCAAGGGACTTGCCCGATACGCACTAAACATTGAGAGCTAAAATACTACGAATCACTTACCAGGTGGAGCACAATACCAGTTGGCTTTACCTCTGACCTCATTTGGAACCAAAACATCGTAGTGAGGATGATCCAAGGGAACAATTTTCGGGAGCAGTTTGACGTCTCTTCCAGCTGCTTTAGAGAAACCATACGGACATGCATCGGCAAAGTCCACGGGGAGGTGAGGACAAGTGTTCTCGGCAAACCCGGTGATAGGTGTAATGACTATAGGAAATGAAACCGTTTTTAAACTGATGAAATATCAAACTTTATAAAACTACCGACGGCATTGGTTCATTATAGCCAAGCAGGTCTAGCTTGATGGCAGTGTTTTAAATGGAGATGAATATGAAAAATTTGATTTTAAAACGAGATAATTCCATTCTTGATAATTTGTAATGATTGTAATTAAAGTTGCTAGAAAAAGACCAACGAAAACGATGAACAAAAAAAGTGATTATTTATAATCATAACTTCAAGAATACTCCTTGTAATGTAACGAGTGAGAAATCACTGGAATTGGTTTATGTTTCTCTATCTTGATGGACTTACATTAAGATGTTAAAAAAAAAATCGTTTTCCGATTAAACTCGTGAAAAGGTAATGGTTGATTACACAGTTCATTACGGTTGTAATGATTGTAATTAAAGTTGCTAGAAAATGACCAACGAAAACGATGAACAAAAAAGTGATTATCTATAATCATAACTTCAAGAATACTCCTTGTAATGTAACGATTGATAAATCACTGGAATTGGTTTATGTTTCTCTTTCTTGATGGACTTACATTAAGATGTAAAAAAGAAATCGTTTTCCGATTAAACTCGTGAAATGGTAATGGTTGATTACACAGTTCATGGAATGAAAATGTCTTTGACCTTGAAGGAAGATCACTTCAAGAGAGATACATGTAGAGAGAGCATTGTGTTGAGAACTGGGATTTGTTTTAAGTCGTACTCTTCTGAAGAATAATTGAAGAGTTTGTTTGCAAAAACCGATAAGTCCATATTTGTCAAATGGAGATATTTGCGATTAATGGTCAAGAAAAATAAGAGAATAATAAGAAAAACTTTGCTTCTTTTGACCATAACTTTAAAAATGTACCTTTATATGTGAAGAGTTTGTTTGCAAAAACCGATAAGTCCATTTTTGAAGATTTTGAAGTACGGTCTCTATCATAAAGTAAAAAATAATACCTTTTAAATGATATGTTGGTCACAACATATAAAGGTACATTTTTGAAGTTATGGTCAAAAGAAGCAAAAATTTTCTTATTATTCTCTTTTTTTTCTGGACCTTTAATCGCAAATATCTCGGTCAATACTTCATGTATTGACCGATAATCTTTTAACATCATTTAAAAGGCATTATTTTGTACTTTATGACAGAGACCGTACTTCAAAATCTTCAAAATTTGACTTATCGGTTTTTGCGAACAAACCCTTCAATTATTAAACCAAGGTCCCACGAACATGCTACAACTACTTAGGCCTATATATGTGACCCTGCACCTCAAAACAAACAAAAAGTGGCCAGATATGAGTTTTTAGTTAAGACCATATTCTGAAAGAGCGGACTTTAAGCTTTGAAATGATGTATAACTCAAATCAAATGGACTCTCCTAACCTATCTAAATATTGGAAAGAAAGCACAAACTCAAACACAAAGCACAAACATGAAAAGTGTGAACTGAGAAAAGAGGCTCTGAAGTACGGTGTCTATTCAAGCGCTTAATCTTTACCAAACCGTGCTGGCTGTGCGATGAATGGGACAAAACACAGGAAGTAAACCACCAGAGTAACAACAATGAAGGGATTATCAGATTAAACTGAAATTAAAGATGCCTCATTAACTCATTCTGTCCATAATTAATGCCAACTTTCAAAGCAGTATCTTTATCCTTTCAAAAGTTATTAGAGTTTAAAGTGAAGAGGGTGGACACGGTTTTTCAGAAATGAAAAAGGGATTCTAAAGACACACCTAATCACACTATTCTACCAAGAATGTTTGAGATAAACTGCTAAAAAAAAAAAACACACACTTTCCTGCCCGTTTTATGATACCAAATTTTTGCATAATGTAAAAGAAGACCCGCTCTTTCAGAAAATATGAAAAAGTCAAGTTTGGATAGGTTGACCCATTTCACTTATTTTCAGTCTTCACTCAAAATCAGTGTGTGCGATTTTATGTTCGTTTTGAGGTGCAAGGTCACATATATATAGTCGGCATACACGCTTAGGCTATTGTAGGATGTGCGGTGCTGACGTCATCATCATAGGCCATACCGGGAAAGTTACTTCGTTTACATGAAATAATAACGACATCATACTGCATTATCATTAGGAAGAGGGTATTATCATTCGCGCTTACCTAAACGCAAATATTATCGGGATAGTTATATAGTGGCATTCCATTAATAAAGAGTGTGTGCATTGTTTCTGGGCATGTCTTTGTTTCTTTGAACTATCCGTTCGATGCTTACATGACCGTTTCTGATCTATTGAAACCTATTCAAGAAAAAGCGTTAAAATGTAATCGTTAGTATTTTCATCGCCGTGAACCAATTTATATGTTTCAAAACGAGGGTATAGTGACTGAGCTCTAAATTGTTCACTCTTGCGAGGAACACACTGACATTTATAGTCTGTCCTGCGTGTGTGTATGTATTTTTTTTTCTGTAAATAAGTGGAACTATAATGAAACATACTGAGGCAGATTAATTTCTTAGGAAACAGGCTGATAGGGGCCTTTCTTATTATTCTTCAATATATCAAAACAAAATTATATCAAATATTATGTTACAATTTATGAAGTTAAACAACTTTCACTTTTGATTAAAGGAAAAAGAGGGGTCATTATTTTACAGCATTCAGCGTTCAGGGTAAAAATTGCTTTCCATCCAATATATATATATATATATATATATATATATATATATATGAAGAGTTTGTTTGCAAAAACCGATAAGTCCATATTTGTCAAATGGAGATATTTGGATTAAAGGTCAAGAAAAACAAAGAGAATAAAAAGAAAAATTGTGCTTCTTTTGACCAAAACTTCAAAAATATACCTTTATATGTAGTGACCAATATATCATTTAAAAGGTATTATTTTGTACTTTATGAGAGAGACCGTACTTCAAAATCTTCAAAAATGGACTTTTCGGTTTTTGCAAACAAACTCTTCACATATATACTATATATATATAATATGTATATACATATATATATATATATATATGATTATATATATATATATATATATATATATATATATATATAAATCTTTATATATATATAATCACAGCTTACCTCGATTTCAGTCCTTGAAAACGAAGTATACTGTAATTTGATATCATGTAATCAATCTAATTATGTATGATGCGTTTGTTTCTGACCGCGCCATGGTCCAGAAGAGAAGAAAATTTCCGTGCTAATGAATTTCCGTCAAGCTAATAGATAACATATCATCTTTCTTACTAGTCTTATACTACACGTTATGGTTACACGAGCGTAACCAATGTCGATCAAACTTTAACAATGGAAATACGAGAGTAGATTTCTGTGTCCTGGAACTTTATATCACTGAGAGGTTTGAAATATAGGAAAAAAATGGATTGCTTCTATTTTTATCAGGCATTGGCCAAGATCAGTCATGTTATTTTGTTGTTTTTATTTTTTTTTTCATTCAAGCGCACTGATTCAGCGAGACTCCTAGGTGGTTTTGCGATGAATCTTGCGTTAATGGAGACCTCCTTATGACTTTCAGACTTTTACGTTTGAACAACTATAAATTAGTTATAGGTCGCCTACAGAGTACAGAGTTTCATAATTTATAGTGATTGGAAAGAGGAATAAGAGTTTTTTTCAAATCTTATAACAAATTGTAATGAACAAGGATGATGACATGGCAGCCTCACAATAAGAATGTATGAATTTGAGCTCAAGGAAGCAGAACGAAAGAAGAAGACATGCACAGATTTTACACAGGTAAATTTGTTAAGCAAGCAGTATTGTAATGGAAGTACACTGCTACGTTTCTGAAATTTGCGAGTCTCCTACGTCATCAGCACTGTTCAGAGTACTTTGTTTAAGATTTTCAGAGCATTGTGTTTTTGTTTTTTGTTTTTTTTACTTAAGGACCACAATAAATTACGCAAGGTAATTCATCTATACATGGAACTGTCGATGCATGTACTACATGATGTGAAGTGAAAGAAAAGATATCATTCAGAGGGTTGAATAGTGTCGCTGCCCGAAGGCAGTAGATGACAGGTTCGAGTCCCACAGACTAGTTCCTTTCTTCCGACATGTTTGTTAATTTACAGATCAACAGTTGTGATCGTAACAAATTCAAGTTGCAGAGGGAGACAAATTGAAGAAACTCACGCATAATGTGAAATCATGAAAATCGTCTGGAATGCCCCTCTGTTATAGGCCTAAATGTCATGTTCAAATGTGACAATTTATTTCAAAACTTTTTTCGGGGACTACATCAGCACTGTACATAGTACAACATCAAAATCAAAATAATGCATTGTGCAATGGAACGTGATGGATTCTGAGGATTTCACTAATTAAAAAAAAAAATCTTAAATTAATTGAAAAAAAAAGATGATAACAACAGAATATGCATTGGAATTCAAGGTTCAGCTAGGTTGTAGAGCAAAAAAAAAAAGAGCAAAAATAAAGAGGTAATAATATCAGTTCCGCCATTGATTATTAAACAGATTGAATGGTTTGAGGCTGCCATTGCCTAGCTCTTCGAGTCTAGTTTCCTTAATGGAGATATATTCATTATATTTTAAAGATGATGTCCTTGACATAGAATCACGGACTGTAAGAATCCCTTCCTTTTATTGTTTGAAAAAAAAAATGAAATCTATAATCAATTTTCGTCAGGTCCAGCTGAATATGAAAATAAGTATTCAACGAAAAGGAGTACTGTCGAATTAGAGCTACTTTCAATAAGCCTGCACCAGGCCGGAGAAGTAATTGCTTCAAATGCTTTACCTGCATAATTCAGTGACAGTAGTGATTTCAAACTTAAACGTAGCAGTACCAATGAATACTAGAAGTGATTATGCATTTATACACACATTATCAATATTGGAATGGATTCCTATTGGATTGATTGCTATTTTTTTCTTCTTTTTTTTTGCAAAACGTGATGAATACGAATGACATTTCACGAACAATTACAGAACTACGTAGTTTTTGGACAAAGAGGCATACTCATATTTACCTATCACAATGAACAAGCCGATGGTTGGAAGGATGCCTCCCAGGTAGGCCTGTGGAAGGACATAACACGTAAACAAAAAGGAGAAACAGGGAGGCACAATTTGAAGCAATTTGATTATAACTCGATGTGTCCCTTTAATGTGTGTTATGAGCCATTTTTAGAAACTTACGTCAAAAGGAGACACGCACATACACATCTTCAGACATTCTTATAAGTTTAATGTAAGCCGAAGCTCAAATGGAGTGCAACATTGATACAATCCCAAAGAGGTTCTTTGTACAATCCAGAGGTCAGCAGTACAACGTATAAGCCATGGACAAGATATGTGTACACGTACAGACGATACAAATTGTAAAACTTTGCACAGCACAAGAGTGAAGGGGAGCAAGGCGCGTCTGCATAGCAAACGCGCCTTAAGCGTGGCGTGCATATATTATGCAGCTAAGCTGCATAATTTATGCACGCCGTGTGGGTGGGCGTGTCTCCCAGGTTACAGTCAACTACAGCATTATAAAGGTGAAAGTAGTTGGTGGAAATTTAAAAAAAAAAGTACGTTTGGGGCTAGAAAAAAACAAACAAACAAAAAAACATCTTTTGACAAGTGTAATATCTCAATAGCATCCAACCACGGAAGGTTGAGAGAGCTTATTCAACCCGAATGATGAAGCATGTAAAAAAGGATATTATATTTTTCAAACCCGAATTTCCAATTACTTTCAATTAACTACATCACATAGCCATTTTCGAGACAAAGTAGTGCAAATAAAGCAAGATAAAGGAATCATGAGGAATGATAGATGATATGTACCAACATAAAATATTAATGAAATTATGCAAAATTGAATCCGATCTCGAATTACTTAACAACATAAAAATTGTATTTTAAACAAAATCGTTTGTATGAAATAGAATGACATAAGTATTTTTCAAAGGAAAAAAAAGTCACTATGAGTTTTAGGCCTAGGCATCAAAACATCTATAAATTCTTCATACTCGATACAGAGTTTCAGCTTTTATAGCAACTGCGATGAGGAATTAAGAATGTTTTCAAAGTTCATTGCACATCATAACAAACGATGATGCATGTATTGAAGCTCAAGGAAACGGAATTAGAATAAAGAAAACATACACAACTTTTGCACAGGTGAAACTGTTAAGCAGCTGGTATAAGAATATAATTGCATTGATACATTTCTGGAATAATGTGAGCCCCAACCCCCCCCCCCTTCATCATCATCCTCCTTCAAACGTAGTAACTGCTGTACGCCAACAATTAATTCCACAAATCTATACAGGGCTCTACAAATGTATACGACATGATGTGAAGTTAATATAAAAATCATGTAGAATCTCCTTTAAACTTGAATCGTTGCAAAAGACTTATACGAAGCATGCTCCTTCAATCACAAAATTGATAATATGAGCTGAAATTGGTTTCATACACTCTTAAAAAGAAAAGGATAAATCAACATTTAAAAGGGGCGAGGAGTGACAGCGTTTTTAAAATGTTGCAATCACCTTTTTATCAAGCTGAATCGAACAGTAAGATGTGCTGGATACAGCAAGAAAAGGTGTGAATACAACATTTTTAAAACACTGTCACACCTATCTATCTATTACCTGTAATAGTGACGAAACTTTACGAAAAAAAAAGTGGTGAAACAAATCATGTTGTTTAAAACTCGTAGGTTACATTAAAATTTCACTTAATCCGCTGCACTTTTCTATTTCCCCTTTCTTTCTTATGGTGTGGTTGCTGTCATCAAAATAATGCAACTTCACATTTGAACGTTATTTCAAAATACTTCAAGTGGTGTTGGGTTTCTTTTCTGAAACGACCACACGTCTCTTAGAACTTAACTCTTAGATGTTATTTTCTTACTTTGAAAGAAAAAGAAAAACACTTTCCCTTTGACTACATTATTGTTACTATAGCAGCACCTACAATACTGTCATAATTAGAATGTTGTTACGGATAAAAAAAAGACTGGAACACGACTGAATGCGACAGATTGTCACGCAATTAAGCCAGCCTGACCTTAATTCGCAGTTCTCTGTCACAAACATTGCATTTTTCATTATTTTGGATGCCGCTGTTTTGAGTTGTCATAGTAACAAGGTTGGTGTCGTTTTACATAACTAATCTAGAGGAAAAGGAATATATTTTAGCTGTTGAAGACTCACTATTTTTAGTGGGCAATATACGATGAAATCATGTGTTTCATAAGAAGTCATTCGAAATGTATGATTTTAGGGAGTCATTTTGATGACATTATTGGGTATGTTCCCAAAGAATAACTTTTATGTGGGATAACATCGCGACCTATTATTTTTAAGCACATGTGAAATGTGATTGTTATACGATATTAGGCCCTTGGGCTATTTTTAGCCTTTGCATGCAACTCTGAAGCTGACTGGCACAGGATACTTGGGCCCTGTTTTATCAAGATAAAGTTAGCGTTGATTGTGAAAACAACGCTAACTTTATCCAACTTGAAGTCCGCTATAACTTTAAATCAACTGCAAGTTCCCGTTTTACAAAGAGACTTAATAGTCGATTATAGTTATAGCTCATCACCATGACTTAATTATTGATTTAGTCAAAACTAACAACACGGGACGAGGCTGGTTTCCGGTACAGTCTGCTTAAAAACAAAACAATACATTAAGCAAAACAAACAACAAAAACATGATTGTTTGCCATGGCCACGGATTCGTAGTCTGCTAGTGCGACGCAGTAGTATTAGCGCTATACAGCCGCTGAATTAGAAATATTAAGTTTGCAACAAAACCGCAAAATACGCCGTTTTGCGTTGTACCGAAAAAAGTAGGTCGATAGATCTAGCACATCCCAAGCTCAACGAAAATCTGCGTACGCGTGTACCGTAAAGATTCCGCACATACGTAGAATTACTTCAAGTCTTAATTCAATAGGCTGAAGTCCTGTGTGTTTACGTGTAGGATTATGGAAACTTGTGAGAGTGTGGTGATTACAGTAGCTTGTTTTTAACTCTACGGCGCAGATCGACTCTGTAAAGAATAGATCGCAAGTCTACATCATCAACATGTCGAAATTCTAGAATGACTTATTAGACGCTCTAATCAGCAGTACGCCACTACATAATACGGTAAGTACAAACGACTCGCTGAACGTTATCTCTAACCAGTTGGGCCTAACGATGATAACGTTAAAAGTTACTGTCGTACTCGGTGCTATATAGAATTAAACTCTTTATTTTCTGTATATGCCTACTAAACTGTTAATTAGTAGTATCTATTGCCGAACTAGCTCTACGTAGGCCTACGCACGTCAGAAATCACTGGTTTCCTCGCATATGGGTTCATTACTTTGGCAAGATATGCATAACACAGACGCGGTTCCAGTTCCAGTACTGTACTCGGTTACTTGCTTGCTGGCGATAGCTTGATTGGCGGGCGGACGGCGTGCCGAGGCGCCGGGCGCGCAGGCTGGGATTGCGACTGCTGTCGAGGGTGTTTGCGTGCAGCAGTCGCGTAAGCAATGCGTGCCGATCGTGAATTTCATGCAAGGAAAAGACCATGATTACATGAAAGAAACGCAACAAAATGTTAGAGAAAGGTTAGCATTTAACAGACAAACATTTGTGACAAGACCCCAGCTAGACTAGGAAAGTGTGACAGTCATTTTTCTTCTGTAAATTGCCTTACAATTGAGTCTACCTAGACTGTTTCTACTTAAAGTTGATATTTATCACCTGTTAAGTTAATCATAGATTTGGAGCGGTTGAGACAACTTATGTGTTGATTTTTTAGGAAGTTGGAGTTGATGTCAACTCTGGGTGTCTTGATAAGACGGACTTCAAGTTGATTTGCAAGTTAATCATAGATTAAGTGGACTTAGAGTTGATTTGAGAGGTTAATCATAGATTATTTTGACTTAACGTTAAATTTATCTTTTGATAAAACGGGGCCCCGATCATATACCACTTCAAAGCTTACAGCTTATTCTCTCACATTATGTAGAAAAGTGAAAATTCTTATTAGCCTATTTTTGTGTGTTTTATAGCCCGGACGCGTTGTCGAGTATAGTTTTGATAAATTTGGAAGAAAAAAAAAAACCGAACTTAACAGTTTCACTTTTGATGAGTACCGTTTGACATATTGAATTCACTGATTTGACAATATTATACAAATAATGAATGGTCACGGATGCGATGGTACAAGCGCAGCACTGTAGATTTGTATGGTCTTCACAGTGAGACAGGTCCAAGAGCTGCAGTGTGATGTGTACGTTGCTTTCATTGACCTTACCTTAGTTTCTATGACTGTTTTGTATGACCAGGGTAACAAAAATCTACAACAGTTACATAGACTCAACTCTTTGTGGTGGAAACCCCCTGTGTGCCACTTTATTCTGAGACACAAAGGTAGTCATGCTTTGAGAAAGAATTGAGTATATGAATATAAGAACGACCCAAGTCCATGGAGGATCATTTCAAGTAAACTAAAAAAAAACTTCATATATTTTCTATTTGTCCAATAATATTCTATTTAACTGTGATGGGAAGGCAACATTGTATAAACAAATTAGAACATATATTATTATGACAATTAACATTTACATTAATTCTGGAGAGGCCATTTTGTGTGGTGGACTTGGGTCGTTCTTTGATTCATATACATGATATTCTGCTCTAGAGATGGGAGAAAGATGAGAGAGGGCGCTATTATATGAATGTAAGAATGACCCAAGTCCTTCATTCTTACATTAATATAAGATTTATATCATTCATTTCAGGCACTTCCGGGGGTAATTAGGATATATCATCTACACACAAGATGAGTCCATGCATAAGCTACAATTTCCCATGAAAAACTGAATTTGGCCAAAAATTGGACTTGGGTCGTTCTTATATTCATATACTCAATTGTGTTTTTTTAATCTGTATAACTTCTACAAATTTCTGTTCAGCTGGACATAATAGTGAGCAAAGTTAAAGAGGAATGTTAAACCTTGCTTCCATATACAATGTATAACAATTCTATTTTCATTTTTTCTTTTAAATTACCAGTTGCTACATTACTGTAAAGGCATGACTTTTGCACATAAAGAAAGTGACAGAAACTTAGAATGTACACCCCAATATAGTTGGGAACACCGCTTGATAGTCAATCACCATATAGAATGCAAGCCGTATGTGAGAGGAACAAAGGCGCAAAAACGCTTTGATTGTACCGCGGGATTAGCGATTTATCGATCGATTTTGTTTGTTGAGCAGAATATGCGAAGTTGGCACGCCGTCGACTGAGTCGGATGTGCGAACGTGGCACATAAAGAGTTAAAAAAACAGCACGTTTACCCAAAGAATGATTACGTTGCTATCTCAGAATATTGTGGCACAAAGCGGGTTTACACCATGGCACATCATTTAGATGATGCTGGCGGGGGAGGGAACATACCGAATGTTCCACCCGAAGGATTTGAAATGCTATTGAGGGAGGTTATAAGTCCCGAGAGGAAGTCGACAACGAAAGTCATTATCTGTATGGGTTAGTAAAATCTGCTTTTTCACATTGTATGGAATGGGCAAATTTATCCTATCGATTGTGTGAAAAATATTATCATACAATCGTTTGGTATCGTTTGTCATTTGTTACGTGAAAATGTTTTCCCATGGGAGAACATTACCAAAATGTTCTGCCCATGGGCGAACATCACCAATGCGCCTCCATCACGTGACTGTGTTTAGCCAACCACTAACCGGTATTTGACTAACCCATTTAATATAAAGAGTTGATACAGTGAACATAGGAGGTCCTCAGGATGATCCTTGCGACGCTTTGCTACCCCTCACCCCCTTATGATGGAATGGAAGTTCTCATTCTCTCTCAAGGAGGAATTCCTAAGCCCTTCGAAATCTCAAATGGTGTGAAACAGGGATGTGTACTGGCACCTGCCGTCTTCAACCTCGACCATCTGTGCGGGATCTTCACCAAAGGGTATCCCTGATTATGTAAACTGGATGGACCGCTTTTTGACCTGCTGAAACTGAATACAAGGAAAAATGATTGCGCCTTCATGACGCATCCAGAGTCTGACCTCATTTCCTCTGACTGGTGTCTGGACGAAGAGATATCCACGCCCATCAGCACAGCGAGTCAACCACTTAGTCGCCTTTGCTCACTAGTATTGAGCTACAATAACATCAAGGTGAAAATTAAGACCAAGGTGTACAGGACGGTTATCCTAGCAGGGCTGCTTTATGGATGAGAAACTTTGACCCCTGCAGAAAGCGCCTAAGACAGCTCGAACGCTTCCACACTAGAGCGCTTATGTCAGTTCTGCATGGGGTTAAATGGCAGGACGGAGTAACAAACCCAGAAGTCCTCGATAGAACAGGTCTCAGTGACATTGAATCCATGAATATGAAGGCCAATCTCTGCTGGACCAGACATGTGATTTGAATGGGTAGCAGCCGACTTAAACTTTAAACGCAAGACTTAAACGCTAAATTCTCTATGGTGAAACGGCATCATTCCAGTGCCCTCACTAACCCTGCATGTACACCCACAGAATTGGACATGTCAGCCAAATCTGTGCCTACGAGTGGCGGTAGCACAAATAAGAACACACTATCGACTCGGTGGTCTACCTTTAACTGGCTACAGTGAAGAAGTATTCCATAAAACCTGTATTATTTTCTATAATATTAAACATGAGGTCAAGCTCCGGTTTTGGTTCTGATTGCATCATCGTCAACAATAATGAACTTTTCAATTATACCAGTCTCAAAAACTGGATGACAAAGAAAAAATGTAAGGTACATTGACTGCTTTCCATTTAAGTCCTTATATCCTTCTACATAAATGATATACGTTTACCCCCTCCCCTTTTCTGTTCAATCAACACGAAACATTTACATAAAATTCAATTTAAAGGTATGATAATATATATGTTGGTTACTTCAAAAAAGGTAAATCATTGCACTTTCTGATGTTACAGACTGAATAGTACGAATACGTAATTATGTGCATTATACAGTACTGTAGTTCCTAGTCCCTCTATTATCTCAGTGATTCTTAGTCACTGGTAATCTTTACAAATAAATTGATACACTTTCACGTTCGTATTCAGATAAAGGTACAGGGGAAAACTGTATAATTGAACATTTTTAACGAATGTTATTACCACGACTGGAATTAGGAGGAATTCCTATTTCTATCACTCAGCTCTTTACCGGAACTATACACCGTACACTGTGGCACACCTCCTATTTCATAGCCTTGACAAATGCAAACATTTAGACAATCACAATCATCATAATCATTGCAAACAATGCGTCCCCTCAATGTTCCACAACATATTTTTCTTTGATAACCTATATCATACTCACCTACCTAATTAGCCGTTTGAAAGCTTTATCCCCTTGCACATACTCAAACTGTTTTATCCCAGATATCGATTAGATAATATTATAAACCTAGCTGGAATCTGAAAAATCCTATCAAATTACGCAGTGTAGACCTTACGTATGTCATGTCTTTTAAAGCACATCGAAATATTGGGTGGTAAAAGGCTTAACAGTGAACCTCGTATTCTTTCCAGGGTATACCCGGTCCCTTCGCTTCGGCAAGCATGTTCTCGCCTTTCCCAACGGCGAGAACAGGCTTGCCGAAACGTTGGGACCCGTACGAGTAAGCATTCTACCACCCAACATTCTACCGCCATGGAAGCCTTCAAAGATTTCATCTCATCTATACAGTTTATCTTACGCAACCAACACATTTGTTGTCATTTTCAAGTTTCGAATTTTTCAACTCTTCGCGTTTTGGGGACTTATTAACATCATAAAGTAGCGACTACTGTAGCACTTTTTTAAGTTTTGGTGACTTAAAACCATCATAAATTGGCCACTACTATAGCATATACCGTCCAGCCAGTCCCGCGGATGTTAACATTACACCGAACACTGGATGGTTACAGTTCGTTACTCCGAAAGTTCAGAAATGAAATTAGGTTTGTAACAGCTAGAGGTTCGTTATTCCTAAAATGAGGTTCGCTATTCACAGGGTTTGTAAATCCGAAATTAAAAAAAGAGGGTCGTTATTGCAATTCATCCAGATATGAAATAACCTTCGTAAAGTACGTGCATTCTTTACGTTATTCTATTTCTCGGATTTGCAAACCTCACACTATTAGATTCGCTTCTTTTTTGTTTCGTGCCATACCAAGACCACTGTTTTAACATCGAACCCATTTGCAAAACAGCGATGCTATTGTGATATTTCTGGCCAGGACTAAGCAAAAATATAAACCAGTGAAGCATAATATTCATAATTTCTTTTTAAGAATGTTCAGTTACTTGACCGTTATAGTAAAAAAAAAAAAAAAAATCATACGTAGTAGGACATTTCGTTCATAGGATGCAATCAAACATTTTCTTTTTTCCAACATTCCATGTTTTCAATAACAATGACAGTTGTAATCATTTTTTTTCCGCTTCAAAGGAGGATAGACTTTTGTAGTGTGATCTTTGCATCCCGCCTTCCTTATGGCAATGCCTGTCTTAAGAATCATTTAATGATGACGAAATAGAAAAAAAAAAAACAAGAAGGAAAAGAATTATTGTAAGATGTCAAGCTTACCGAGATAGAAACAAAACCAGCAGTTACTTTGGAAGTGTTCGCCATTTTCCTCGCCTCCTCATACCACTCTCAGCGGATCAACACAAATATGAAACGCAAAGATTACAGCGGTTCCTGTATACCTTTCACAAGTTCTTCGTTCCCTGCGGCAACGGCGGATACCCAGCTACCTCTGTGGTATTTTTGCTTCTAATGCAGACCTTTCACGCCAGTATGTTGATGTGCATTATCCCGCGCTGTCAAAGTGAACCCCAAATAACTTTATGCATTGTCAGTGATGGCAAGTGCGTGGCAAGCTACACATTGATTGATGCTCAGATTTTAGTTGTTGTCGCTGCCTAGCAATTAGACAATGGAGAAAAAAAAAGGATAACTTTGTGCCCGTTCATTTACAAACACACATGCACATAACCATTGAAACTTAAAGGTAGGGGATACCTTTTACAGACCTCCCAAAATGCAGCAAAATATTAAATATGAATATCAGGGGACTTGTTTAGACCACTGCTGAGAAATTTGGAAGTCAACAGTTATCTACAATTTGAATAATGCACAAAACTCAACTACTCAGTAGTTTTGTGTGTCAGCCACACTTAAGCCTTTTTTGTTGCAGTCTTCTGTATCTTTTATCTATAAACACAAATCTAAAAGTATAATAGCTGATGTAATAACATATAGAGTGTGTGGCAAGAATGTATATAGAAATGTTTGTAAGTTTTGATGAACTTTCTTCACAAAATATACATGATGGACACATATGAAGTGCATGGGTCTGCAAAGGTAGCCTAGTAATATACTGGAATTTACGGTGAGCCCCGAAAAAAATTCAATTCAAAATCTAACGGTCAATAAAAGTGTACTAAATGTTGCCTTCCACTTTCAATACTTTATGGGAGTTTCTAAAATGATGCTCTCTTCAACATACCACTGCATTTATACAACTCTTCATTTAAGGCATGCAAATGGGATTCCCTACCTTTAAACCAAAACGTCATCATATCCATCATGTCCATAGTTTCTCCTGGACAAAAAGAGTTCCAAGTCACTTTCACATCCAACCGACTCTGATTATCAGTATGCTCATTACTCAACACTGACTAACATTTATGCTTATTTAGATCATTGAAGGTCAATTTGTCATATAATGCATTTCATTGTTATGATTGCAAAATTTCACGTTCAGGTATGAGTCAAGACAGCTAAGATAGTATTGTATAGATAAGACTATGGAACATTTTCACTATTCAGCAGATTTCCTTTCACTTCTGTTTAATCCAAACGAAACATACATGTATCTACAGGTAGGGGAAACGACGATGTGAGATGTCTATGTCTTCTGGTCTTAGGTTTAACGTACAATCCTTTAATCTCTATACGGTATTTATAAAGCTGCATGGTTCTTCTCTTAGTTTATTTAAGCAAGTTTTCATTGTCAAACGACATTAATGAACATATAAGGCATTTTCATTTCTGTTTTAAATGATATTTCATGTTTTCATTTAGATACTTTATTGTTGTTCCTTTATTATTATTATTTTTTTAGCTCTTCTCTGGCGGCTGATAACATTGCTAACAACGAGAGAAGCTTTGGAGTAGACTAGTTAAAAGGGGATGGGCGGATATTCACCGAAATCAATTGAGTGCAAGACGTTACCCTATTGACCAACCTAGATTTTTTTTTTTTTCATTTTTTTCCTTTCATTTCAAAGACACATGGATTAATGTTTTGGGGCATTTTGACTGTTCTTTCACGTTCGAAAAAGATGCATCTAAATTACATCTGTTCAAAGTTTCAAATCCTCATGTGAGACAAATTATTTAGATTAATGAATGCTGTCAGGGGTGTAACGAGGGTCATTGAACATTCTGGTTAGTGCCTGCAAGTTTATAAACAAATTTTTCAGCTTCACAGCATGGAGAGACAGAGCATTCTGCAAAGCACTACCGCTATAGCGAACACGGTTATAACGAAATTTCGTTTGCAGCGAAATAAAATGTCAGACCGCAATATTTTTGGCTCTATGAATATTTATTTTTGTTTTGTTTTGTTTTGTTTTGTTTTTTTTTTTTGGGGGGGGGGGCGGGGGTTGTTCTTGGGTTTTTTGTTGTTGTTGTTTTTTTTTTTCTCGGTTATAACGAAATTTAGAAAACTGACGGTCCCGACGACTGCGTTATAGCGGGAGTGTATATATTTCTGAACGCAAGCTTTGGAATGCCCTACCTCGATAGATCGGGGGAGGGGGCAGGGCATTTCATGAATTGTTTTGCCACATATTTAATCTGACAAATTGTTATAAGCTACTGAAATCCTTGCATCTGATTGGCAGAGAGCAGATTTATAGGAAAAATGCTTCATGGAATGCCCCCCCCCCCCTTCCGGAATCTTCTCAGCTATGCTTTCGCAACAATACTATTTAATCCTTGTATTGTGTTAGATATCAAAACAACATTTATTTGGTGAACAGTAGAAGTTGAAGACATTCTAGGTCAAGCACTATGAGTGGCCTTCAAAGGCAGATACTGGCGTTTCTATAAAACCCACCACTACCTTTTTTTTTCTGTCAAGTATCTATATGGACAGATAGTTGGAGTCATTGATCAACAGTTAGTTAGTTTCTTCGTTCGTTTGTTTTGTTTGCTTGTTTGTTTTTTGTTCATCCTCATATTATTTTAAAGTAATGCAATTTGCATTTTGATAAGATGCTGAATACTTTCTTTTGTGTATGTTATTGGTATGTGTCATTGTTGAAACTTTACATATCAACATGTATATTGTTTGTTATAATTATTTTTTACAGTGTAATGAAGTATAATATATCCTTCTGGCTACTACTTTGCATTTTTTTTTTCAATGAACCATATTCAGCGTCAATATCAGACAAAAGTCGAATTAGTTTCAGTGGTTTACTCCCTTGAAAGGTCATTTTGTATGTGTGTGTTTGTGTGTGTGAGGAAAAAGACTGATCTAACAGAGGTCAATCATTATTACGCATGAGTGATTGTGAATGATATCCGGGCATTTGACGTTACTTTTCGATTACCATGGCGAAAATGTCATTTAGAAACCTGTCATGTATTGTCATTATGATTGTATTCCAATTTGAATATGTTTCCACTTGGAAACATTAGGCAGAATGAAATCAACAAGAAATGGGCACAAAAACACTAAAATATATTTGATAATCCTCGTGCACGATTATGGTTGTATATGAAAATGAAAATAAATGTCTCAATATTAATGGCTGAGGGAACAATTGTTGTACAAAGAAGATGATTTTAGTTTTGAAAAGCACTGTAGAAATGACTTCTCTATTCGCATGAATTAAAACAACAGCAAGAACAACAACAACAACATCAACTACAACCTAACATCAGCGTGCACGATTATGGTTATATATTATGAAAATGAAATAAAATGTCTCACTTAATGGCTGAGGGAACCATTGTTGTACAAAGAAGATGATTTTAGTTTTGAAAAGCACTGAAGAAATTACTTCTCTATTTGCGTGAATCAAAACAACAGCAAGAACAAGAACAACAACCACAACAACCTAGCATCGGCGTGCACGATTATGGTTATATATGAAAATGAAAATAAATGTCTTAATTAATGGCTGAGGGAACAATTGTTGTACAAAGAAGATGATTTTAGTTTTGAAAAGCACTGAAGAAATGACGTTTCTATTCTCATGAATTATAACAACAACAACAGCAAGAACAGCAACAACAACAACAACAACAACAACCTAGCACCCACATAAAATAACTCTAATGTTTTGGAATGCTTGCATTGTCTGAATTAAAAAGGTATAAACATAATCTTATTCAGTTTCAGTTTTATTTTTCTACGTGTAGCTGATAAAAAAACAAAAAAACAAAATACCAAATATTCACAAGTCATGAAGGTATGAACAAGAGTTATCAAAACACAAATATAAATTGTTTGAATAATACGTAAATATGTTCCTTGGCCTTTCTTTACGTATTCAGATGGAGGAGACTGTTACCGTTATCGTTACATTATAACTGCGGGGAGAAGCAGACCACAACCCTGTTAGTTCAGGACATCAAGCGACGATAAAAGTATCAGTAAGACTTGAAGCAAAACACTTGGAATTGCGGTGGGAACTCCCCATCCCGATGTTGGGCTACTAACTGAATCATAACAAGCAGGGTCGAGGGTGACGAGTAGGCTTATGCTAGATATGCTCTGCAACATACCTCATTATTTTTAAGTGGAGAAATCGTACAATAGGACGAGTCAGCGGTTAGCCTAATAAAAAAAGGGGGAAAAAAGAGCCTTCCGAAAGGCCGCCGTCAAGCTTGATTTTGAGAGTCACCTAGCTGGTTAGGACGCCCCCATGTGACGGTGTGTATGACTTTTTTTTCTTCTGCTTTTCCCTGCTCTCTGCCATGTTTATTTCAATGTTTTTCTTTTCTTTTCTGTTTTTCTTGTTATTGTTGTTTTTTTTTTAGCAAAATGTGTTTGGTATAAAACGTTAAGAGTAAGAGTTTTATGTGTAGGTTTATTGGTGTAACATATTCGTATATTTAAGATAGGGATTTATCCACGTCAAGCTCTGCTTAGAATGACGGTCCTCTCTTGGTGTAATATATTCGTATATTTAAGATAAGGATTTATCCACGTCAAGCTCTGTTTAGAATGACGGTCCTCTCTATTGATTTCTCCCTTGTTCATAAGTACGAATACAATATGCTTTAACATATTACTTTGATTTGTATGTTATACTCGCTTTTTTTGGGGGGGGGGGGCAAACTCTGTATCACTTTGTTCTTATTTGTTATTGTAGTAGGAGAAATACAACAAACAACAGAACTAGGAAATAACAGAAATAAACCAAACCAAACCAAACTTCCTTATTAGATTGCTTATGCATGTTTTTGTTTTTGTCCTTATTTTTGTAAAAAGGCAATCATTTCTTCCATTATGTCAATGCAGTCATAAAAAAACTAGAGATTGTAATTTGTCATCACTGACAAATTAAGATGATCCGATTTTTTTTTAATCAATGATTCAAGTCCTGATCGCAATAGGCATGACCATGCAGGTTTCATCTGTGTTCGGAGACATTGGCCGTGTGATGTTTGGATTCTCATTTAGAAAAGGGAGTCATATCTGCCATCTTTGGTACCAAATCTGTATACACTATAACGAAGATACAGCAACAAGTACATGTGACCTTTGACCCCACTTTGCACAACCTAGATGGCATCTGAGCAAAAAGTGGTTATTTTGTGAAATGATTCTTGTAACATTATCTTTGGGTGTGCAAAATATGGGAAAGATAAGACATGTATTCACCAAGATATACAGGATAAAACATTTGTGACCTTTGACCCTAATTTACATACCCAAGATGTTGTCCGATCAAGTAGTTGTTATTTTATGAAATAATGTACGTGACATGAACTAAACATGTGCACAATATGGGGATGATAGGGGCTGTTTTTCTTGAGTTATTGCAAAGAAAGTTGCAGAAACATAGAAATATCTTAGTACATCAAAAATAAGCTTAATTTCAACCAAGTATTTTAACATGATTCCGACATTAAATGAAAACACAAAGGGCACGTAACGATAGCGCAAAGTCTGAGTTACAACGTATTAAATTCTGAGAAAAATTCACCGAAGGGTATGTGAGCTAGTGCTCGATAAAGACAATCGTGTCAATATTAACATCTAGAAAAATTCCCTCCCATAGAGATAACACGTCATAACGAAGATACAGAAAAAAGTACATATGACCTTTCACCCCACTTTGCACACCCAAGATGGCATCTGAACAGAAAGTGATTATTTTATGAAATGATTTTTGTAACATGGTCTTTACGTGTGCAAAATATGGGAAAGATAGAACATGTATTCACCAAGATACAGGATGAAATATTTATGACCTTTGACCCTAATTTACATACACAAGATGGCGTCTGATCAAGTAGTTGTTATTTTATGAAATAATGTACGTGACATGAACTAAACATGTGCAAATTATGGTGGTGATAGGGTATGTTTTTCTTGAGCTATTGCAAAGAAAGTTGCAGAAAGAAAGAAATATTCCAATACATCGAAGATAAGCTTTAATTTCAACCAAGTTTTTGGACGTGATCCCGACACCGTATGAAAAAATAAATGGTTCATTAACGATAGATCAAAGTCTCAGCTACAACATATTAAAATCTGGGAGAAATTCATCGAAGCATAAGGGAGCTAGTGCTCGAAAAAGACAGTCATGTCAATTTTCATTTCCAGAAAAACTGCACTCCCATAGAGATAACACGTAAACTGGTCAAATTTGACAAGGTTACTTTCAATCCATTTTTACGAGGTGATGCCGTCATCCAATTAAAATTGTGTTATTACATTTATGAAAGATCATTAAATAAGCTACAACATACTGCAATTTCGGTGAAAAACGACAAAGGATAAGAAAGATACGCTCGAGTAAACTTGAAATTTGATGACGTCATTTTGAAAATTTACATTTTTTATTTTATTAAGAAATTTGATACCTTTTAATCATTTTTTCAGCATCGCCAACATATGCAATGACATGTACAACTCATCAGCTTTCAAAATATGTAAAGAAAATGGGGGGTCACCGTCCATCCTGACGAGTAAAATCGGATTTAAAATTGGCGGTTTTTTTGGCATAGTCGCACTGTATATCGCCATTGACGCGCGCGCGGAATTTCAACTTTGACGGGCCCGTATGACGTCATATTGAGTCGGATTGACCTGAAACTTGGTAGAAATATTCATTGACATTTCAGACATCCGATCAAAGTAAAAAAACGGGAAATTACTATTGCATATGAGCTATACGTGCGTATATGCGCGCGCGCGTACGCGTCCGTCTGATTTTTTCAATTTTTCAGAAAATACTCTAAATGGTCTGAAACGTGTGCAAAAAATTTTTGAGCTCGATTGGAGCATACAAATATTTCAACGCGCGCGTACGCGCACGTTTTAAGAGTATAGATGAATTTTGAAAACATGAGTAGAATTAGCTTAATTTGAACTATATGTGACGTAAATTTCATTGAAAATTCTATTCCATTAATGAGATATGCATGAAAATGTGTTTTCATATAATGACGTCATAGTGACGTCACGGTCGACTGATTACTATGATTTTACTTGCGCTGTCGTCTTTGAGACACGATACATATATGGTATAAGTTTGACATTGATAGGCAATGCACTTTCTGAGCTAACCTCTGCACAACTTTTGTCCAGAAATAAATAAAGAAAGAAAGAAAGAAAGAATCCGTACAGATACAATAGGTGATCCGAGAGGATTCTCGGATCACCTAAAAATGATCGGTGAAACTGTATTAAGAAGATTTTTTTTTTTTTTTTAAACTGTTCTATAAGACTTTAACAAACAATCTAGACTGTGTACATGTATTCAAAACGTCTGGTCAATATTGTCTAAAGAGATATTACCGAATTTGGGATTTTCAATGCCCGAGCACCATCAATTTCCTCCTACCAGAGATTAAGAAAACATAGATGAACAGGTCAGTAACCAGACAATGGCAAAATATATGAGACGATGTCCAAGATTACCTAAACCTGTATCTTCTGGAAGATTCTTCTTTGACATGAAATACGACACAAACACACACACACACACACACACACACACACACGCAAGACATTATAACCAAACAGTCCAAGAAACAAACTGGTACTTTGCACTATACTGTTTTTGCACCTCTGTCGTTTGTATCACTTTATTGAAGTGAAAATTATTTTGCAGTATCATAAGGGGGAGTTTGGTAAATAAGAAATCCTCCTCACTCATGATTCGTAGCCTTGTAAAACCATTTGAGAAGGGAGTGGGTTGGGACTGACCCCTTAATGAATTCTTAATAAAATATGTACAACTTCAACCATAATCTCTCTGTAATAAAGTACACACACACAGGTGAAGAATCTTCATTTTTGTCCATGAAAATTATAATTATTATAAGGTATCTCAGTTATTGTATAATCTTTCATTCTACTAGGTTCTGTTTATCTTATTTTCTGTTATAATATGAAGTGAAATGTATATATTTTCTGTCAGAAAAAAAATGGAATAAATTTTCAATTGAATTGAATTGAAAAAAAAAATGAATAATTTGTATAGTGTACACGTAAAATCCGATATGCGTAGATGATGGTGTATTTAATGGTGTAGTGGAAGTTAAGAATACTAAAACTAACAAGGTCAGAATCATTTTTAGGAAGCCCTTGCTTTGAAGTGGAAGCGTATGCCCTACTCGTAATTAACAACTACTTTTACAGCCACGTTTAAAATCATCGAGCAGTGACGAATGGACCGAAATTCGCTGTAGCGGTATTAAGCGATGTGAAGTTATGATAAATAATTAGTGTGAAGCGTTGCTAGGATAGAACGAAAGCTCGCGGGATGATGAGATAAAGAGGTGTATACATCCAGTAGCAGGTTAGTTTCGTCCACTGACGCGCGGAGTTATGACTCGCGAAGACTGGCTACAAACAGTTACATTCTTTCTCGTCAATTTTGAATTTGTCCTTGCACCATTGGTATTATGGAGTGATGAGAGAGTGCAATGGCGCTTAACTTCAGAAAAAATGCTCGTTTCACAGTCGACTCGGTAAGAATAATAGTGTATTTTTTCCTTTTCTTTTTAGATTATTTGTTATCCTCTGTCGTGATGTCATTTTATGACATTTCCCCATGTGTTTATTCCAGTCACGTTGCAACAGACGAGCTTATTATACCTTTCATTCGATCTTCTTTGAAGAGAGAGAGAGAGAGAGAGAGAGAGATGCAAGCCGTATAACCTAAGCTTTAGTTTGTAATACTCGGCAATATGTAACGCGCTGGAATGTTTGGTCATTGAATAAGAAACAAAAGAGTGAAATTGTAAATGTTTACGATCAATCAAATACGACACTCGTCCATCATTTCCTCCTCATTCTTAATGACGTGTGTTGCGAAACGGCATCCGCTAGTGTGGCAATGAAAATGCCTTCAGCGTGTATGAGCACGTGTTTAAACTTTAAAGAGGTCACACCAGCGTAGATCTAAAAATAGTATGGGTGTGTCAATTTCAGCGGTGACGCGAGCTAGACGAGAGAGAGACCGAGAGAAAAAACATACGAGGGAGGTACCCTCCCTAAATGTTATCTGTCTTTTTTCATGTTTTTTCACTGCAGTCATATTCTTCCATCAGTCTTAACTACAACGTCCATGCCACTTTTTTTTGTCCCAGAATAAGTTTGGCATGCTTTATGCTTGAGCAAATTATTTCCACACGCCGTAAATGATTTGTCCATCGTTAGTTGATTTTAGCACAAACGAACTGACATATACACACCGCTAATACATACGCAATACAAACAAACACCAACAAACAATCAAACTAATCCTGATAACTCAAATAAACCAACTCAACACCTTTTTTTGTTTTTTCCTTGATATTTATTGATTTCATTCAAATCATTCATAAATCGACAACATGAACAAAAAAGTTACAAATGGCAATTCGAAACACAAACAAATCCATTCGTCAATTTATACTACAAATAATCTCACTTCAACATAGATAACTCGATTATAGACCAACCCTACTTACAATAATTTTTTCTTCACGAGAAAGTTTTGACATGTATTGCCCTACCAAACCTATATCCCTTGAATATATTGGTCTGGATCATGTAACACCTTCTTACTTACAAGGGCATATACATAAAAAAACACAAATACATTATACAAATCTAGAATGAAATCAGTCATAAAAAACCGACCAACCCCCCTCCCCCCCCCCCCCCCACCGAAACAAATCTAGGGCCTACATCTATCCTAAATATTAAATCCTACCAAAATTTGTCATACCATTTATAACTATCCTTCTTCAAATCTAATCCCCAACCCACCAACCCCTGATTAACCAAAACCTAAATCATCCCACACCCACATTCACCAACCCACATACATACACACACACACGCACACACACCCCACACACACAAAGGAAGGTTCGTTATTCCGAAGGTTCGTTTTTTTTTTTCTGAAGGTTTATTTATCCGAAACACACGATTCCCTATACCTAGAGGTTCGTTAATCCGAACGTTTGTGGCGTTATTCCGAAAGTTCGTTGATCCAAAAATGAAATCTGGAAGAACGAATCTTCGGAATAAAGAACCTTCGGACTAAGAGCCTTCAGAATAACGAACTTTTGCAATAACGAAATGTAACCCCCTCCGCACATACACACACACACCCAAACATATACCACCTTCCTTCCTGATGAAACGACTTCCCAATGTTGATACATAAGACATAATGGACCGTATGCAGAAAAGCAGCATCCGCCCGCACGCAAGCACCACTCCGAATTCATATACAAATCCGCCAAAAAAACTCATCAAAGTCAAAGCTGCTGATAAAATCAATGTCAACGTTTATGCCAGCAACAGCTTACTAGGTATCCCTCCCCACGCGCAGCTAAAAAAGCACATACGCAAAGAGCTGACATAATAAACACATTCTTCCGTCATACACACACACACACACGCACAAACGGACACTAAAATTTAGTGTCCGTTAGTCCGTTAGTGATAATTTAATTATTTTCCGTTAGTGATAATTTAATTATCATGTGCGCGCGCACATACACACTTCCTTGAAACCTCACCATTACTTATTACATGGCATGTTTGCTTGGATGTAGCCATGTAAGTAATGTGTTAGTATTTCAATGACTATGTCCAGAACGATATTAGCCAGCAAAATGTGCTTCGAGGGCGGGCGACAATCCTTGCCGCCAGCCCTCGTCACGGATTGTCGCCAGACGACAATCCGTGACGGGGGCGACAATCCGTGACGCTAACTCCGTCAAGGATTGTCGCCCCGAGCCGGGGGCGACAATCCGTGTAGGGGCGACAATCCGTGTCGCAACAGACGTGTATTAGACAGAAACGAATTATTTGTAGTCCTTACCTTTAAGAAAAGACGTTTATAATATATGTTTCATACAGTGAAAAGATGCAACTTATGATGCAAATTTTCCATACGGGCCTTCCGTGTGTTTCGCATGACTTCTTACACATTCAAGATGACATGGTGTTACACGCTCTACTATTATTCAAGCAGCAAACAGGGTAGTCAGACCTTCACTGAACACTAAAAGCAGAAAGGAAAGCGCTTTCAAGTTTCCACAGTTTTATCGTTTGAATGCAAATTGTGATATTGCTCGCAAGCACAGAGCGAGTAATTACTCAAAGCAATCGCAAGAATCTAATTCGAAGACAAGGTGTAGGAAGTACCAACCCCTTCCCATATTGTCATTTTGTGAAAACGACTAAAACGTCACGTACGAATTGATCTTTGTACAATGTAATTTTGTTAATTATCAAATTATTCACTATGCGGGCATTCCTGATTTCCCCACATATCTGTTTTATTGTTTTTTTTTTTTGTTCTTTACTTATCGATGATCAAAATTCTACAAAGCAACATACAGCTGTAGAATATTTCCATCGTGAGTTCAGTAGCTATTAACTATTTTTTTCACAACCATGGCGGTGTACAATCTACTGATAAAAACAATAGAAAACACTTCATTCTTGTTAAGTTGAGATAATTTTATTAAAGCTGCTGAAAACAAAGAAAATAAGAGAATACGGGATGTTTTTAATCGTAACTTCTAGAATATTCCTTGTCATGTCACAAGTGAGGTATTACTGGGAATGTTTAATAATTATTTTGCTCTGTCTGATGATGGACTTACTTCGAAATGTTTAAAAATGGCGCTTAGCTCATTTTGCAATAAAACTCTTCATTTTTTGCTCTATTATCTCAATGACACTTCCTAACTAGAAGAACACTCCGAGAGAGTAGACCTCCGTCAAGCTGCCATGAAAAAAGTACGGTCATTTCGTAGGCAATATCTTCAGCACAAACATAGATGTATTTGGATATCTACATAATATATTTGGTGAAAGTGCGATCATCCATTGCTTAGTTATTGGGGAGATTAAGCTTATTTTACGTACTCCATTACCCTTTAAAAATTGACCTCTTGACCCCCAAACAAAATTGTTTTCTTTTTTAATATTTTATTTTCAACACAGTATTCAAGTTTGAGTTATTCGGATGATTAGTTTCTTAATATCCTTCAGGACACTCCCATGTCATTCGACCTTTTAGCTTTGACCTCACGACCCCTTAATTAACGAGGTTTGGTTTTTCCTTTACGTTATTATAATCATATTGTAATTGTCCGGGACTGCCAGCTTGTCAGGGCTGAAAACTTTCATGATACGGTTCCCACATATCCTATCAGAAATTATGGATTTATATCGAGGGCTCCTCTCTTTATGATAAGTAAATATGACTTGCAATGAAATCAACCCTCATTTTCTCATGTTTATCGTCTCGTGTGTTTTAATCATAATAAAAATAATACCAGCAGTGCTCACCTGATAATCGGGAACCGCTAAAGTGGGAACTTTGCTGCAAAAAAAGTGGCTGTGACAGATTTTTACACGTTGTTTCCCCCGCTTTATCGGAACTTATTTTGGCTGAAACGCATCAATTGATGCCCCCAACATGACATCAATATACCCGAAATATTATTAGTTACCCCCTGCTTGTTCACGAAATACTTGGAAATATCTACGGTCTGGTGCCATATTCCATGAGGCCGGAGGCCGAATGGAATATGGCACCAGATCGTAGATATTTCCCGTATTTCGTAAGAACAGACAGGAGTTCACGATTTTATCTTTTTTAAGTGTAGATCTACATGAATTCTGTATTGTAATCTCATTGGTAAAGTTACACAGGCAATCCGGGATTTCACTTGTGTTCCCGTTAATTTTTTGCAGCGAGTGAAGTTGATATCGCCGGCTGTCGAATGCATGGGCTAACGCTGATTATGATGCGCGCTGCTGTGCGTAACTTCACCAGTCACGGAATACCATAGAGCTGGATTTAACTCTATGCGGAATACTCACTGAACTCTACACTACGTAGTGTGTAGCTACAAAGTTGACGTCGTCATATTCGTCACTTTCTTCCAAGTACGCCCTGAGGGCCCGAGCTACCTTTGCATTGGCTTTTGCTGTATTTTTTCGGCGTTGCGCCAACCTTCTTCTCGCTGATTTCCTCTCGTGAATGATGTTGAAATCGCCGGCTGTCAGCCATGTCAGCCATGTCAGCGAGCTGATTATGCGCGCATACGTACACGCTCAGCTAGCTGTGTAATATCATGGCGTCATATCACGGAAAACGGAAAATATTCAGTGGCGGATTTAGCGCCTACGCACAATATGACCTTATTCACGGAATACTGGAAATATTCAGTGGTTGGTCTGAGTAACACAGGTAATACGGGATTTTATCAATTACGTGATTGACCAACGATATTACAGAATTCACGATCACTAAAACATAAAATCAGAGATTTCATTTTCACACAAAAACGTTCATTTTCAAACCAATCTTGGTCAGATTCTGTCGGTGGCCTTGCCGATACGGCGATAAAGACGCTACAGGTAGTTTGTGGGACTACGCAGACATACGGTATACATTACAGTTGAACACACTCGGGTGGTTCTGCACTGTGTTAGCGCATTCTCGAGCGCGTCAGCTGCAATCTACACTAAAGAGATTTTACACAATACTAGCTACACGTGCATTTCACTGCACTGCCTAACCGAGATGATCTCTAAAGCAACTGTGTTAATTGCGGTCCCTGAAGTACGAAGTCACCATGCGCTATGCATGCTCTTCGTCTCTGTGTGTTAATCGTAGCGTCGTGTGTGTATGGTGGTGTAATCTCCGTGTTGAGCAACGTGCGTGCGCCTAAAAGTGTGTATAATAGAGGGAAAGGTTTATCCATGTACAGTACTTCCGTATGATGTGTCGACCGTGGAGTGTGTGTGCAGGGAGCATCCACCGCACTTCCCAGGTGTGAGTATCTATGTAACATGTAGCACGTGTTTGTGTGGATGTAGTAGAGCATGCATGGCTAGCAGGGGTGGATTCCTCTAACTTCCGTGGAGAGAGCGAGAGGAAGAGAGTAAGTTCGTGAGAATGTGATGAGGACCACTGCATCGATGTTAGCGATGTACAGGGTTGGCGCATAACGTGGCAAGATGTAATGTTTTTATTTCCGAATGTAATCTGTTGATTCTATGATGAGGAAAACAATACAGCCTTAAAAGATTTTGAGACAGCCGGAAACAGACAGGTGTCTAGAAAGCAAAGGATAGAAGGAAAGACGTAAAGCAAAAGTGAAGTTTTTGTTTTCGTACACTTTCTGTTTCACCTAATGGTGGGAAAAAAATAAAGGAAGCCGAGAAATGTTCGAGTTAACCGGAAACAAACAGGTGTCTACAGACCGAGAGAAAAGAACAAACAAACAAAGAGGTATGAGATGTATACATTTTAGTCCTTTAATAGTTTCTTGATCAATTCTATAGCTCCTAATGTTGTAAAAAAAAAAAATAAAGGAAACTGAGAAAAGTTTGAGATAACCGGAAACAGGTGTCCGCAAAGAAGAGTGAAAAGAGTAAGGAAACTAAATGTATAGTTTAATTTCCGTACACATTTCTCGTTTCCTAATGGTAATAGAATAACAATCAAAAACAAAAACATGTTTAAAAAAGTTGGGAGATGAGAATACAGGTGTGTAGAGAGCAAGAAAAAGAGTGAAAGAGAGGGAAAGAGAATGGGGCAATACGCAACATACCCCAACCTAGTTTAGGTTGTGCTATCGTATTTTGTTCCTTATAGGATGATGAAAAAAAAAATAGGGGAGGAGATTAAGATGTGAATAATTCGTCGCCGGTCACATGAACCGACGAATCACTCGATTTTGGGTCAAATTTTCGATTTTGAGATTTTCAATCATTTCGATAGTAGACATTCCATACTACATATTCTGAAATTCTCAGTGTGTAATTCGGTGAAATTTTTACGTAGTTGTAAAAATTATTTGTTTTCCCCATAGACGCGTGTGTTAAACAATCAGGCGATTCGACGGTTCGGTGACCGCGCGTACTAGTACGCGCGGTCACCGAACCGACGAATCAGTGCGCATTGACTTGCGTGTAGTTTTTGAGATTCAACAGTTCATTGACCGCGCGCACAGTGCGCGTACTATGTAATACATGCGTTGACAATAACAACGCTCCATGTACATGTACATATGGACACACATGGAAAATGACAACGTTCTTTGCAGACTGAAAATACATGCATGCAGCTCTTTGACGATTTCCCGCTTATTTTTTAACAATACAATTCGATAAAAACTTCACAAGTTAGAGCAAGAATTGAAGTCTGATGTATTACCAAAATAATTGGAAATTATAGACATGAAAGTGTAGCAACCATCAGTCAAAAATGGGTTAACTTCAAACGCGATTTTCTCGAATTGTCATTCTTACGCAAACCTGAGGGATTCGTCGGTTCGTGTGACCGGCGACGAATTTATGAAACAAAGCTGCCTGCACAAGCTCATTTGTTTGTATACTGCACGTCGACACAAAACATTCTCATGGCTTCCTCACGTGCTAAACGGGTTGAGCTCTCCCTCTCGGATAAAGGTGACCTACTCAAAAATCTTCAAAAGCCTGGCATAACTCAGATTGTCCTGGCTCAGTGGTACGGGAATTCAAAGTCTCAAGTTTCTCATCTCGTGAAAAATAAGGAGAAAATACTAGCGGAGTTTGAATCTCGGAGAAACTCTGAGTGTAAACGAATTCGATCTGGAAGCGACAAGGACATTAACAAAGCATTGTACGTGTGGTTTCAGCAGAAGCTGGCCCAAGGGGCTAGGCTTTCCGGGCCAATTTTAAGAGAGATGAAGGCCCGGGAATTGGCGAGATCACAGGGACACGATTTCAATGTCTGTGAGGGATGGCTGTGGAGGTGGAAACAGAGACACAATGTCTGTTGTCTTCAAGCGAGAGCACGGGGAGACGCAGGATGCTGACATCGCCGCCGCTGATGGGTGGAAGAAGAGCAGGTTGGTGAACATCTTGCAGAATTACCAACCGGAGGACATATTCAATGCAGATGAGACTAGGCTATACTTCCGAGGTTTTCCGGACAAGGGGTACTGCGGTCGAGGTAACAAGCTACCAGGCGGGAAGAAGGGAAAAGAGAGAATCACCGCTTTGCTGTGTGCTAACATGACGGGCTCTGAAAAAAAATGCCTCTCCTCATCATTGGAAAATCAAAGCATCCAAGGGTGTTTCCGGGAGATCATAAGAAGCTGCCCGTTAAATATCGTGCTTCCAAAAACGCCTGGATGGCGGGGAACATCTTCAGAGAGTGGCTGGCGGAGAGGGATGCTCAATTACGCGGCCAAGACCGGAAGATCTGTCTCCTAGTAGATAACTGTACCGCTCATCCCAACGACATCATGCTTACCAACATCGAGCTCAAGTTCCTGTCGCCGACACGACATCTATCATGCCGCCCATGGATATGGGCGTGATTCCTAACTGAAAAGGCCATTACCGCAACCGCCTGAACAGTAGGATAATAGCGGCTCTCGACAGCGATGAGAGTAAGCGAACCATCGACATCGCAGAAAGCATCACCATCCTACACGCTGTCTATCTGGCGAAAGAATCGTGGGATGAGGTGAAACCGCAGACCATCTCAAACTGTTACAAGAAGGCACACTTCAAGAACGATGGTGAAGATGACGCGCAGGTGGAGGAGGAAGCGCATAATGATGCCCTCGCAGATATGGCTGCTCCTACCAACATGTCCAAGTAGGAGTTTGACAACTACGTCAACATGGACGACGATCTTGAAGTTGCAGGTGGGCTGACAAACAAGGAGCTGATGGAGAGTGCAAGGAGCCCAAGCGCGGATGGGGAACGTAGCGACCACTCTGACGCTGACGATGAGCCTCTTCGACCACCGCTATCCATTCAGCTCACGGAAAATGCAGATGTTGGATGATCTTCGGCAGTTTGTTCAAGAAACATTCACAGTGCCTTGCCGCTTGTTCATCAGATTGAAGCACTGGTCTACCCTGCAAAAAGTCCGGTGTTAAATAGTGAACACCGAGCTGGTGTTAAATTTTTGGTGCTCATTTATGGTGTTAAATTAACACCTCCGGGTGTCATTTCCAAATTTTAAACTGTTTTTTGAAGAGTTTCTTAGCAACTACACTTCTTGTTGATTTTTAATTTTAAACAAGACGATCAAGAATTTTACATTAAAATACTAGATTTTGGGAAAAATGTGAAAATATATTTACACCAAAGTAACACCAGCTGGTGTGGTCTCTTATTGAAGCTGGACGGGTGTTAAACCATTGATAGTAACACCAACAAATATCAAATGAACACCATGTGGTGTCATTTTTGAATTAACACCAGTACAATGTCAAAATAACACCAGGTACAGTGTCAAATTAACACCACGAAGTGTCAGGTGAACACTTTTCAACACCATCACAGTGCATTTTTAACACCTGTGGGTGTGGTCCTTTATTGAAGTTTGATCGGTGTTAGATTTAACACCCGAGGTGTTAAATCTAACACCGATGTTTTTACAGTGTACGTTCAAGTAGCATCTACCCAAAAGCATACCACTCTCTAAATTCCGTAGATTGAAAGTCAATCTAATAGATTGTAGTCGACGACCAATCCAAAATTGGATTGAAAGTTTCAATCGAATAAGATTTAATTCTAACTCCATTAGATCGAAAACTTCAATCAAACTATTGGATTGGTCCCTGACTACAATCTATTTCAATCTAAGGAATTTACAGTGCACGATTGACTCGTTCTTTTCTAAACCATAAACGCACAACGTCATGCGTATTGTATTTCTCTTTTCACGTCATTATCTGTGCTCTTTCATTTTCATGATGCAGAGAAATATTGTAACATTATCTTCTGTGTGCACATTATCTACATAGCAATGCGTCGGTGCCCTTGGAATGTCAGATTTATATTTAAAGTCATAATTGTGATCACATGCACAGATATCAGTTGACCGTACGTTTTACGATGATGATGATGATGCATTAATCATTTTGACAAAAATGTAGTTTGTACAATTAATGTATACGTCTTACGAGGAAATGTCCGCTATTGAAAGAGTGACTGTAATCAATGGCAGGTGTACTTAGACAGAACAGGCAATGTTACACGTACTTATCGTTATAGATTGCCAACCACGATTGATTTTTGCTTGGTTTTCATCTTCATGAAGAAATAAATGAGCTTTCTTATGCTGTATAAAGAAGAATATCTGCACTGAAAAATGTATCACGGTATGCAGGTTACTGAAACGGAAAGTGAAAGATTGAGTGTTCTAATTAATGACGGATGCAGGAACAGGAATACACCGAGTGTTATGTAGTAAAATGCTACACAGATAACGTTGTAGATAAGCGTAGTAATTTATCAGAATTGACTCTTTTTTCATCTTTATGAAGAAATAAGGGACCTTCTTTACTCTAGTATGTAAACGTATATGGACGGAAAAAGATAGCACAGTATACATGTTAGTGGAACGAAAAGTTAGATAAAGAAAAGTGAAAACTGATTGAGTTGTCGTATATATAGGCTCTACATATTTTGGAGGATAATCTAAAGTTTGGGATTGATTTTAAGTAGAATTGCACTCTTTTTTGTGAATGCATATCCTTGTGCTACAACTTGCATTGGTTAACAATTTTTTTTTCAGTGTATATGTGATTCATATTTCGTACATCTATGAAACTCTTTCATTTCTTTTCATTTTTCTTTCCTTTTCCTTTTCTTTTCCTTTCCCTTTTCTTGCTGTATGATCATTTTACCAAAAAAGATGTAATTAAAAAGATAGCGTATCGGTAGGCGACACATACTCATTGACTGATGAGGTGAAAAGCACGTAGGAAAAAAGAAAAGTTGTTGTTTAGCGTAATGTCATTAATTCGGATGCCTGGCGTGCGTACAACGAAGGTGCCGGTAACCATAGAAAAGAATGTGTTGGCCGCTCCCCTCCGCAGTTCGTAGACTTCATGTTGTTTAATGTAGATGGTATGCGTTGTGAACGGGGAACCTGTGTTCGCTGTCAGATTTCACACGACGTATCAAGATTCCATACATGAATTGTACATGAGGATCATGATTCGATCAGCCAGCTACATTGTCAATGTGCACTGTACTCATACATGGCCCAAATTCTAGCTAAGAAGTAGCGTTCGTTAAATGCACCTATCAATTTTCCGTCATTGTGGTCATCGCCAGAATATCGTGTCTGGATGTTTATGAACTTTGAAGAGGATTATGTCAAAACAAATAAAGGTTTGTTCAAGTGATGGCTTTTCCTTTGGCCAAACTGTGAGACTACCGTGTAAGTTCCCCCCTTTTTGCATTTTGTTTGCGAGTATATCATGCGTTTGTGGCCGTCGATGTGCGTTTGAAGCCGCTATATTATCGTGAGTGATTGACTGCTAGCTGCGGATGGTGAACACGTGATGCCAACATATTGGGATCTGTGTGTGGTGATTTGTGCGAGCAAATATGAGCACCGCTTAAGCGAATCCCCGCTTTAACGGGAGAAAAACTTGGCTCCCGACCCTTCCTGACTAAGCGATGAGCGCTGTTATAGATTAACCGCAAAGCGAGTGAATAGACCCTAACAGTGCAAGAGAAAAGGTGCCTTGAAACATACATTAGCTTTGTCTTCTGATATGGTATTACAAACCTATAGAAAAATTACAACCGGGAATAGTTATGGGTGGGGGGGGGGGGGGTAGTTTTCCGGGGGTAGTGTTTTCGTGTTTTATATCATTCAGTTTTGCTCAATCATTTTCAAAAATCATTTTCAATATCGCAGTCGTTACGATTTAAGAAGTATAGTATAAATGTTAATAAAACACTGTAACGATGGGGAGTCCACTACATGTAGTTTTCAAGAACCAAAATGTTTTTAACAGAAATTTCAATTAAAATGTCACGAAGTAAACATTCTACCATTTTCTCGCTCTCTATCTGTCCTCATGTAGGCCTATATATATATATTTATATATATATATATATATATATATATATATATATAATATATATTGTCTATATATTGTCATTATGTCTACTTCTATCTTTCCCCGATCATCCACCTCTCCGCTTTTCTTTCTATGTCAATCTCTTAGTCTATACCGCGAATATGTAAATATTCTGTGTATATAGTTATATCAAATATCACAATGTGTACGATGCATATTGTGTATATAGAATATTTTCAAAGATACAATATGACTTCCGATGTATATTGTCTGCAGGGAGAGTTGATATAGCAATGATCTTTGTTGTGATATCTCAATTGTCCGATGCGGCCACTACTCACAAGAGTAATTTGTAAACAATCTATGCTCTGTATGACTTGCTATATTCTTTCCTTCTCTTCTTGTCTGCTTTCAGCAATTCTTGAGCAAATGTTCACGACCATGTCATGGTCCATGTGTTGTTCTTGTTTTAAATGTGGATGAAATTAATCTACAGTACGCCCATATAAAAATGTCCAATGTCGGTATTATTTACCTGACGGGTTCAATTCAGAATTTATTAATTGAACATTCTTTCAGTGTATTACACGTTAATGCTCGCAGTCTTTTAAGAAATCATGAAAATATGCAATTACTGCTATCAGCGGTTGATATGAAGTTTTCAGTTATTGGTGTCACAGAAACATGGCTTAACGACAAATCTCCCCCGTTATAATATTGATGGATATTCTGTTGTCCGTTCTGATAGAAAATGCGGACGAGGAGGCGGAGTCGCTCTGTTCCTTTCACACTTTTTATTTTTTAAAGTAAAGCCTGATTTGATATACAACGGAAATGAATTTGATTGCATGTGTGTTGAAATCAATCTGTACAATAGACATAGAAGAAATATAATACTTTGTGTAATATACATGCCTCCTAATACAGATAGTAATTTATTGTTGGAAAATTTTTAATGTTTTATTAAAGGTGATCAATCAGGAAAACAAAGATGTATACTCGATGGGGGATTTTGATATTGATATTTTGAATCAAGACAATAATGTTAAAAACAAATTTTGCAATATTTTGCAAGCAGATTTTTGTAATATTACAATTGATAAGCCCTCTAAGGTTAACTCATCAAGATTGATTGACAATATTTCTACAAATATTGATAAAGATTATTAAAAATCTGGTCTTTTGTATAGTAATATTTTTAATCATTTACCAATATTTTTCATCTGTGACGACACACAGTATTCCCATGTCAAGCAGAGAGAACGTAAGAAGACGCGCAAATTCACATCAGAAAATAAATGATTATATCATTACTAAACGACGATTTAATCACGGAAACATGGGATGATGTATTACTTTGCGCAGACCCAAATATTGCTTATGATACGTTCTGGAATATATTTATTTCTTATTTCGACAAACATATCCCACAATTGAAAAGAAAAACAATAGAAAAATTAAAAATCCTTGGATAACAAAGGGAAGCCTTTAAAAATGCTACTGGAAACATGCCAGTCACTTGGAAAGGTATTAATGAGGCAATTGGTAAGCAGAAGAAGGTGTCAACATTTCAAATTATACGTGACCAACAAACACTGTGATCCTAGAGATGTGGCGTGCTGTTTTAATTAGTATTTTGATAATAATAGGTCCTAGTCAAGCTTCAAAAATAGATCCCACACAAACAGATTTCTCGCAGTATTTAGGTACGTCAAATGATAATTCAATATTTCTTTAAACCAACAGATTAAAGTCAGATTCTTGACATTGTACATTCATTGAAATCAAGTTGTACAGTTGGTCATGATGAAATGAGCACGTCTTGCTTAAAGCAAATTGTTGGTAGTATCCATTATTGACACCTTTAGTACATATTTGTAACTTGTCCCTGTCAACTGGTATATTTCCGAGTGCGTGTAAAATTGCAAAAGTTATTCCAATATACAAAAAAAAAGATAACTCATCTCTTGTATGCAATTACCGTCCTATCTCTATTCTTCCTAGTCTTTCTAAGGTAATAGAAAGGTTTGTTTATAGCAGACTGTATGATCAAGACCAATATGATTTCAGGAAATTTCATTGTACAGATATGGCACTAGCCCAATTGTACGATAAAGTGTCGACTGCCTAAGCTGAACAAAAAACATGTCATTGGTGTTTTCATGGACCTAAGCAAGGCATTCGACACTCTTGACCACACTATCCTAATTGCATTGCTGTGGAGTTCTTGGCATTCATTCATTCATTTATTCATTCATTCATTCATTTCTTTATTGGTCTATGTCAGACATAGAAATTTGGCTTCCACTGGCATTACATTACAACAAAATGATCATGACAATACAAACACATTTTACATCACAATTACATAATTACGTCTAGGATAAGCACAATGGATACAAACAACATCCTACAACTCTATTTCACAATAATTATACAATATGTAAATTCTTTATAATCCTATATAAATCAAACTACTTCAACCGTTCTCAGCCCCCAATTTTAAATTTACAAAATATATAACTTATATCAGAAAATTCAAAATAACACACACACACTCACACACACACATACACACAAATGACTCACATGAGTCTCAGTTAGCAATTGTCATAAGAGCCAGTAATATCAAACATAACATAACTATATAAAGCCTATGATGTTTATTATAGGGTTAAGTAAGTACATTAAATCACTTCAAACATAATACTATTTCAACATTTGTAGTTACAATATATACCCAAAACCCTTTGCTCCATAACCCACACAAGAGAAGGAGAGGGAGACAGAGGGAGACAGAGTCAGACAGAAAGACAGACAGGGAGAGAGGAAGAGAGAGGAATGTGTAATTTGTCCCTGGCCCATAATCCTGTTCCCTGGAGCACGTATGTGTAGATGAAACACAAGAAAGCAGAAACTCCACCCCCACAAAATTCAAAAATGTCAAGATATGAGCTACAAACAAAAGCTACCAACATCATACCGGTAAACATGTTGGTCAGAACAATAATGTCAGACACTGCCAAATATACAAAATGTGAACAGCAGTTATACGACTGTTTCAAACTGTGAGTTACAAACAAAAACTACCAACATAAGCACCTACCAATAAACATTTCAATCAGAACAATAATGTTAGATACTGCCAAATATATATATAAAAAAAAAATGAACTGCGGCTATAATAGACCTGTTCCAAAATGTGAGTTACAAACAAAACTACCAACATACCGGTGAACATTCCGATCAGGACAATAATTTCGGGCACTGCCAAATATGCAAAAATGAACAGCAGCTAAAATAAAATTATCCACAGCCAGGTCTCATAACAGTATATCTTTACACTTCAAACCCTACTGCATAACTCCCAAATATCAGAATACTCTATAACACAACTGACCCAAAATTAGATTCATCAAAAATCAATGTGATCATTTAAAGATCCCTCCAATAATCGCTCTCATTAACAAACAATATACCTTCAATCAACACAACCTCATCCACTCATAATAACATAAAACCATTCAGTGACCTCACATAATTTCTAATTTGATATCAACTTCACACACAAATATTCCCAAAACCATCAAAATATTATCGTCTAACTGATGCATTGAACATATGTGTTGAGTTTTGGATAAAGGATTGCCTAAAGCGTGCTCGACGAGTTTGAAGTGGACACAACCTTATTCCAGAACGGTTGACCACTAGAATGGTTCAAAGAGTATTTATCGAATAGAAAGCAATATGTGTACTATGGATAATTGTGTTAACTCTGAAGTATTACCCATAAAATGTGGCGTCCCACAAGGATCCATATTGGAACCGCTACTATTTCTGGTGTATATAAATGATTTTTCTAACTCATCTATGTTACTGCAATATATCATGTTTGCCGATGACACCAACGTATCCTATTCCAATTCTGATTTTCATTCCCTCCTAAGAACTCTTGATACTAAATTACCGAAATTATCTACATGGTTTTAAGAGTAATAGATTATCACTCAACTTGAAAAAGACAAATTGTATTTATTTTCATAATTATGAATGTTATAGTGGATGGTATGCCATTGGAACAAAAAGAAAGTATCACATTTCTCGGAATTTACATAAATGAAAATATGAAATGGAACACTCATGTGCAATACATCTCTGATAAAGTGTCTCGTAACGTTGGTATACTCCATAAGCTTAAATATTTATGTCCCTAAGAACACTGTATTTATGTTATATAACTTGTTGATATTATCGTACATTTCCTATTGCGACATTGTATGGGCTACTTCAAAAAGTCACATTGATAATACACTGTACATATATTACTTCTACAAAAGAAAGCTATACGTATATGCACCAACTGAGGTTATCGAGACTATTCAGATCCTGTATTCGCAGAATTTAAAAAACCCAAGGTAAATGACATTAATCTTTTGCAAAATTCATTTTTTATGTTTCGTATACATAATGGTCAGTTGCCATCTTCTTTCTTCTCACTATTTCAATTATACAAGGTCATACATTCTTATCCCACGAGACAATCAGATAAATTTCATTTATATAATCCTAAAACAGTGATGGTATGCAGTAAAATCTATCAGACACACCGGATCCGATGTTTGGAACTCCCTTCCTTCTGAAATTCGAAGTTTAAAGTCTTTGTATTCTTTTAGGAAAGCTACAAAAACTATGTTACTTTTTTGATATCAGTGATTTCGATATCATTGTTAGTGTATAATACATGAAATTCCTTCGTAGAAGTATCGCCGCATTTCATATATTATGTAATCATGTATCCAACCATGAGCTGCTACTGTTCACCTGTACCTCGGTGAGAAATATTTTGTCATGCCTTACTGATCAGTGATCCAGGTGAACAAACTTTGTGTAAGCTTTTAGTGAAAGCAGACATATCTCTCCTTTCCCTTTCTCCTTTTCACTATCCTATCTCTACGCAAGTCATCCCTCCCTTCTTTTTTTTTTCTATGTGTATTATATACGAGGGCTGCACGCAAATCAAGCCATGCTTAAGCTGTAGCCCTACTGTATTATTCATTGTACGCTTGGTGGGTTGTTGATACGATTCTGCTGTACATTGTGTAAAAGCAAGGAAGAAAAAAAATACTTTGTTAACATCTGATGATTATGTATATGTATGGCTCCAACAATGTATGTATATATACATGGACATGTTCATGTACGATGATAATACACGAATCATAATAAGAATGGGCTTTCGAATCTCTGCAATCTGATTGGTCAATTGTCATGCATTGATTTTTACTGATCCACACTGAGCCATTCGTCCGGTAAAATTCGAACGCATGGCTCAAGTCTTGTATAGTGTTGTAGGTGTACCGGACTCATGATGGGGAAAATGGTTGTATTTCATGCATTTACTAGCCCATTTTATAACACAAAGGATGCACAGGCCTATTTCGTTGATCAGTGAGAATTGGATGCTCTCGTTTTCAAACTTTGGAACAGTCTAAAACCCACTCGCTGCGCTCGTGGGTTTAAGCAGTTCCAAAGTTAAACTCGCGCATCCAATTCTCACCGATCCACTAAGTCCTGTGCATCATTTGTTTAATAAATCAAATCAAATCATATATATGAAGAGTTTGTTTGCAAAAACCAATAAGTCCATTTTTGAAGATTTTGAAGTACGGTCTCTGTCATAAAGTACAAAATAATACCTTTTAAATGATATATTGGACACTACATATAAAGGTACACTTGTGAAGTTATGGTCAAAAGAAGCAACAATTTTCTTATTATTCTCTTTATTTTTCTTGACCTTTAATCGCAAATATCTCCATTTGGCAAGTATGGACTTATAGGTTTTTGCGAACAAACTCTTCATATATATATATATATATATATATATATATAATACATACATACATATATGAGTATCTGAATATAAGAACCACCCAAGTCCATGGAAGACCATTTCGAGTAAAAAAAAAAAAAAAAAAAAAAAAAAAAAAAAACTTCATATCTTTTTTATTTGTCCAATAATATTCTATTAACTGTGATGGAAAGGCAACATTGCATATACAAATTAGAACATATATTATTATGACAATTAACATTTACGTTAATTGTGGAGAGGCCATTTTGTGTGATGGACTTGGGTCGTTCTTTGAATCATATACATGATATTCTGCTATAGAGATGAGAGAGGGACAAGAGAGGGCGCTATAATATGAATGTAAGAATGACCCAAGTCCTTCATTCTTACATTCATATAAGATTTAACTCATTCATTTCAGGCACTTCCGGGGGTAATTAGGATTTATCAAGATGAGTCCATGCATAAGCTACAATTTCCCATGTCAAACTGAATTTGGCCAAAAACTGGACTTGGGTCGTTCTTATATTCAGGTCTTCGTATATAGGCTGTATATACAATCGGTAATACATATACATTTTCAATGGATGTAGTGCCTTTTGGAAGCAAGCTCTTCGTATAATAATGCGTTTGGGTGTGTGAGAAAGTGTGTGTATGTCTGTGTCAGTGAGTGCACTTTTATAGATATTGGTCTATATATAGATATTGGTCTAATTAAAACAGTTATTACTTAGTGGATACACACTAAGCTGACCAAGCCTTTAGCAACCTTTTTATGCTCCCAGTCTTTTGTCCTTGTCCTCAGCACCAAGTTATTCAAGTGATTTCATGGTACCGATACATCTTATAATATAGCATTTTTGTTATACACTGCGTGATTTGTATGCAGTCTGGCTTGTGCGATATCTATTTGGTTAATTAGTTTATTACTCATCGATTTTTTGTACTGGTGTAATTTTAGTTGGTCAAGACAAACAAATCCGTTCTCCGTGTAAAATTATATGCCTATGAACTCGGGAACCTACAGTTTTACAAGCTGTAAAGCTTTTATGTAGGCCCCATCATTTTTCTTATACTTACTATTGACATTTTTATACGATGTTACCATGTACATTTGTGTCAAGTATATTTTCTTTTTCTTTTTCTTCTACAATCAAAAGACATGATTGTATATATTTTGTACTCTTGTTTTGTCAATAATTTTGTAATATCATCATTGAGAAAATGGAAATATGAAATAAATTTGAACCTGAACTGATATGTGTAAGCAATGATTATTATAAACTGTAAAATTTGTGCCACTTTGTATTCCTTTTGGCAGGACCTGGCATCTGTGAGGGGCATCTTTATTACCATCGGCTTGCTTAATGTCTTCGGTAAACATGGTAAAATGCATTTTTGTTTCTCCGTTCAGTTCATGTTCTTTCTTTTTTTTTAATTTCAAGGTTTATTCTATTATTCGACAAAACATAATTACACATGTCACTTCCTTTGATAGCCGAAAATAAGGTTATATGAGCAAAGGAATATTCAAATATATACACGGAGTATAAGTAAAGGAATAAACATTAATCTATATTCTTTTTTGCTTTTGTTTTTTCTTGGTATCTTGTTTCTGCTTTGTTGTATTGTATTTCATTTTGTTAGGCTTGCTTCTTATTGTTAATTTGCTTTCATTGATTTGTTAACTGTTGTGTTTTTTTGTTTTTTTTTGTTGCTGTAACATTGTATTCACGGCCTCTTTGAAAAACAACCTTCACCTGGCTGATCGAAGGCATTTTATCCCGTGATTAGATAAAATAAAACAAACAAACAAGGTCAACGGAACATTGTAGAATGAGAGGACTACACAGTAATTGAGGAACCTTATAGTAATTAAACATTGTGTTAATAAAAAAACCAGATGAAGTGGTCAAAAAAAAGTATTACCTTTACGCAAAGTACGAAAAGTGGAGGGACCAACTAAGCCAACATGCTGGTTCAATACTGTAGAGTCGCACAATTTCAATAAAAATTACTTCAGTCTCCTCTTAAAAGAATACATGGATCAGACTTTCTATATATGTCATGATTCAAAGAATTTCAATAATTTGGGCTAATATCAATAACGGTGTTTTTAGCAAAGATCGTTCGTAAGAGAAGTAAATGAAACTAATTGGAACGCCTAGTGTGATATTCATAAAATGATTGATTTTTCTTGGAACGCAGAATCAGTGATGGACGGAAGTAGATTGTTGTTATGCATTTAAATAAATCGCCCTAAACTGAATAATTAAATAGGCTGTGACATTTAACAGCTTAATAGAAGCAAACAACAAAAATGTGTATGAGAACGTACAGTGAATAACATATAATGCCGACAGCTTTCTTTCGCATAAGGAAAACTCTTTCTAATAGATTCTGATATGTGTTGCAAATATAATCAGTATACAATGCATGGTTTCCAAGAAAGTCTATCATCTACAATGACACCCAAAAATTTGATACATGATAATCTTTGTAGATAAGAATTGTCTAAAACTTTATCTGTACTTTAGGCACTAAAACTGTTAGTAGTATTATTAAAAAGCATGAATTTCGTTTGTGGAACATTCGACGACAACTTAGACCATGTTTACAGTGCGGGGCTGGGCTGGGCCGAGCCGCGGTCGAGCCCAGCCTCAATTGCGGGGCCGAGCCCCGCAATTTTGTCCGTTACACTGCCGGGCTCGGCCGCGCTTTTAATTCAAACCTTTCAATATTTTGTCATAGTGGCGCTCTGCTTGTAAACAAACGCAATTTGGTATAGTCTGGTTTTCAGACAATTTGCCAATATTGGATTTCTTGGCGACGAAGACGCCGTTCGGGCAACGGGCCTCTGCCGAAGGGAAAATCCTTTGCAGGACAAAACCACCTAAACTATACTAGTTTGAGGGGGTTAATATCCTGAATAGCGAAATAATACAGGCAGAGAGTCTGGAAGGCAGACTAAAATTGGCTGCGCATTTGGCCCAGTTTACGTTTACACTGAGAAAAGGCCGAGCCGCGGCCGAGACCACCTCCAGAGCGTGGCCAAATGCGCGGCCAATTTTGGCCCCGCATTTGGCCTTTTGCGCGTTTACACTGAAATGAAGGCTGGCTGGGCCGCGGCCCAGCCCCGCACTGTAAACGGGGTCTTATCAGCTCTGACCCCGCTAGTTACTTTTTTTTTTCAATGCAATATTAATTTCATAAACGAGAAAAGCAGTGTCATTATGGCTGCCCCCCACCCCACCCCACCCCCCCCCCCCCGAAGAAAGCAGTAACGACATATCTGCTGAGCTGTGATATATGCTATTTTGTGTTTTTTTTTTTGCAGATTCCATAAAAACACAGAAATATTCAAAAATAATTTTGTGGTATGATTATGCACCATACCTAGTTGTTTCCGTTATTTTTCAAATGTTATTTAGAAAAATGTAGTTACTGCGGTGACTTACCCTTGATTTTGGGTACTTTCCCCATGGAAAAAAGCAGTAACTACAGATGGCCAGGAGTCTGCTGTTTCCCCCCTGGAAAAAAGCAGTAACTGCAATATGTCGTGTCACATGACCAAAGTGAGGAGAATTGTTACCACCAGCTTATAAAGTCCTTCTACTTTCTAGTTAGTCTAGATCTATAAGATCTAGGACCTAGACCTAGACTAGGTCTTGTCACTTCTGGGAATGAATGACATTCTGTGTAACAGTAAGGTAATTGAAGTGCCTGGCCTGATCCCTGGAATAGATAATAAGTATCAAGTCTCTTCGTCTTAGATCCTGCAGCCCATTTCCAGGAAAGGATAGATCTAGTCTAACAGATCTAGACTAGGGTCTAGATCTAGATAGCGTACCATGGCATAGCCTACATCTTGACTTTAGTAGGCCTAGTATTTTTGCAATAGACCTAACTTTACCACTTTTTGTGCCATAACATTCCTCAAATTTTGAAGGGGGCAGTTCAAATACCAAAATCACATTTGGATGATTTTCAATTTATTTTCTACTGAAGACTTCAGTCTGAGAATTTGATTCTTTTAAGTTTAGATAGATCTAGAGATCTAGATCTGGAGGGGTCTAAATTTTGGTAAATAGTTCTATAGTCCAGATCTAGATCTAGATCTTAGGCCTATCTAGATCTAGACCTTGGCCTGGGGTAGACTCTAAATTCTGTTATATTCTGTTATAACACTAGTTATAGTTAACACTACATAGATCTGGGTCTAACTGTCACTATCATCAAATTGTACTCATCATCAATCATCATCATCATCATCAACATTAAATTGTTGTCTAACACTAGGGTCTGGATCTATATCTAATACAAGTTTTACAAAGTAAAAAAAAAAATGTTGATTGTAAACTTATTTAAATGGTTTTAAATGACATTTCTGGTCATTACGTTCAATCTACTCTAGATCTGAACTTAGTCTCAGAAAGTAAAATACTAGATTAACGTTAGTAGATCCTAGTTAAAAGCTAGACTTTCTCAGAGACTATGTCTAGATCTACAGTAGATTATAGTAGACCTAACGTTAGATTGACCTTAACATGTCAAGTCTAACTCTATAATTTAGGGTTAACTGTCAGATCTTCCTTACTAAATTTCTACTCATATTTTCAGCTCACCTTGATTTTCTGGTTCTGGCCAAAGCCATGGCCACCATGACTTTCCTCCCTCTGTAATTCATGATAGATTTGCAGGCATGCCTGGGCCGCAGAAATTTTTCAGTCACTATGTGACTGCATGGTTAGCACTGTCACTCAGACTTTACTGTGATGACAGTGATGTGATGATAAATTCTGCAGTGCGTGTTGTAAGCATGCTGCAAAATATTATGCGCATGCAGCTCATTCTGCACTCTGGGCGCGCTCAGTCTGCCAGCTTTGCTAGTCTCCAGAAAGAAACCTTTTCTACAACTTGTCATATGATTCCCTGCGGGCAGAGTCAACTTACTGGTGAAACAATCTTTTTATATCTTTCCCTTGAATTATAGAAGAAAGTGCTGTTTATAATGTTTTAAAATTGATTTTTTTTTTAAAGGTATTAGAAAAAATATACATGAAGGACCACAGAGTCTGAATGATTAGACTAAATTGGTATTTACTGGGTTTTTTTTCCGTGGGGAAACTTGCAAAATTGAAGCAACTGGATGTAGTTACTGCTTTTTGCAAAAGTGAAAAATTGCAGTTTGGTCACTTTCATCTTTTTTCAAAACTGACCTATTCACATTAAGGAGCATTGGGTAAACTATTCATTTTTGCAAAAAAAGTAAAAATTCATACAAATTTCAGTTACTGATTTTTTCCGGGGGGGGGGGGGGGGGGGCAGATGGGCAAAAAAGAATACATTGGTGTTATCTGCAAAATGAATTCAGGAGACTGAGGTCATCAGACAACAAATCGTGACAAAGAATCGTTGACATCAACGTGTAAATAATGATGAAAAACGGCCCCTGAGAGACTTCCCTCAGGAACGCCACATTTAAAATCCCTAATAACTGAATTATTATCGTCGATTGTAACAACGTTGTCTTATATATTAGCTAAATTAATCTTCAACCACTCCAAGGCCTTCCCACGTATTGCATAGTGTGATAGCTTGTAGAAAGTAAAATGTAATTATTAATCGTGTTGAAGGCCGTGGAGAATTCCAAGAAAATACACATTATGATTATCAATATTGCATGAACCACTCTATCAACAAAATGTAAAAGAGGATGAGTTGCACTATGTATCTCTCGAAATCCAAACTGAGAATTCGTAAGAAAACTTCATGTATCCAAAAAATAATAATCATTCTCTTGTACATGTAAATATATATTTTGTAAAATTTTAGACAGCGCAGATAATAACGAAATTGGGCGATAATTACTGTTTACAAGTTTATCGCCATTCCTAAATATTACGGTTACTTCAGCCAATTTTATTTTATCAGGAAACACAAAAAGTACACAAAATATTCTTCAACTAATCAAATCTACCGCAGTTTCCGCTTCACAGGATTGTTGTAAATATGAGACAGACTAATAAACATAATACAGACACTGTCAGTAAACCCTAACCTCTTATTCTTAAATGTGAATTCATTTTGATCAACATTCAAACCTATAGTCCTGCCCTGGAAAGTAAAATCCATTTTGTCATGATGCCATTACAGCGTAAGGTTCGTGCATGTCATATATCACAACTTGTTCTGATGTATCATGTTGGTGTAATCGGTTCAGCAAGTACCCCCCCCCCCCAAAAAAAAAAAAAATTAAAAAACAGAGCGGTTACAACTAACTGATTCTTCTAATATCCTTCACAATATTTGGGAGATTATATTACGACATTTCATCGTGTTGTTAAACAGGGCACTATTTTGTTAGTATTTTAAAAATTATTCTTGCAATAACTTTTCGAAAACCCGGAGCAACACAAAACTATATTATTCATGTTCCATATTCCACATTTCCTACAAGTTTTATATTCCATTTGATTTGGAGCAGAAATGTTTTTCACACAATGGTCAGTTTCAACCAATAATGCACAAATGTATAGGACATAATTATAATTAACGTGTAATACGAGGAATAGTTCGACTTATGCCCAACAAGCAATGTCACAAGTATTTTCACAGTGAATTAAACAGTAATTTCTAATCCTTAAACTCTTTATGTGCCACGTTCGCACGTCCGACTCAGTCGACGGCGTGCCAACTTCGCATATTCTGCTCAACAAACAAAGCCGCCAAAACCGATCGATAAATCGCTAATCACTGCTAATCCCGCCGCACAATGAAAGCGTTTCTCGTTCTTTTGTTCCTGTCTTATACGGCTTGCATTCTATGTGGTGATTGACTATCAAGTGGTGTTCCCAATTAGAATTGCTCGTACATTTTAAGTTTCTGTCACGGTTTTATGTGCAAAACCCATGCCTTTACAGTAATGCAGCAACTGGTCATTCAAAAGAAAAATTGAAAATAGATTCTTCATACAATTTATATCGAAACAATGCTTGGCATTCCTCTTTAACTTTGTCTACTATTATGTCCATCTTAACAGAAATTAATTTTGTTGAAGTCATAGAAATTGGAAAACAGGATTCTTTCTCAAAGCATGACTACCTTCGTGTCTCAGAATAACGTGGCGCACAGGGGGTTTCCACCATAAAGAGTTAAAAAAAATATTCTGACTTATATATTACCCAATAGAAGTATGTGTATTTATATGCTCATAAAAACCAACCCGACAAATAAAAGGAAAAATATAAAATTCGCAATATTTCACCACTATGGTTGTAAGGAGAATCTGACTCGATGACACACAACCATGCACCCACAACAAGTACGTGGTATGCTATGCTGACGTTTGATTTGGCGAGTTTTTGATGATCTCGATCAGAAGTTAAACAAAGTCTTTAATACATTACAAAATTCTTACATTTCATCAAAGGTGAGAGTCGCCTTCCGCATAATCTCTGATCCTAAACGCTTGTCAGAAATAATACACTCTGGATTACATTTAGTCCAGTCGCCTAGTAACAATAGAAACCAATTTATGAATTCCAGATAATGACCGCATGACAAAAAAAAAATACTAAGAATGAATGCACTTTCCGACTTTGGAACGTGTAACCCTTCACTGGTGTTTGGCTGCTACATATCATTTCCATCGCACAAAATGCCGCTTATACGAACATGTAGTCATGTTCCATCTATCAACTTCGTCGTTAATGAAATTAATGTATTTCCACATCATAACTACACTGTACATAATCTAATCATGTCCATAATAAAGACATGTGTTGTATAAAATAAACAATAAGTTACCAACAACCCAGAACTACACGATTCTTGTTTGGCAAACACGTCAAAGTGTTTTACCCTAAAACAAACAAAGAAACAAGCAAAACAAGACATCTATTGTCCAATCAAGGTGAAAAATCAACTTCACTGTAAATTGTGATCCTATGCAAAATGAATATACTCTGTACAGTGCGTATCAAAAAAAAAATAATCCAAATCTTGAGGGCTAATATTTCATGATTGCTAGCTATACAATGCGCAATGTTGGCTGTATGAAAAAGGAACTCTTCCCTTTTCCATTGCTGCCTAATTATGTTGACAAACACCATGCGTGACTGAACATTATAAACTTATGAACTTTTTTCAAAGTTCGCTTGTTTTTGTGAAGGAACATTGCATATCTTGCTGCATGGTTGAAATCTGTCATTGAAAGTAGTTAAATCATCAGGCCAGCCTGAACGACTGCAGATTCATGTATAGGGTTTCTTCTAACCTTCTTATGGTTCATAACCTTCAACATGGCCACGTTGTCGATAACTTGGTACTTACTATAAATAATAAATCATTATGCATTTTTCTCTCTTCATATTCAAGGCAAGGTTTGTCACTGGGAGGTATGTGTTGAATATGAACAGAGAAATAATATGGACTGTGTGGGTTGGCCTCTATGGGAGCGACCAAGTTACCGAACAGATTTGAAGACCATGTTATAGGTTATGGACCATAAACTGTTAGAAGAACACAAACCTAAACAGAAACCATAAACATAAATCTGCATTTGTGCAGGCTGGCATATTTGGCCACTTTTATTGACAGGCCTCATCCATGCAATGAGACATGCATTGATCCTTCACAATAACATGCAAACTTGGAAAAAGTGTAATTTGTCATTGTCGACTTTAAAGTTCATGAGCTCAGTCATACATGACGTATGTCAACACAATTAGGTACCAATGAAAAAAGAAGAGTTCGCCTCTCGTCACAACGAAGATTACACTCTCCATAGCAGTCTGCTGACACTTATGAGAAAGTAGCCCTGAAAAGTTGGATTACCTTTTTTTTTGTACCCTCGTTACAAACTGGTACACGACCATTAACACACAATCGGTACGTGATATGTATGGTTAATCTTTGTTATAGCACATCTCTAACTCCAACCAAGGAGGTTCTAGAGAATGGAGTCACAACCGTCCTATCTCCTTTGCTAGATGTTCGAAGCCGCCGCCCAAAAATAGTTTGAAGAATGTGCCAAACAGGATCTGCCGCGCAGATACGAAGACAATTGACTCGTGTCTCATTGCATAATCACCAGCCCACTTTCAAAGGAAGATATCACTTTGTGATGGTAATCATTTTTCGCTATCCCTTCTTATAAAAGGTAGGTGGTACAGACACGAGAATGCGCGAATAGAAATTGAGCAAAAAATGCTGAAGTAAAGATGATAATTACTCGAATAGGCATACCCGGGCAATAATCTGACATATCTATCAATAAAGAATTATACTTGAAGACTTGAAGATTATTCCGTATAGTTTTATTTGTGGAAATTAGGCGGAAAAGTTATAAAATCAGCATTCCGGGATGGTACAGTTTTAAACATTTTCACATGATACAGCTCTAATTTACACTGGACGGAATTGACTTTTGTTCTACATGCTTTATCATTAAGTGACATTTCATTTGAATTGATAAATGAATAAGCAAAATATGGCCAACATTATGATAACGTTCAGATTGCTCAGCAAGACGGCGGAGTCGAACATCGATTATCAAATGCACAAGTGCGCCTGTGGAATTCTTTTGTACATCAATAGAAATCTGACAACTGTTTGAATAATTACAGCCAGGTGGAACTCCATGCATAAAACCTCCTTGCTCCAACAGTCTTAAGGGAAGAACTTATTACACTACAGAATCCAACATTTCGTTGGAGGTGAGAGACGCTTTCCTCATAACTCTGTTCCTTTATATCACAACGAATACACTGCAGTACGACATTTAGAGCAGTGACCTCGTAACCATGGAAACCAATTTATGCATTCCAGATCACAACCGGATTACTTTACGACTTTGGAAAAGCTCACCCTTCCGTTGTTTGGCTGCTGCACATTCCCGGTACGTCGCATATTATACCATGACGTACAGTTAATCACACGTATAGTCGTGTTGCTATCATCAGCTCGCCTGAAGAATGCTTCAGGTACAAAATTACATTTAGCAGCAGTCCACCTGACGAAAATTACAATCGTTTCAATAATGAGGAAGACATCTTAACATCAAACTCAAATTTTCATTTTCAAACATAGCACTTGAAGAAAATTAGGATGATTTAAACTTTACTTGCGCATTTTGATAAACGTGTATCGCTAGACACGAGGAAGAAAGAAAACAAAACACGACGCTGGCATTCGCTTGGCAGAAATTAAACGAATCCTGTTGAATATCAATTGTTGACTACCATCCGGTGGCCTTATTAAAGGTCCATGTTTCCTCCCAGATATTGCCCGTTTGTTAACATATGAATAGCTGCCATGGTGAAAACTGGAAATCATCATACACCTTTCATTATTTTGTTCACCTAGTGTCCTACTTGAAAAGCAAAATACGAACCTGTCCTGTGCTGTTCCTGAATGTGTTCTTCCTGTAATATACATTATTAGCTCTATGCCGGTGGGGAAAAGGAAAAGAAAAATATCTATTTTTTTCTCCTTTTTTATGTTTCATCGGGGAACGGTTGTTAATCGCACTCAGGTGATTATTAATCTACGGCGTTGATTTAAGGAGACTTCATCTCAGTGGAATTTAAAGCTGTCTATATCTTGACCGTTGCGAGGCATTTTCGCAGGTTTACAACTGAGTGTGTCTATACCAACGAACATAATTGTCTTTGTGTGTGTGGGGGAGGGGTGTGATGGAGTCAGTGCTAATACGCCACCGATATGTTGTATGACCAAGGAGGTTTTAGAAATGGAGTTCCAACTGGCTGTAAACATTCAAACAGCGGACAGTTTTCTTTTGACGTACAAAGAATTCCACACGTGTATTTGTGACTTTGATGATCGGGGCTCTATGCCGCCGTCGTTCCTAGCAAAGAGATGATTCATTTCGAACGCTGACATAATGTCGGCTATATTTTGTTTGTCTTTGTATTAAAGGAAATTAAATATCAGCTAATGATAAGGCATATGAAAAAGAAAGTAACTCCTGTACAGGATTATGTTGGAAAAGTGTAAATCTGAGCCGTACGTTGTGAAAATATTTGAACTGTACCCTTACTGGAAAGTTGATTTTATAATCTGTCCGATAACTTCCAATAAATGAAACTGAAATGGTATAATCTTCAAGTGTAGTTCTTTATTCGTGTATATGGTACATTAGTGTAAAAACATGTAAATTCGGGTAATTCTAATTCATATTTCATCTATTTTTATGGCATTTTTAACTGCACATCCCTGGTGTCTGTACATTTATGTACCGCTCGTGTTTCATAAGAAGGGACAGTGGAAAGTAATTACCATTCTAAAGATATATCTTCCATTGAGAGTGACGAGTCATGATGCAATGCCACATGAATCAGTTATCTTCCTATCTGTGAGGCAGCTCCAGTTTAGCACATTATTTCAAATATTTCATAGTGGCGGCATCAAACATGGGATCAAAGGGAAAAAACACTGTTGTTACTCCATCTCTTTATGGACCTAATACACATGGACATTTGTCGTATCGTTAATTAATTCATGCACCCGTACATCTCAAAAGCGCCACAAAGACATTTTTAGCATGATTTACTGCTTTGATCCCATGATCGTCACCGCCAGCAAGCCGGGAGAAGAACAAGACGGAAATTCGAGAAATCTAAAACTATATATGCGCAGAAGAAAATAACTTACAAAAATCAAGTATACGCATAATTGGAATAAATGAGGACGAGCCACGCTCCAACTTCAATATTCCTTCGCTTCACCACAGACGTCAAGTTGCAGCTGCAGTTGCCCTGTACAAAATGCAGACAGGCCTCTGCCCTCAAGACCTGAAAAAGCTGGTTCCCCCACCTTATACAACGAGAAGAACAACTCGCTCTACTGTGTCAACTCCGAGACATGCTCTCGTGGAACCCAAGTCCAGAACACACTCAACTGGCAGGAGTTTTGTACACTCTGCAGTCAGAGTCTGGAACAGCTTACCAGAAGACATTGTAGGCATGATTAGTGACAGAGGGTCTCAGTCATTCAAGAGTCGCATCCACAACCATCTTTTGCAGATTGTATAGTATACTATTCATTAGGCCCCACTTTTCTGTTTTTGACATTATTCTTTTCTTAAGCTGCTGTGAACCCTTGATTAGGCCATGAGGTTGTTTGTTATGTATGATCTTGTATGCATGATCTTGATACTTATAGTGTCACGCCTTGTTGACTATTGCTCACAATAGCATGTTATATACAAAAAAAAAAGTAAGGTAAATGTGCAGTTGTCGTGTATGTTAGGAAATCATACCTCAAACAATTTCGCTTGGGAGAAGCAGGCAGTTTTAAAAGAAAGCTAACATTTTGGCAGAATGATTGTCATTTGTGATCTCAATTATTTCACTTTTCTCCAGCTTATTCCAGAGCAAAAAGGGACGGTAATGGTAGAGAGCAGATATATCTTGCCATTAGGCTGCTTTCACATAGAAGTATACTATTCGGGTATTCGGGCTCGTTTTTCGAGGGCACGCGAATAGCTTGAATCGAACGATAGGATTTCCTCACACCGGTTCACATAAGAGGGCACTATTCGAAAGTACCGAATACCTGCGAAAAGTATAGCAAAGTGGGAATCGAGCTTGTTCGATTTTCTTGCAGCGTATACCGTCTCTCGTTTATGAAATAATGACACTTTTGGTCTGGATTTGCCCGTTAGCAAATATAAGCATGTAGACCGACATTCTGATGCAGTTTAGAAATTGTTAATAAGATTTGCTGCGATGTAGGAGGAAGAAATCCTCACTACATGGAATGGTGAGTTGACGGTGCGGGTGATGGTGTATTCGGTGCTCGAATAGCGAATACCGAATAGCGAATAGCGAATAGCGAATACCGAATACCTCTATGTGAAAGCAGCCTTATGTCAGCTTCTTCTGCAGCTGCCCGCGGTAGCCAATACTTTGGTGCTACATTGAATGAAAAGAATCCGTACTCGGCTGTTTAATGCTCGAAAAGACGCCCCTCGCATCTCGACAATAATGAATGTTGCCAACGGGCATTTTAATTCGAATGACGTAAATTTTGAACTGTTTGAAGTGCTAAGATGAATGATCGAAACACAAAGTTGAATGACTATCTTCATGATGTTGTCGATTTGCGAGAATTTGAATGACCCGATTGAATAAGATTGAAAATTGAAAAAGTACGAAAATGACTGCAAAACCCTATACATTCTGTCTAGATTCGACCATTTCGGCGCATCTTTTCAAAACCTTGCAATGATTCAAACAAATCAACGGAAAGTTTTACTTCAAGATATCTTTCATATCAATTTCCTTGACCCCTCTGACAGTCGCTGTTTTTGCTGAGAGCTCATGCACTCACGTTCCCGCGGATTTTGCCGAAGCATGTCCGTACGGATTCTCCGAAGCAGCTGGAAGACGAGTTAAACTGCTTCCGAAAATTGTTCCCTTGGATCATCCTCACTATGATGCTCTGGTGCCCAAAGAGGTCAGAGGTAAAACCAACTGGTATTGTGCTCCACCTGGTAAGTGCAACTATTAATGATGTTTCCCTCTGTTGATTATATATATTATGTGACCGTGCATCACAAAACCAACAAAACAACCCCTTGATTTTACGTGAGAACTCAAAAAGGTGAAATGGGTCAACCGAGTCAATCTTGGGTTTTTCATATTTTCTGAAAGAGCCATCCTTCTTCTACATAATTGCTTAGTTTGGGATCATAACATGAATGGGAAAAGAGTGTTTTCAGCAGTTAGTTTTTTTTTTTCTACAACCTATTTTTTTTTTTTGAGGGAGAGGAAAATGATCACGTATGTCTTGGAGGTCCTTTTTCATATTTTGAAATCCTTTGCACACTCTCCACTTTCAAGTCTAATAACTTGAAAGGATAACGCTACTACTTTGAAAGGTGGCATTAATCATGGACAGAATGTGGTAATAAAAGCTGCTCAATTTCCATTTAATCTGATAATCTCTTCATTATTAATGCTGCGGTGGTTTACATCCTGTGTTTTGTCCCTTTCATAGCACGGCTTGATACAGATTAAGCGCTTGAATAGACCCTGTTCTTTAAAGCCCCTCTTCTCAGTTTCCACTTTTGATCCTTACTAGTTCAAAAACATTCAGATCAGATAAAACAATCAGATAACGTTGGAATCGATATGAGCAATAGGTGAATAGTGTTCTGAACCCGGTCATGGTCCTTGTCCTGAACAATGACCACAAAACTTTTCACAAGCATGAATACACATTTTTTTTTTTTAGATTCAAGGTTTATTTGTAAGTTAGCGTTCAGATTTTCCTCTATTTCTAACCCTCTGTACAAAACTTTACGTTTACACAGGGGTCAATTATTGGTGTGTATACGAGACACCCAGGCAATGGCCCTAAACAACGACCAGGGTTTGAATGTTCTATTATTCATAAGAAATTCTACTATCACATTTAACCGCTAGTCTTTATTCATCCTGAAATTTAGTGCATGCAAGCACATGAAAACATGTCCTTACTTTTGTCATGTGCATGCATTTTACCCTTTACCGTGAATTCAGACTAGCAGTGCCAAGGGCAAGCCATTATGAATTATAAATTAAGCATTCATGTGCCTTGGAGCAAGAGATCAGAAGCCTAGTCAGCAGAGCTCTGAAATGGTGATATTCGTGGTATTCATGTGATCATGTCTATTGTTCAGGATCATTGTAAGCACACACTCACATATACACATCATTGGTTGCTATGTAAAGTTCTTAATTTAATTTTTTTTTTTTGGAAGGGGGGGGGTTCAAATTTGAAAAAAAAAAATCTGGAACTTAATTTCAAAATTGATCGTGGATCTACTCAAATTGATTCATGCTTTCATATTCAAATTACCTCCAAATAAATTGCACATTATGCAGCGATTTCTATACTCATATCAATGACAGTGTACTCTGGCATATATTCTTGGAACTATTAAGGATCAAAAGTGGGAAATGCTTTGTAACACCTAGTACTAAACAGTAATACGAGAAGCAGTTCGGTTTTTAAAAGGGTGGAAATTATCCTCATTTGCATTTCAAATGAACAATTGGAAACAGCATAATTACCTTTAGGGATTCCTTTGAAAAGAAGAGTTATTGCAGTTGCTATTAAAAGTCATAGAACAAGGACAAAGTTTATCTGTGTGTGTGTGTGTGTGTGTGTGCTCTATATGTGTTGTGTATTTGTGCCCGTTTGTGTGTCCGTGTGTTGCAGGAGCATTAAACACGAAAGTTGTCAGATGATTACATCAGTGTCTTTTCTTGTGTGGTTTTGGAGCAATGTCACTATTCGACGAAAACATTAAATTTAGGGAAAAAAAATAACGTTATATATATATATATATATATATATATATGAAGGGTTTGTTTGCAAAAACCGATAAGTCCATTTTTGAAGATTTTGAAGTACGATCACTGTCATAAAGGGCAAAATAATACCTTTTAAATGATATATTGGTCACTACATAACTTACCTTCAGCCGTAAAAAATTGTTCTTCATCAGACTCCTTTAAAAGCAGTCTAAAAACTCACTTGTTTAAAGCCTCAATTTGACTACTCATTACATGTACTTGATATTTGTATGTCCTTTATCTCCTTCACTTTCTCTTCCTTCCGCGCCTAGAGCACTCTGCAGAGTGGATTTGGCGCTATATAAATCATATCAATTATTATTATTATTATTACATATAAAGGTATATTTTTGAAGTTATGGTCAAAAAAAGCAAAAAATTTCTTATTATTCTCTTTATTTTTCTTGACCTTTAATCGCAAATATCTCCATTTGGCAAATATGGACTTATCGGTTTTTGCAAACAAACTCTTCATATATATATATATATATATATATATATATATTATGGGTGAAAACGGTGAACGATGTACAATTGGCCCTTTTCTGGCTTTTCGATATTCAAACCCTTGTAAAATTGTCACCTGGGGGTGTTTTTCATGGTTTTAGGTATCATTTGGTAGGGGAGGGTTGTACCTTTCAGAAAATATAGACTTTGTAGTGTTCTTACTGCATTAAAAAAAAATAATGCTTTGAAGCTGAAAAAAAATTGACAAAAATGCATATTTTGGGGAAAAATCCCAGAATGACACGTCTTAATTTTTGTTCTAATGCAATTCTACAGCTTTGTTTTTCCTTGTGAGTAAGCCCACACACTTCAACTATTTAATCAAGTACTTCTGCCATCAACGTGTGTATTATTTATCTTATCAGGAAACGTTGAATTCACTTATGTCTGAAAAAGAACGTCTCTGAATGAATTATCTTTTCCTTGACGCCAAAAATTCAGGATGACTATGAAAACATGTAAGGCCATATTCATTTAGCGTCTTATCCATACTACTATTCCATCAAAATTTGTGAGTGAGCTGTGTGAAATAATCGTGTGGTGGCTCATTAAAGAAAATTATACTGAATAACCATCAGAGATGTTCAGTTGTTTAATGGTGTCATTAATGAAAGTGGATTATGCTTGCGATAAAAAGTGGTTATCAGTATGTCAGTGTGAGCCAGGCGACTATGATGATTGGCAACTTTAGTAGCATACTGTCCACAAAAGTGAGTTCTGGTTGAAAACCCGAATTGGTGAATGTCTCTGATCAAAACGAATGTCCCTGATTGAAAGTCTCTGAAGGGATATTAACTCATCTGACACTTTCGCACTGCATGCTACTTTATTTGCGTGCTTATTTTACGCACTGACGAGCCATCCTGGAATCGATTCAGCACAGTTCAACGACAGATATGCCAACAAATCTTGAAAATGTGAGTAATAACACAAACTTTCCTGGTGTTTGTGCCGATTTATTAGAATTATTATTCCGTAGATTTGCCAATCAGTATCGTGAAATTATGTATTGTAATCTTTGGATTAGAGGTAAATTAAAAAATGGATAGACAGTAAATATGTAAGAATCTGCACGAAAATCAAAGACCGCACGTCTCTGAGCAAAATGAAAAACGTCTCTGAAAATTACTGTTACATGAAATAAAGACATCCACTATACAAATTATTAGAACATTAAAGTAAATGTATGTCTGGATGGGCTCAGTTAGTATAATAGAAACAAGTAGAACCAAGTTAACACGGGCGTGTTGTAAGAAACATGAAGCTTCCTGAAAGATGTTGAAAATATGTAAAAGAGTTTCAAATATAAGATTTTCTGTTGATTGAGCAAGTGTAAACACATTGCCAGGACAGAAAATATGTTTTATGACTAGTAATAGGTCAATAGTCTATGATTATTATATGTAGTAGTCACTTTAGTTTACGTAATTTTTGTGAGAGAGGCAGAAATGTAAGAAAAACAGGTTTAGGTCAGAGACGTTCTCTGAACAAATAGGATCTGCTCTCAAACCAATATCAATGACCCACCATGGCGAATTGGTGCCTATGTTTGTAGCACATTGGTTCCTCAATCCAAATATAATGCCAATATCTTGTAAAAATCAAACCCATTAAGTACTGATCGAAAAGCAAAGATGTTTACGTCAGAGACGTTACATTGAACGTTTTACACATTTTCAACTACTACAATAAGGAGTAGATCTTTCATTATTCCAGAGTATATGGCCCTCGTATACATACATCGTTCTAGGTAATGTTGATTTTATAATTTTGATCAGAGACGTTCATTTGTGCGTACATTGTTCTTCCAGTGCATGATAAATATATTTTGATATCATTTTAACTCTATCTTTTTTTTTTCTTACAGCAAGATGGGAAGACCGGAAGGATTTTAAATGCTCCGAATATTAGAATTTCGTCCTGCTCAGGATCTTTAGGCTCAGTCATGTTCATGGAGCCTACGAGTTCCAGACAACGGCCGTGGTACTGGCAAGACCGGACGGACATTTTGGAGGTGCCATCTGTTTACAAAATAATGACTATCCCAACCCCTGTTTCAGGTAGCAAGCAACGCAGTCGGTACAATGCACTGATTGAGAACATGGAATACCAAGTGGAGGGGAAATACAATTCGATGTTATAATCCGGAATGTGTTTTTTAGTGCACATCACTACGTTTGCTTTGAGGCTGTAAAATCTGAGGCTTACACGCTTAGAAATAAATATTAAAATTTGCATTTAATTTGTAACAATAGCAGCACACCTGCGGTGCATACTTGCACCCTTAATTAACTGCCTTTTTGAAGTTTTGCTAATTTCTGCAAACAAGGTCTCGTACAGTTGATAAGAATATGCAAATGAGTTAGCTAACCATGTCATAACCTCACAATTTTCCATTGATCGTGTACAAAAAATAACGAACATTCATTTTTTCTGTCTTTGAAATCTGAAACATGATGCTATTCCTGGTTGATTAACTTCAGAATAGTAATCAGTTAGATATACCCGGATTAAAGCCTCGGGCATCATTATGTTTGAATGAAAAACTTAAAATTTCAAAAGTTTAAGTGAAACATTATGGCAAGTTGTGAGGGAATGACAAGCTAAATTTGCCATTAGCATATTCATAATGACCGTTCAAAAACTGTTTCCTGGAAAATTAGCGAAACTTCAAAACGTCGTAACTTCATTATTTTATTTTATTTTTCTTATCAGCGGCTAGCTCATATTTGGGCTGAATTTCCCCTGTGATGACTCTTTTTCTCTTAGAAGTAAGGTGAGATGTTCTAATGGTATTATTTTTGAGGTTTGTAAGCCAAATACATGAGAAAAGGAAAAATACTAACATCTATGATGAAACAAGAAAATGTCTATTAAGAATGTCCCTTTACTTAGTTTCCTATACAACAATATACTTATGTATCGCCTTCGAGTAGAAAGAAGGATTGATAATCCCCTACCGATGTGACAGGTAAAATGTGATATTGTAATGTTATCATTGTCAACCTCTTGAAAGAGGTTTTCAGTTCATTTTTGGTCAAACGTTTGCTGTACCACACCGTTGATATTCTTTTGAGTTTGGCGTTTACAATTTATATCTGCCATAGTATACGAAAAAGCACAGCGGAATTTGATGCTTCTAGGATGAGTATAGGTTAATTACAGCTTTCTGAGACGACATCATAACAGTGGTCCAGGTACGGTCCCTGATAAAAATCCGAACTGGCCTGATATACACACACAATCATATTTGAGGTATAGTGGTCAAATTAAAATAGTATTAGTAAATTCGTGTTTACTTTTGTTATAAATTTGGACTACATTTGAAAGAAAACATATACAATATTGATAAGCATGTGGGCACACCTTCGCATACACCGGAAGGTGAAATACAAAGTAGTGGTCATCATAGACAAAAACAATTCTTGACATATGCCTCGGTAAATGATTTCTCAATGAATGTGGAATGTTGAGTTTATCTTTTAAAATAGAGAGTTTGGTGTTTAATTCTAGTAATATCTTACAGCCGAAACGTCCCTGATGGAAAAGCAAATGTCTCTGATATAAACAAATAATTGATTGATTGATTGATAATGGTTTATTGGAACAAACATGCAAAGTAGTAGCCCGAAGGCTAAATTATAATGCACCACATGAAAAACGTATGAATTACATCAAACAACAGACATTATATAAACATTTTAACAATAGCAAATACACCACATTTCCTTATGATTGATTCAATGCAATATAAAAATTCAATGAATATATTTTGGATATCATCTGTTTAAAAAAAAAAAAAAAAAAAAAAAAAAAAAACCTCATTAACCGTTAACACTTTGATACTCAAGTAACTGTGTTCGCATTCATTTTTAACTGAACTAAACGTCAATTCCCCAAATCCAATTACTCATATCAATTATTACAGAAAACACAAAACAAAGAATACTTTACAATACGAATACACAAACTAATAAATTATTTCTTATTGCACAAGCACTGTATGATATAAATTCATGAGGGTGAGTATACTACTCATAAGATACCTGTACATTTAATGGCAAAATACGATCTCTATCTTACATTATAAAGGGTGATCACTGGTGAGTAACAAAAGTGGGAAATCAGTAGAACTAATAATGCACCAGTATATGTTGTGTGGGCGTAATGGTGTGTATGAGAAAAAAAAAATAACAGAAAAAGCAAGTGAAAATGCCAAAAAAGGAAAGAGGGGGGGGGGAGTGCAAGTGAGGAATTTAGGTAAGGTAGTCAAAATTGCAAGTATTTCAAGTAATTCTTATTTGTCTGTCATTCAAAAGTGTTGTAAGATATAAATGATATAACAAGGACAGGTTTGTTGTTGGTTTTTGGTGTAGAAATCGAAATTCCTCTTACAATTTGGAGGTTTGTAGTTACAATCGGTTATCATGAAAAATTATTCAAGTTAAAATTACCATTTTGAATTGTTCATAAAAGATAAACATGTGTTTAATAAAAGAATAATGTTGTTTGTTCACAAACCTCGTAATTATGGATCAAAGAACATTGTTTTTATTGTCTATGTCTGAGGAACGTCTATGAGTAAAACCTGAACGTCTCTGATCAAAACATGGCTTACTTTCAGCATCTGTAAAGGGCTTGTATGGGGATTTGACCAAACGGAATGCACTAAATTCATTATTAGTATCTAGTGAACATTAACATTTAAACAAATGAAACCCCTGCTATATGTTTTGTTCAAATGAGATGAAAGTGAAGATAAGAATATAAAAATCTCTGCTTAAATGACAAAAACTCCACTTTTACTTTAGCTTCCGTGTGTATTAGCTTTTGTAAACTTCACAGGAGGTAAACAATATTTTAACAACAAATTAACACAGTCTTCAAAAGTATGAACAAGATGAAAATATATTCATTTGAATGTTTTTCTACCCTTCATTTGAATTTTCACTAAAACAATGTTTATTTTAGTCAGAGACGTTCGCCAATATGTCACAGTTTTATCTAATCTTGAATAAAAAACAACACCCTTGGCGATATCCCAGTATAATCGGGTTTCCAAAAAAGCTGATATCAATGACATTTGACTGAGATATATTTGTTTCAGTGAGTGACGTTGTTTTAATTTTGACCCCTGATCTGCCCAATTGTACATCGTTCAACGTTTACACCCATAATAACGATATATATATATATATATATATATATATATATATATATATACCTTTAATATTTTACGCTTGAATTTTATGAAGCATCCCCCTGCCTTAATCCTCTTTACGACAGGTACACTGTAACTGACACGGTTGTTTTGGAATTGATTTAAGGCGATCGAAAATTGTTTTCGATTTGACTTGCAGATATTGAAAATTATGTGGTAGGTAGCATAAGAGTGTGAGAGATCTTACATTTCAGAAAACTGGCACTCATGCAATCCGTTACTCTTGTTAGCACCCCATTAATGATATGTAGCTTGACGGATGGATTCACTCCATACCAAGGTTAATCGTCGACAACTTTGAGTGTAACAGGAGTCCACTTCAGAAAATAAAAATAAAAATAATCATATTCCTGCAAAATATCCTCTGATGGCTGAATATAAAGAGGTAAAAGCTACGCTCGTCCGTTGTAAAAAGAATATTTTTCTTCATGTGGTTGAGCTAGAGGCCAATGCAGATAGTGTGTCATTCAAGTGAGACATGAGAGCTATACATATTGCATTTCTTCAATAATGTGTATACGCTTGATTTTTTCCTCTTTTCCAGCATGTACCCCGAACCCCTGCCGTAATGGAGGAATGTGTACTGAGACGGCAGAAAATTTTGTCTGCGACTGTCCGCAACCATTCATGGGCAGGCAATGTGAATCAGGTATTCCTTCTTGCCAAAAATATGGCAGTATGTACAGTGAAGCTAATGGCTCGGTCACAAATACCAGTAAGAACTGCTACAAACGCCGGACGAAAGATTTTTAGACAATTTTGTAAGATCTTTTCAAGAAGGCTGTACCAAACCAACGTTCGTAGACCGTTCGTAGCCCGTTCGTAAGTTCGTAGACTTGTCGATGGTCTTGTCTGAGATTTTTTTTTTCAACTTCGTACGAAACCTTCTCTTCGCAAGGCGGCCGTACGAACGTCGTACGACAATCGAAAGAACTACGCAAGATTTTGTAGGGTCGAGAGACAATTCTAGAAGCCTTAAATTCTTACGATGATTGTAAGAACGCCTTAAGTCGTTCATAGAGGGCTCTTACGTCTTTCGTAAGAATGCCTTACGAACGTAGATTCGTACGGCGTTCTTACGAACAACTCTTCGAGTTTGTAAGGCGTTCGTAAGGGACTCGTAAGGCGTAGGTAGACAATTTGTGCTTTTTGTGTTTTTTTTTTGGTAATATTATTTTTATTGTTAATATGGATTTGATATTGAATGAAACTCAAATAAAGAATATTATAAAACAAAAAAAGTGTGTCAGTGAGTGTAGACAGAAAGAATGCAAGCAAACAAAAGGCACTTAATTGGTCCTTGACAAAATTGAAAGAGAGGGAATAATTATCGTGTTGTATAACTAGGTCCATCGGAGGTTGGTCCTCGAGAATGCTACACCCAGCCAAGAGCGACAGACTACAGAGGCTTGGTCAATGTAACCCGCGGTGGTCGAACTTGCCAGCGATGGACCATTCAGGCTCCTCACCAACACTCCAGGACTCCTGCCAATTACCCGAACGCAGGGTTGGGAGATCACAACTACTGTCGCAACCCTGACAATGTGAACACGGCCTGGTGCTACACAACCGATACAAACACAAGATGGGAGGACTGTGATATTGGTGAAGCACAGGTCACCTGTCAAGCCGTGGTCACCCCTGCGTCTGGTACACTGTAACTGTAATTGTAACTGTAACTGTAACTGTAAGAAAAAAAAAAGAAAGGTTCTCTTGAGGACCAGCACTGTAACATTAGCGACATGTTTTCTTTTTCTTTTTTTCTTTATTTTTTAGCCCATAAGATCCTTTTCAAATACTGCTTGTCAGCACTTTTTGCAAAAGGTGCCCATTGGCACTTTTTTTTCCAATGAAATGGTGCGAATCGGCACCATTCAAAGGGTGCTCATGAGGACTATTTCATTGGAAAAGGTTCCAGTGAGCACCTATGGTAAAAATGTGCCCACAGACACCATATATAAGCTTCTCACGAGCTCGAAGAAGGTGTCGCTATTGTGCCAGTGCTGAAAAGCATTAATGGTACTGAAGCAAACTTTTTTTTTTCTTAGAATTTAAATACATAGACAGCAACTCACACGTGCGAGTTGCTGTCTATGTATTTAGTGTGTTGCACGCGAATTGCTGATAAGGTACTTGCTGGCACCATTGTTACATTAAAAATGTGCATCACGAACTCCTTTCATCTCATCAGTCAAAGTCATATAAGCAATCCTGAACATGAGTACGTCATTTATTGTATTGATGTTTGCAAAAAGCAAGGATAACACAGTTTCACAAGCATGAATACATGAAATTTACCATTCCTTTTTTTCAAGACTTGAAACATATTCAATAAATTGAAATCCACATAGAATTTGTGCAAAATCAGAGCAATGTATTCAAGTTGAATTTTACAATCTAAGGGCGAAGTTTGTTTTGTCAGCAGGTTATATTTTATGTCAAAATTTCTCAACAGTATACTTGTCAATTGTTCACTGATTTTGTTTTCCCCCAATATTTGGCATTTGTTTACCAAACAGTCCTTGAAGCACCACCACACATCTCTGTTCGGATGATATGAAACGGCAAGAGGTGCATCAGCCTTTTAAAATACATAACAAAAACTCAAATTCTCTGTGAAATTCTCTGTGAAATTCTTGCATGGTTATAAATACAGGAATGGTGTGAGTCTTTAGATGTGTGCAGCCCCTTTTTCGGGGGTGGGTGGGCGTTAGTATACAACGTTAAGATTAAGAGTTTTTTTTTGTGTGTGTAGGTTTATTGGTGTTGATTTTATTCGTGTATTTGAAGGTATCGTCTTCGTCATATCGTCATCCACGCCAAGCTCTGCTAATGATGACGGTCCCCTGTATTGATTTCTCCCTTGTTCACATAAATACATTTTGGCTGAGCATGTTGCTGTGATTAACATGGTATTAGAGATTGATGTTGTCATGAGGTCATGAAATTGACATTTCCTGTGTTGATGCCTATAACTCTCCGTTTTATACTCTGTATCACTTTCCTTTCATTCGTTATTGTATCTGGATAATAAAAAAGCAACAACAAAAAAAAAAAAAACAGAAATAAACTAAACCAAACCAAATATTAGTAAAGCACTTGAGTATGAAGATGTTTTTCACACGTGTTCAAAAAAGCACACCTATCCTAAAAGCAACTACAAACTGCAAGAAAGGAATTCTGTTTAACGTGACCATTGGCATTGCCACAGTACACGTAAATTACATGCCTGGTATGAGTTCATTTACTTGGAAGATGATAGCATATACACCATTGGTCACATGACGTGGAGCCCTGTTGTTCTTTGGTCCTAATCGAGTTTTTTTTTTTTTTCGTTCTGCAGTTTGAAAGCACTTGAGATATATACACGTGTAAATGCAAGAACGGTATAAATTTAGGTTAATCATGACCTTTGACAGTTTACAGCATGTTCTACGAAAATAAAAGATAAAGAATATAATGGTTACATAATGTGAAGGATGATAAGAATCCCATGGTAAAATAGAGGTAGAATATCGCACTCACAAAAGTTTTACAAGCGTCAATAAACAAAATTCACCAAACAAGACCTTTTGAATGTTTTGCTAAGGATATATTTTCTACTTATACAAATTCATGAATCCCAGTTGCAATGTATTGTTTGCTGTGACAGGATATCCAAGTTTAGTTTGTTGTGTTCTGTTATGTTTTGTTATGTAATGTTTGATTATGTAATGTCATGTATGTTGTAACCTCAAGCCCTGTATTTTTTTGTTCATTCTCTTTCCAATTTTATCTGTATGTATCAATCTGCCTCTTTGTATATTGTAAAGGCTTGCTTAATTATTATGTAACTGGACTCCATGGAAGACCAGTGGTGTCATGGCGGCACCGCTGAATATGGGCATTCCAGCCGTGTAATATTTTTTTGCATATGTTTTTAACGGAAATAAATACCTACCTACCTACCTACCGAAACATATTTACATAAAGATATTTACTCTTTCTTTTTTTAAGGCTGATGGATAAATTCATTCAAATAAACGTTTACAGTGCATAGGCCTATAGCTGAGGTTTAAATCTGCCATGTTATAGTCTTTGACATAATATGTTCTTAACATTTGTCATTTTTTTTCACCAATTTCAACAACAGTCTTTCAAACAACACCACCGCATATCACTGCACAGACAGTGCAGACAGTGTTTCGGAATAAATAGCATAATTACTAATTTCCTTTACATGAAATAATTCCTGCATGGATTTAATTGCAATGAGTTTTACAGTATTTGAATGTGCAAACTTTAAAAGTATGCAGAATCAAACATATAACAGAGTATACTGAATATTTTCTGTTTGTGTTTAAAAGTTTAAAAACGCATTAATCCACAATGCAAAAACAAATGACAATCATTACTGTCAGTACATGACATTCTTGTGTATGGATACTTGGATGTGGTTATGTAGGCCTACAACAGTGGTCCTAAGATGTGGAGTACATGAATCACTTTTTTTTTGGGGGGGGGGCAACTTTAGTAACTTTTGGTTCCGTCATAAAATTTTGAAAGCACTAAACTTACCTACAGATACCAAATAGTATATAAATTCGGATAAATAATGACCATTGGCAATTTACAGAATTTTCTAAGAAAAAAAAACACCTTATGTGTTAAAAACTGCCCCTTTATACGTATCACTGATTACAAAGAAACAAACAAATAGTTGGCTTATACAATGTCTGTTTTCTGTTTGTGTGTGTGTACGTGTCGCACGTACACTTTAAATATACGTACGACAGAGTGGACGTCAGACACCATCTTGCCAATACAGTCACTTTTACAAATTCGATTAATCAGACATGGCACGGTAAAGTTTTAATTTTCCCTCATTATGGAGTATTCTACAAATTAATTCTTTACTTATCCAAAGCAAATGATCACAGGACATAAATTTCATGATGCCTTTTAAAACAGTTCAATTATAAAAGAGGGTCAAAAAAAGACATCTGGAGCATGCAGTGCTGTACAGTTACAGCATGCCCGGCAACAAGGGTCTGGGGTTGTTCAAACAAAAATGAAATCGATTTTATATTTTAAGATAAACTTAAAATTATGGTAGGCTATGTCTGACCTTAATGATATTCTCACTTATAATAAAAGAATGAGTATTTTGGAGATTTCTTTTTTTTTTTCATAACAGCATTAATGTATTAACAAAATAAATTAAGCTTCAAAAGATCGTTTCTGCAATTTGTATATCAATTTGAAGTTGGATTTGAACATAATAGATGAAACTGAAAAGAGAACCAATTGCGTGCCATAATTTTAAGTCGAACTTAACGCCCCAGTGCTGCTAATCTAGCTGAATTAGTCCACTTTTAATTGCATAGAACACATGAATGAACACATATTCTGAAAAATGCTAAATGTACAGGGTACATAAATGTATCAGTTTAAGGGCACCTGTATTCAACCGGAAGCGGAATTCAGCACCTTATTTGCAGAGAAGTTTGAATTGCTGAAGAAGTTTATTTTCTGAATTAGCAATCTTTAGAATATTTTACTCAAAAGTTTTTACTGCCAGGCTGGCCCCTTAGAGGGGATGGCTAGTAACTGACCAGTGGGAATCAGTGGGAATGCTGGGGGATGATTGCTCCAATCCTTCTGGATGATTGTTCCAAACCTTGGGATTCATTTAAGAGTACATTATATCTATTGTTGTGTGAAAATTATTTGCTTCAAAATGGTCTCATATTCAAGTAATGGGCAGTTTAATCGCCCCGTCACTGTACAGGCATGCTAACCTAGAAACATTAAACTGCACGTTGCTTGAATATGAGACCATTCTGAAGCAAATAATTTTCACACAACAATAGATACATAAAGCACTCTTAAATGAATCCCACAGGGATTGGAACAATCATCCCCCAGCATTCCCACTGATTCCCACTGATCAGTTACAAGCCATCCCTTTAAATCTTGCATTTCTTCTGAGATTAATGGAGATTTTAAAATTAGTGATTGCAGTGTTCTGTTCTTTTATAGTGCTAAATACGGGTGTCCTTGCAGTACATACTGACATGTAGGTTAATAGATGTTATTCTAAACTATCCGCTGTTGAAATTTTGCAAATCGATTACTGAAATGTTGCATACATGAATGTTGTTAGTTACATTAAAAAAAAGGAAAAATATATCATGATCAATTGACTTATAATCATATTGATATCTTTTCTTCAGGAATGCTGTTCAAGAAAGGACTGTTGACTATGCAATGTTGCAAAAGGTGTGTTAAACATTGACAAATTGGTTTTGAGTACTATCGAATGTAGCTATATGTAATTTGTTATTCAGACATTACAGATTAAAGGATCGGTGTTATTATCTGAAAATTTCACACGGCTACGTCCAACACCGTAACATGTACGTCCGACACCAACATACTTTGATAATTTATAAAGCTTCCAGAACAGAATTTTACATAATGCTGGTACATTTTATTAAGCTCAATCCTTCATACATTCAAAACTGATATCAGTTTTAATCGCACATCTCAAACTTTGCAACATGAATATTCCAGTCTGAAAAAAAAAAAACATTTCGTCTGCATACGTCCGACACCATGGTATTTTCAACACATTTCTCCAACTTGAAACAAGGTGCCACCACATTAAAGTGAGTTTATAGTACTGACACCTTCTATACACATAATGCACACTTAGAAACACAAATGCCCCCATTGACAATAAAGATCCAGGCCTTGAAAGTGTCTAAAATGTACATCCGACTTAAAGGAATTGCCGAGGAGAGAATGCACAGACCATTTTATTTTGCTTTGTTATCAGTGGAAAATACACTCTGCATAGCTGCACGTACATTATTTACATCTTCATACCACGTCTGAGGAAGGCACGGGGGGTCCCATGCACCTTCTGAGCACATTTTTAACTTACACTTTAAACCCTTGGCGTGTCTAGTTAATGATTTGTGTGTGTATATATGTGCGTGTATGTGTGTCTGCTCCCAAATCAGGAAGTGTCTCAAGGGGGTCATGGGGGCCATTTTGGCGGCCATCTTGGATTTTCAACGAAAATTAGTATTTCCATAACTTTTGAATTACTCAACATACCGGGAAAAATAAACTTTTTTTTTTGTTGTTAGAGTAAATGTGGAATGAAGAATCAATTGAGATGAATATATACATGATTAAAGCAAGATTAATACAAGAAAAGTCCAAAAATGTATAAAAGATTAACTGTCGTTTACACAGAAAAATTGTCAAAATAGTCTGTTTACATACGTGACAAACTACACACCTCACAAAAGTAACTAACCACTTGGTCTTTAGATCATGGCTCAAATGTGTTGAGTTGTATCGAAAAACATTCAACATTTCATATGTATATTTGTATATATATATATATATATATATATATATATAATCATATGTATCATAATGTGTGTGTGTGTGTCCATGCCAATTCAGCCTGAATTTTTACAACTCATTTGTCGGTACCTCGGATTTAAATTCGTTTGGGAAACAATAAGTGACGACACCTACACTTTGTCATCAGATGTCATATCAACCGACCGTTCCATAATCACATGCCCGGAGGGAGCCCAAAATATCACTCAGTGATTTGATTTGACTTGATTTATTCGCAAAATGCATTTATATATATATATATATATATATATATATATATATATATATATATATATATATACATTATTCACAAATATGCACATAGTTTATACACGAAATATGTTATTATACATTTTTGTGTGGATCGTCATAAGCTATGAGTGGCTTGACTGGGACGTCCGGTATGGATAACGTACACATTATTATTATGTACATAAACATAATTAAAAAAAAAATGTATTATGTACGTTCAATCTATTCATAGATAGGGAAATGAGAGGAAGAAATAAGAAGAGGGTTACTTTACATCATGTTGGTTAAGGATATACAAGGTTGACAGTCTGGCAACACAGGAGGACTCGTTGCTATTATGTACAGATGTACGTGATGTACGTATGACAAAATAAACCTGTGAACCTGGGGCGAGAGAGCAGGCAAGAACCATGCAAATGGCATTGCTTCAGTTTATTTGCAAAGAAGGGTATTCTTCACTAGTCTTCTAAAAGTATGCTTTGATTGGCACCGTCGTACTTTATGAAAAAGAGAATTCCAGATGTCGGGACCGGCATGCTGTATGGATCGGTGGGCAAGGGCAGTTTTTGGATTTTCTAAGTGCACGTTTGTCGAGGTTCTGGTTAAGTAACTATGAATAGCCGAATTAAAACGAAACATGTTTAACAGGTTGGGGGGGGGGGGGGTTCGTGGGAATGAAATCTATACGTAAACACAGCACTTTGAAGGTGATGAAGTGTTGGTAAATCAATGACACCAGTGACGATGGCGTGGCCAGTGGCCGTTGCCATAATTTGCTGTGAAGGTGTGTTGTGATGTAGCCACGCGTTCTTTTGGCTCTCTCTCTCTCTCTCTCTCTCTCTTTAAATATATATATAAATATATATATATATATATATATATATATATATATATATATCATCTTTTCCTTCCTTTTCAATGGATCTTGTCTTCAAAGCCATTGTTTTCCATCGGGAGCGGTGATTTTAAAAAAAAAATATTCGAATATTCACATTGGATGCATATGCATACTTCAGCTTTATCTCAAAACATCCCATACATACAAAAAAAAATGACAACAAAGCCGCGAATATAAGGTGACATGCAATTAGTAGATTTAAAACTACTTAGCATTGCTTATACGGAGTAACATTGTTATATTGATTGTTTCTATCCCTAACTCACATTTTATGCATATTTTGAAGCACTGACAAAAGTCTTTAGCTGTTATATAATATGCATATATATATATATATATATATATATATATATATATATATATAATCTGCATATGTAACCGTGCATCACAAAACGAACAAAAAGTCGCCACCATTGATTTACGTGAGGACTTAAAAAAGGTGAAACAGGTCAACCAAGCCAATCTAAAGTTTTCATATTTTCTGAAGGAGGTAATTTTTCTTCTACACTATTCCTAAGTTTGGGATCCTAAAATGAATAGAAAAGTGTGTTTTTAGCAGTTTTTCTACAACTTTTTTTTTCTTTTCAGAGTAGTGAGATGAAGTACGTCTTATGAGACCCCTTTTCATTTCTTGAAAATTTTCAGCACACTCTTCACTTTCAATCCCATTAACTTTTGACAGGGTAAAGCTACTGCTTTGAAAGTTGCCATTAACTTGTATCATTATTTCTGATGTAATATTCATAAATGAGAAGTATAAAAATGAATGAATGAAATTGATGAATTGAATTGAATAAAGCATGCTCAGTTTCAGCTTAATCTGATAATCCCTTCATTGTTGTTGCTTCGGTTTGGTAAACATTTGGCGCTTGAATAGACCCTATACTTCAGAGCATCTTTTCTCAGTTAACACTTTACCAGATTCTGTGCTTCATTTCCAATATCTAGGTCAGTTGGTAGAGTCCATTTGAATTGAGTTATACATCATTTTCAAAACTTAGAGTCTGCTCTTTCAGAATCTGCCTTTAACTAAAACTCTATGTCTGGTGACTTTTTGTTGGTTTTGTGATGCAGGGTCCCATATGATAAATAGTGCCTTCAACCGTGTGCGATAGAAGCCTTTACTATACCAACGAGTATAGCAACACATGTGATTGTTATCGATTGAATCGCTGATTACATTAATACATCATAATTACTTTGTCCTTTCCACTTGACGTTTTTAGCCAACGTATAAAAGTACCATACATGTGTGTTTCAGTGTATGCGTTTCTTTGAAGCTATAAACCACATGTTGTTATTGGAGGCTAGCTAGCTGTCAAGAGTGTAAAGGCCTTTTTAATTTTGTTTAAAGTTCAATCACTAAACAATTATCGGCTATGCCATTAATGTCACTCCTGCGCCGCATGGCCATCATAGATTTAAACTTGCATTGAAACCACATAGACAACGTTATGCGAACTTGATAACATTTGCCTTGAAAATTCAACTCATCAGATTGTCAAATACGGCTCATCTGATTTTTCATTGGATTAATGCTTATACAAACGCTTTCCTGTCAAAGCAGACTATTATGTAATGATGGTGCCCTAGTTTGTGCCCTTCTCCTTTTTTTTTGTAATAATCACAAGTTCCCACTCTTTCGGGGTATTGCAAATAGGTAGACACAACTGACCCCCCAATATGGAGTGCAGAAAATATAATGTGATCTCAAACGCCAATATACTTATATACAATGGTAATTCTTGATTCGGCATGCACAAACAAGAAAAGTGCCGTCCATCGTATTGTGCAAAGATATTTTATCATCCCCGATCAAACAAGGAAGCCATCATCAAAACAGTCATCAAACAACAACAAGCCCTACAATGCCCTACTCCACACCCGCTCAGCCAAACTACAACAGCGAATTGCAAAACGCCCCAGTATACTTAATCAATTATCCGCATTCTCCATCATTCACAAAACTCACAATTCCCCTTTCGCAGTGCACTGGCTAGTGTTTTTATGTGCACTTGCACAGTTGTATATATGTCTATGTACAAACACACACACACACACGCACACACACACAAATATATATATATATATATATATATATATATATATATATATATATATATATATATATAAAGAGAGAGAGAGAGGTGTGTGTGTGTGTGTGTGTGTATTTGCATACCTACCTAATATTTATAGATAAAAGACTCTCGTGTATACAATTGGAGCAGGGTATTAAAATCTCTGACCTTCGTACATATTCTTAAACACTTCAGGTATAGAGGCACTGTTTGCTTCGAAACGTCCGAATGAATTTCTCTACCTGAATAGGTAATTTTCCTATCTTTCGGTAACGGGAGATGTTTCTGATATGATAATGATCAGCCTAACTAGAAACATGTTATAAAGGTCCTTGAATTGTTATTTCCCCTTGCAAGGATTGTTGATATGAAGGCTAACTGGAATACCCCTTCCCCAATCCGTATATTATTACCACAGTACCCTTCATTCCTCTCTTTCATAACCATAATCACTCTCTCTCGCTGGCTCGTTGTATTAATCTATCATTGCTATTAGACAGCCAAACAGCCGACCAAAGTCATTTTCAGTTCACGCATCATGAGACATGATTTCATGAAAAGAAAAAAAAGATATGCCTAAAGTACTTAGCGTAATAAGGAAGTTATAATAGATGAGATCATTGCCTCAGTCAACATGTGTAAAACATTCATGAAAATATTGTGTGTGTGTTTGTGTGTGTGTGTGTGAGGGTGTGTGTGTGTGTGTGTGTGTGTGTTTGTTTCATACATGTTACTCTGTTCACTATCATCGCGGGTACTAAAATATGTTTAATACTATTTCGCAGAAAGAGGGTAAAGGGAGAGAGAGAGAGAAAGAAGGTCATAAGTCACATTTTGAACTTAAAAAGCTTCCAATACCAATTGGATAATGGAAATTATCTGTTACAAGCGAGGCATGATACACTAGTTTCGATTGAAATTAAGTCCTCCTTGACAACGCACCGACAATAAGCCAAATACTATTTCAGTAACGTAACTTTTTTTTTGGTTACTTTTTTTTTCATTGTAACTTATGGCCTGATGCTTTACACATCAAGGTTCAGTTTACATGATGACTGACAAGCATTCGTATTGCTTGCAGTAAGACAAGGGATTTTAGTCTGTACCTTGCCATTGTTTTATTACATCATTATTGTACTTTATATCTAAACATGGAACGCTTGACTATAAAATTTTCTGAAGTCTTAGTGCCTTCCTCGTGTTCTTTCATGTTCTACAGGCACGTATTATGACCAGTTACATAGTTACATTTCACCTTTTAAAGCCTTTCTGTGGCTCATGAATGATTCAAGTCTTGTAAGTGTTCTACTGCGCAGCGATCTGTGCAGGGACTTAGTGAAATGAAAAGAAATGTTCAAATGCAATTGGTATTTCTCAAGTGAAACGGGTTTTCTACTTCTATACGAAGGATCTATTGTTCGAATTTCTGCTTCCTACTCACAAGCGCCCATGCACAGACGCACCATACACACTCAAACACACACACAGACACACAGACAGACAGACAAACAGACACAGACACACACACACACACACACACACACACACACACACACACACAAGTACACACCACCAAAGCTCGCATCGCCCTTATAATCTCCTTTGTCTAGTATCTCGACATAAATTACACATTTTGATATTTGATCAAAGTTTAACAACTCGGAGTGATATCATAGTTACCATTTGTGATTTTACTGACAATTGTACCTTTACTTTTCCTAATTATATGAACTTCTTAGTTGATGCTGATCAAATTGATAATCATAACATAACGCAAAATTTTGTTGCAGATCCGATCAATATCTTAAGTTCATTTTCATACAACGCCAAAAGTGTAAACACAACTTTTGAGTCATTACAAGTGCTCATTTCTTTACTCTCTTCTAAATTTTCTGCCATTAGTAGAACGTAAATAAAATATGGTTACACCATAACTCCCCCAATTCATTTGATCTCAATGGTTATGAATTATTTCGTCTGATCGTAAAAATGGTACAGATGGAGGGGTTGCCATTTATATCCACCGGCATTTTCGTCTTCAAGTTTGAACAGATAATCATATTGTAGGCTGTGAATACTTGTTTATAGAAATAATCAACGAAAAATAAATAGTTTGTGTTACCTGTAGTTCACCATATTATGAAGCAGGTATATATATATATATATATATATATATATATATATATATATATATTATAATTTGAGGAGTTTTCTTTTTCGATATGGCTAGACTCTAAGACAAAGAAATTTATCTAAAGGGTGATTACTATATTGATAAAATTGATATTGATAAATATGTTAAGAAACAAACGCGCTAGCTCTCAAGTTAATTAGTATATTAATGTCGTTTGTTTGTCATACTCATATCTAAAATCCGGCGACACTCATTCTCTCTTTTTTTATACCTAATTATAGTTACACTCTGCAAGTTTGATAAAAATCCGATCATCCGTTCGTGAGTTATGGTTAATTATGCTTATTTCATGTTCTTTACAACTTTTGTGACCTTTGACCTTATGAACCCAATATATGAATACTTCTTTCTCACCACGTTATGAAAACATCCAGGGACTTTATCTGAAATTCCTTCATCCGTTCCCCGTTAACTGTATCGTGTACCCAAAAGGCAAGAACCAACATACACAACTGAAAATCCCCTCACCACTCACCGTTATCTGCGCGATAATGTTCTATGTTTACGATGAGATCTATGGACTCGAATGGTCACCACGAGAATATTGGTCGCTAGCTTCTTGGTCACTAAATCCAGGGTAGCCTCCGCACAAGCTCTTTGGGGACTAAAGTTATTCTAAAGACAACATTGGTAGTAATCGGTGAACGTGAAGAATCGCCATCGAACTTCGTAGTGCAGTATTACTACATGTAATACTACATGTACTACATGTAATACTACATGTTCTGATTGGTCAAAACACTCCTAGTTGGTGTGCTTGGAACAGTCAGAGAACAGAATAGAGAAAGTGGATATAGCGCTTTTTGGTTGAAATCTGATGGATTTGGCGGTTTTTTTATTCGTTGAAAGCATCAATATTTCATGCTTGAATTGTCCAGATTTCCTGAAATATCATTTTTTAAATGCACTTGACAAAACTCTGGTTCAAATCATGCAATACATGTAGTTCTGACATGCTGTAGAGAGAAGATTACTTTAGATATGAAAAGTACAGAACAAAAATGGCGTCCCTACTTTCCTGAATTAAAACCAACAACAACAACAACTTAACTCCCATATAAACTCTAATGTTATATGGAATGGAATTTCTAACGGCAGGTTTAAACACATTCAGTCTCAGTTTCTGTAAGTTTTATTTCTCCACGTGTATATTTCATAATTTTATTGATATTGTAAATAATTTTAAAGCTAAAAACAGCTCCGGTCCTGACGGTCTTTCAATGTTTCTTCTTAAACAAATTATTTATGAGGTAGCCGCACCTTTGACCCATGTATTTAATTTGTCTTTAATGACTGGTGTTTTTCCAAGTAAAATTAAAGTAGCCAAGATTATTATTGTTTTTAAAGATAATATAAAGTTTTGGTACCTCAAAAGTTTCCCTGAATTTTCTTGTCTTAGTTTGTGTTTCAGGTTAAAGTACCTTTCATATAACTAACACTGTGAGACTTACTCGCCCCAAAGTGCTCTTATGTCTTAGTACTCATGCAATTAACTGCGACGAGCAGCCCCATACGCATAGCGTAATGGGGCTGCGCATTGTAGCATGCAGGATCACGACAGACTTGGTATCGCGGGTAAATATCAACTTAAAATCCAAAAATTTCTTCAATTTGAAGACTCACCATTTAAGTTGAAGTATTGAAAACAGGTTTTGGGCAACGTTTGGTTCTACCAATAGTCCCTTTCTGTTCGAATTGATGACTGAATGTGACTCGGTCGAGAGGACCTTGGAGGAGCTACACTGAGGCAAAAAAAAAAAATAAAATGTTGATGATTAAATTGATATTTACCCGCGATACCACGTCTGTCGTGATACTGAATGCTACAATGCGCAGCCCCATTTAGCTATGGGACTGCTGGTCGCAGTTATCATGCATGCAGTGATGCAGTAATGGTTTCCTACAATACGTGTACTGTATATTGATTCTCGAGGTACCGCGGTACCGCGTCGGCTCTGGTACGAAACCATTATTGCATGATTACTAAGACATGAGAGCACTTTGGGCAGTTGGGGCGAGTAAGTCTCACAGTGTTAGTTATATGAAAGGTACTTAAACCTGAAACACAAAGTAAGACAAGGAAATTCAGGGAAACTTTTTAGGTACCAAAACTTTATATTATCTTTAAGAAGGGCAGTCAGGACGACCTGGGCCATTACAGACCTATATCTCTTTTATCATCATTCTCCAAAGTGCTTGAAAAAGTTTTTAAATGATCATAATATCTTAGTAGACACTCAATTTGGTTTTCGGAACAACATTCGACTACTCACGCCGTTTGTTGCTAATAGATAAAGTTGTTCAAGCTATTGAAGGTAAATCCCACACTGTTGGAGTTTTTCTGGACCACTCCAAGGCGTTTGACACAATTGATCATGAAATGTAAAGTAAAGTAATGTAAAAGTTTGTTGTACAAATTGTCTCATTACGCGATTCGTGGCTGCGCCTTGGAGTGGTTCAGAGATTACCTCACAAATCGATCACAATTTGTACACATTAATGATTCTGATTCAAGCACAGCAAATATAGCATGTGGTCTTCCACAAGGCTCCCTTTTAAGACCACTTCTTTTTATTGTGTACCATACAGAAATTATTTGCCCAGGTCGTCAGCTCTCCTTTCTTTCCTGTTGTTTGCGGACGATTCAAGTCTTTTTTGACGCACACAAATCCTACCAAGTTACTTGATAATATTCAACTTTGAGTTGAATCACGTAAATGATTGGATTCAACGTAACAAATTATCCCTAAATCTAAACAAAACTAATTTTAATGGTGTTTAGTAATACAATTACTTGAAGAGTTTGTTCGCAAAAACCGATAAGTCCATTTTTGAAGATTTTGAAGTACGGTCTCTGTCATAAAGTACAAAGTAATACCTTTTAAATGATATATCGATCACTACATATAAAGGTATATTTTTAAAGTTATGGTGAAAAGAAGCAATTTTTTTTTTCTTATTATTCTCCTTATTTTTCCTGACCATTAATCGCAAATATCTCCATTTGGCAAATATGGACTTATCGGTTTTTGCAAACAAACTCTTCACTTGTTTACCTGGCTTAATTTCAATTAAAGTGGTAAATTTACAACAGACAAGTTCAGTTAAATTTCTTGGCCTTTTAATTGATTGTAAATTATCTTTGCAGGAACAAACAAATCATTTATGTAAGTTACTATCAAGAAATGTGGATGTTATACAGAAGCTTAAAGGTGTTTTCCCCATATATATTACGTACCTTAATATATTCGACTTTGTTACTTCCGTATCTTCATTATAGCGTACTGGCCTGGGGGAATTGTTCCAAAATACGCCTGGAGTCTATCTTCAGATTACAAAAGCGAGCTATGAGGATTATCAATTGTACAATTTTTTTAGCACCGACAAGCCCACTTTTCAAAAGTAATAACCTCTAAAGATTGTTGATACCTATTATTACTCCCTTGGGATATTTATGTACCAGTTAACTAAAGACGAATTACCTTATGCTTTCACTCCCATGTTTGTAAAAAATAAAGTTATACATTCCTACCCTACAAGACAGGAACATTCATTTCACTTTTCTCCCGTAAGAACTACATTTGCTCTTAAAACAATAGTACTTGCAGGTCCGACATTCTGGAATAGCCTTGACTCCGACATTACTGAATCGTTGTCATTGAATTGTTTTAAACGTAAACTAAAAAAATCCCTCGTGAAGGCTTATGTCTAATCATAAAACATGCAATTTTATTCGAACTCCCTCTTCATCATCAGATTCGTCGTTTACTAGGTTTCCAGGTTTCCTTTTCGTTCTTTGTATTGAGCCTTTTATGTCAAGGCTACTCCTGAATTAATAAATCATTATGTATCATGTGCATTTTGGCCCATTTGGTAACAAGGAATCTTGTATTCAAAAGCGCAATACAGGTGGCTACTTGTATTTCGCTATGCTCTCGCATATTTTATTTCCTTCTTTTGTTTGTTTGTTTGATTTATCTTTCTTCCGACACAATTTCATACATAAATCAAAATTATTTTCAGTAATATCACATGGAATATCAGTAAACACATTACAAGTACATGATTCAAAGAAGGAAAATCGATGTGTAAATTAATTTCATTAACAAATTATAAATCGTATTACCAATTTTCCAAATACTTATCTGAGAAATTATGCGGAAGAAGCACTGCCGGGGACCTATCTACATAATACACACACAAAAAAAAAATATATATATTATTTGCGGAATGGAGAAATACTACAAAATATAAAAAACTGTAAATACATTATGTTTTTTATATATGTATAGTGCATAGATACGAATAAGAGTAACGTGAAATATGATGATGATGATGATGATGATGATGATGATGATGTATGATGATGTTGACAGGGTAATGATGAAGAAAAATGTGATAATGAAGATGAAAGTGATAGTGGTGATGCTGAAGATAATGGGAATGAAATGAAATGATAGACACAGAAACATTGCGTAGGTACATATTTGTGACCCGCTACAACAAAATGATCCTAAAGTTGGGCGAGGTCGATTATTTGAAAATTGCATGACTCAATTCCCTAATCTTTCTGCTTTAAATTGATATATAACACGTCTCATAAAAATAATCGGCTGCGGAGATATCGATGTTTGAAAGAGAGCATGTCAAGACGTCTGGGAAATCACTGTTTCGAGAAAAGCGCCCTAAAAGTTCTCCTTGCGACGCAATCACAATCAAGAGACACGCAAGTCAGTATTCACCTCCGGACAATAGAAGTTAAGCCCTAGCAACCCCCGAAATGCTCATTCAAACACAGCGTCGGCGGTTTCCTCACCGACCAATCAGTGACCAGGATGTCAGGAGAAGCGGCTAGGCATAGCGCAACCCTCCCGCACACACCAGTCGACTGGGCAGTGTGCGAACTTCACGCTTCGGTTAGCGGCAAGCAGCAAACTGACCAATGAGATCACTCTGGTCGTTGTTAGGGGCGGAGCCTATGTGTGGCGCTCAATCCAAATGTTCGAACCAGTTTCTGCTTCGTTGAAACGCCTAAAAAACATGGCCCAGAAAAACGCTATTTTTTGGTCTTTCCTTTCATCATTTTGCTTCAAAATTTCGACAGATGATAGAAGACATGTCAACCTCTAATAATATGTCACATTCAGAAATTCGTAAGTTTTGACCAATTTTGATGCTCTAACTTCAAACTCGATTTTCACGGCTTCGACCGTGCGCGACTTTAGGACCATTTTGTTGTAGCGGGTCACATTTATTGTAGTTTTAAATTCAATTTACAGGAAAAGAAATGTGATTATTCAAAATAAAATATTTATTCAAATGCTATATTCATAGATTGTAATCTGACAGTAATGTAGTTTTCAATCTAGCCTTGAAAGAATATAAAGTTTTACACGATTTAATATAATCTGGGAGTGTATTCCAAAGATTTGGTCCATTGTGTCTTATAGATTTTTGTGCAATTAATAATCTGAGATTTACTAAATGAAAATTTTGCGAATTACGAGTGGGATATGAATGAACGGTATAATTCAGTTTAAAGAAATCATGAAAATGTTTGCAAGTAAGTTGTTCAAATACTTATACATAAAACAAAGAATGTAATGTATTTATATCAAATATATTCAGTGTTTTTAACTGATAAAAAAAGTGAACTGGTGTGGGCTAAGTATTGTGATCCAGTACAGATGCGAATGGCTTTCTTTTGTAGTAAATAAATAGGGTTGAGTTTAGTTGTTGAACTTGGAGCCCACACTAGATTACAGTACATAATATATGGTAGGATTAAAGAATTGTAAAGCATAAAAAGAGTATGTTCAGGAAGATAACTTTTCATCTTTGAAAGAACACCTATATTTCTAGAAAATCACAGGTTGTAACATAACGTATATGATCATTCCAGGTTAGGTTTCATCAATAAAAATGCCTAAAAACTTAATAGAACTTTTACGTTCCAGAAATACATTACCAATCCTAATATTATTTACAAGGTCATCTGTGTGAGTTTTCATATGCTTAAAATAAATATAATTTGTTTTATCAATATTAAGTGATAATTTATTATTCTTAAACCAGTCGGAAACATTTGGTAACACTGCATTAAGTGTAGATACCAACTTTTCTATATTAACGTGGGAATAACAAATATTTGTGTCATCGGCATATAATATAAATGATAAAAGACGACGAATTAACTATATCATTGATATATAACAAAAAGAGAAGGGGACCTAATATTGAGCCCTGGGGCACACCACATTTTATCGGTAAAAAATTTGACGACATGTCATTATGTATAACATATTGCTCTCTACATGATAAATAATCCCTAAACCACGAGAGTGCAATACTGCGAACACCATAAAACTGTAACTTTTTTAAGTAAAATATCATGTTGTAACGTATCAAACGCCTTAGATAAATCTATAAAAACTCCTATAACATGTTTTCTATTTGTCATTGCGTTTGTAATTTCATCATACAACTGGACCAAAGCCAAATCTGTAGAATAATTCTTTCGGAAACCATATTGATGTTAATTCAAAACTGCATGATTATGCAAAAATTTATAAAACCTACCATGTATCATTTTTTCAAGAATTTTGGAAATACTAGGAAGACTAGTAATTGGTCTATAATTACTAATTTGACAAGAATCATCTTTCTTAAACACTGGGTTTACCTTAGCAATTTTTAAAGAATTGGGATATTTTTTAGACTGTATGGAGAGGTTAAATATGTAAGTGGATCAGTAATTTGATATATAATTTGTTTGAGTACTAATGTGCTTATTCTGTCACATCCACTTCCCTTACTAGAATTCAACTTTTTCGTAATATTGATAATTTCTATGGGATTTGTAGGGTTTAAAAATAACGATGAGGAAATGGGGTCTGGCAAAAATTTCAAAAAATCGTCATTTACATCATCAAATGTTTTTGCCAGATTAGGACCAACATTAACAAAAAAAGAATTAAATGCATCTGCTACATTTTTCTGATCAATAATACAATCGTTTAATTTAAAGTCTGTTCTTGGTAATTGTTGTTCTTTCTTCCCAACCAAATCATTTATAATTTTCCATGTGGCCTTCATATTTGACTTAACTTGACTCAACTTATCAGAACACTATACTTTTCGTGAATCTCTTATCACAGTTGTTAATCTATTTCGGTATATCTTATATTTTCTCAAATTAGAATCAGTAGGATCATTTATATAAATCTTATAAAGCCTATTTCTTGTATGTATTGAACGTAATATCGATTTTGTTATCCAAGGCCTCTTCCCATGTTTATTATTCTTTTTAAACTTTACCAATGGACAATTGTTATCATAATAATATTGTGTTTTCTATTAAAATTATCATAAGAGGTGTTCACATCAAACTCACTGTAAACATCAAACCACTGTTCAGATGCCAAATCTGCTTTAAATGATTCAATATTTTGAGACGTTTCCTTTCTATACATTACAGGTTTGGATGAGTTTTCAACAAAAGACTCATCATAACAAATAACAAATATGGGAAGATGATCAGATATATCAAAATATAATAAACCGCTACCAATTTCTTTATCAGAAATATTAGAAAAATATTATCTATCAAAGTGGATGAAGTATTATTAATTCTTGTTGGTTTGTTTATATGTGGATAACATCCATTTGAATACATCAATTGAAGGAACTTTTCAGAGTTTCTATCTTTGTCATAATCACATATCAAATTAACATTAAAATCACCCATTAAATATATCTGCTTATTTTCACGTGAAAACGCTGCAAAGCATTTTTCCAAATCTTCCAAAAATAATTCATTGTGAGTATTCGGGGGTCTATAAATCAAACCGACAATCGTATTTTTATTCTTGGAACGTTCTATTTCTACAAATAATACTTCACATTCTTCAAAACAAATATCAGCTCTTTCTTTATATGGCAGGTTTTCATGAATATAAAATGCTACGACTCCACCTCTTCTTCCTTCACGGTCCGCTCTAACCATATGATAATTTGTTAAATTAAATAGATTTGCTGAAGTAGAATGCAGCCAAGTTTCTGTGATACCAATAACTGAAAAAGGAAAATCATCTACAGTATGAAGAAAGGTTTCAAAAGAATCAAAATTCTTATTCAAACTCCTAGAGTTAACATGTAACAAATTAAAATTCTTCGAGTTTCTGAAATTCTCAACGAATTCCGTAGTTGTATAATAATTAATGTCAGAAGTTGAAGTGTTTAACTCAAAGCATGATTGCTGTCTTAAATCCATGTACACAGTACGTAACTGTATTTTGAAATCTTTTCAGTTTGAATTCAATTCAATATGACGCTACACAAGAGGTTTCTGTGCGTGAAGGATGAATGAAAAGAGAAGTGAGTGACAATGATGAAGATGATAATGATGATGGGGATGAGAAAAGAAAAACACCCATGGGATGATGAAAATGAGAAAAGAGAGAGAAATAACAAATTCGTCACTCTACACGTCCACGAGCATATTAAACTTCTCGACCACTTAATGACAAAATAAGGAGCCAGTTATTGTATTTTTTTGGGTAGTCGGATCGCCTATCCAAAATAACTAATTCTTATACCATTGGGATTTATAAGCAGTACGAACAATTATATCAAAGTATTGCAAAACACATACACAAAAAAAATACAATTCCATTGTTATTGTTAAAATTTTCATCAAACTGTTATGCAAATACAAACGAAATTGCCCAAAATGCGAGTACACAATGTGTAAATATAATTTATAGAATAATAAATAACCCGATCCGTCTCACGGAGTGAGTACCCTAGATAGAAGAGCGAGGGAGGGAGGGAGAGAGAGTGAGAGAGAGAGCGAGAGAGAAAGAAAGAAGTGGGTGAGAGCGGGAATGAAAAGAGAATCTAGACAAACAAACCTTGACAAACTGAACAGAACGGCTATACTAAATAACTTATAACATTCGTTGGAATACATGTGTCTACAGGTGTGTGTGTGTGTGCAAAAGAAGGCAAAAAGCAAAGCCGAGAATAGTTGAAAAAATAAAGGCGAGTTGTCACCTGGGAAAAATATTGGCACAATTATTACCTCATTACACTCTTGCATAAAAATAACGTTCTGACAACAGAACGCCTCCCAATCTCCACTTATTTTGAATATGTTATGGCTATGAATCTTAAATAACTAATACATTAAGATAACCAACGGCAGTCAAGGGGCCAACATCACCTGATAGATACAATAAATTGCCATAACTATCCATGAGTATAGTCAGAACCTATAAACAACCCCAAGTAGTACAGCAACGAAGGTTGCTGGGCGACGGTGTCCCAAAACAGGTGATCCGTGCCCCCCCCCCAATACCGCAAAGTTCATAATAACAACATTCCAGAAATATAACACATTTTGTCGAACATTACTTCATTAGTGTTAAACGGATGCATAATTTCCGGCCGTGTACCAGTAACAAACACAACATAAGATAAACTGAAGCAGCTTCATGTAGCAGAGATATAAATCAATCTTATCTTATCTTATTACATACAAAAAGACATTTCATCCTTGTAAACTTTAATTATATTCAAAAATGATTATATGAGCTAACTTTCCCAGAACTGCTACAAAAAAAAAATAGAATGATAATTCTGATTGCCGAGAAACGATTACAAATACAAACATGTATTCAAATCTGGTTGGTACCGGAAAAAGGGGGCTCATACAACAAATACACATATATCTTAATTTATGATAAACTCTATCATAAATTACACATACAAACAACTGGGGTTTATGTGGATTATCTTTCTATTCCCTTTCTTCCTTATCATCTGAATATTTTTTTGTTTCAATACTGGGTTTGAACTGAAGGTCGTACATGAGAATCAGCATTCCACACAAAAAATAAAGAACTTTGATGTCAACATGGACATACATTATGGAATAGATATTATGAACAAATGCGTACTGTATATATTACTTTGTCTTTACTAAAAAATAGAAATGTAAAGAGAAAAAGAAAAAAAAAACTTCGTATGCATATTATGCTTGGAGAATTTTCACACACATACAAACACAAAATGTATTAAACTTTGAAGTCAGCTTTGACACAGGTGTCAGTCATTTTAACAAATAAAAGGATTTTTCGTTCTTCATTCTCCTCTTCCTTGTTTATTACAAAATGGAAATAATTCAAGAAGAAAAGGTGTAAAATGATGTCACGCAGCAAATAATCGGCTTTAAGTCTACTTTCAGTATAAACCTATTTCATGATAACTATAACAGGTAAGATAAAAGCTAAATCCAATTTACTTTCATCTCCTCCTTCTCTTCATCGTTTTTTCTAATGCAAATAAGAGTGGGTCTGTGAAGGCTTAACTTATCTAATCAATGAAGAAAGGATATACACAGAGAAGTAGTCATTGCTGTGAATAGGCAGCACTGATATACAATATTCACAATCAGTGTAAAAGGTAAAAGTATATACAATATTTTTTGTTCTTCTTTCTTTTTAATTACAAAATGGAAATGAGGAGAAGAATAAAAAAAATAATTAAATTTTCCATCATATCACCATATTTTCTACTAGAGAAAACGACAACAACAAAAACTTGAAAACTAGCAGAATACAAACATTCATTTCTTCAACCTTTTAGTTTCATTATATCCTGCTCCTTCTCCTCATCCTCCTCCCTCTCATTGTCTACTTGTGAAAATGAAATAGGAAAGTGTAGGCTTCTCTTACTCTTTTTGCTCTCTTTTCTTTTATACGTCCCTTTCCTTCCTTTCATAGTTTTCATTACTAGGTTGTTTAAGAAGACCAACATTTTTATCTATACAGGAACCTATACATTATAAGCTTTGCTTTTAGTAGGTCCCCACATTTCATGCTTGTAAAGTCAGTATGACAAAATAGAAAAAAAAAAAAGATACTCACCTGTCATGAAGATATATAGTGGGGCGGTTTAGCTCGAAAATTTAAAGGAATTGTGCATTTTGTGATACAAGCACCAAATTTGGCACACATGTACATTACCATGTTGCAAACATTTTTAGATATTGGGCCACTCGGAATTCTGTTTTTATGTCCGCCATATTGGATTTCAAAATGGCCGCCATTTGAAATCTGCATTTGCTGCTATCTCTGGGTCTAATGCTGGTATTGACAGGATTGTGGTGTCTAAATGTATGTTTTGGGGGGCAAGGAATGCAATGGTAACACTCTGCATTGCGTATTTTCACCAATGGGTCGCCATATTGGATTTCAAAATGGCCACCATTTGAAGTCTACATTTGCGATTATCTCTGGGTCTAATGCTGCTATTGACTCGATTCTGGTGTCTAAATGTATGTTTTGGGGGCAAGGAATACACTGGTAACAATTTACATTACATATTTTCACCAAATGGGCCGCCATATTGGATTTCAAAATGGCTGCTTTTATACATGGCCGCTTCTTGATCTACATTTGTCGTTTTCTTTGGATCTAATGGCTTGATTCTGGTGGTGATGGTGGTGGTGGTAGTAGTTGTAGTTGTAGTTGTAGTGGTAGCTGTAGCGGCATTGATGATGCCAGAAATGTTACATTGTGTCATTCCAGGTTCATCGTGATGCATGCATGCCTGTAAACTGACGGTGCTGATTTTTGTTCAAGACAGTTCCACCATGCATGTCCAAGAGGTTCACACTAGCTCATGCTGAGCGAACTTCACCATCAAAATCACCGCACCTCACCACAACTGACTGTGCAGGTTGTGCCTCATATGTCAAGAAGACAAGATGGAGACACTGACCAAACCTGACCAATCAAAGAGGAAAGGCATTGGTAGTGCGATGGGTACAGTTCACTCGCACAGAACTTGATCAAATTCAGTGAACTTTTGGAGCTTTGCAGGATCATTTCACTTGGAAAGACTCGATGATGGTCATGGCATTGAAGGTGCGATGGTTGCACACGATGTACAATATCACCACACGTGCAGGCTCCAGTACAACAACACCAAAATACAGAGGGCCCAAAAGAGAGCACTCAAGAAAGAACGGCAGAGCGATGAGGAATAATCTTTATAGGAATGCACCAGGGCACATTTACGTTCATTGAGTACAGAGACGGTCCCAGAAACTTGTTTGTCTTGTGTGTCTGCTGTTTTCGGTCTGCAGTATTGGTTCCCATCCTGGAATCCTTCGATTACCCGAGCAATTACCTCCGGTCCCGCAACCATCCAGCGACGAAGGGCACTAGGGTTGTCAGTGAGCCCAAGTGCGCAACTGTCTCCTTTGATGCAGGCATTATTCTGCTAATGTGCCTGGTCAATCGGGATTGAAGACAACACCCTCTGTGTTTTCTGAACTGTGAAGTAGCCTTCACTGAATTTCCTGGCTACGTCTGGGTGTTTGGTAGTGAGTTCGGCCATGTCCTTTAGGTGCACAGGTATCCACATAGCATTGGTGAGACCAGCTCTGTCAGAGCATCGAGGTACATCATCAACGTTCCCTGCCTGAGAAAACGCACATACACTAGAACCAACAGTTCTAGTTCTAGCACAGTTTCCCAGTAGCGAAACTGGGGGATGTTGTCTCGTCTCTGGCGACACCAGTCTTCAAAAGTAGGAAGGTCCTCTGCGTCCCCAGTTTCTCCCAGACAGTAGTGGTTGTAGGCATGGTGTGCAGGATGTACAGTGCTGTTGCAGTCACTTGATGTGCTCTTCTTGTGCCCAAGACATGAAATGCTTGCAGGAATCAGTCTGCTGTCCCTGCTGTCACGATCCCAATCTCAGTTTGTACAAGTGCTTGCACCCATCACTCCCTTGCAGTCAGTCCCCCAGTGTTTTCAATGTCGCCATCTCTATGTGGAGACCAACAAACATCACCACTATGTGGTCTTCACCATAACTCTCTGGCCACTTACACTGTATGTGCTTGGCCAAAGCAAACAGTAGCTGATCAAAGGTGACCACTGATGTCTGTCCAGGATTCAGGTGTTCTACAGCATTTTTCACAACATCCATTGAATGCCGGATCATGGCCACAGTGTGGGCACTTTCCAGGAAGATTGGAAACAGCGATGACACAAGTATCTGGTGGCTGTTGGCTGGCATGAAATGCAGCCCAAGATGACGAGAGAGAGAGAGAGATGCTCAGGCCAACGTGTGACAGTCTGTCGACCAATCCCTTCTTGCATGTATGAGCATGAAACATCATTCCTATGTATGTGGGGTCTCCTGTGCAACACTGTGCTTGACACAGGTGGATGAGGTAGTGCCACATGTTCACCTGTGTTTAATGCTGTTGAACTTCAGTATCTGGGCTGCAGTAAGTGCTGCAGGGTTAGTGTCTGCGGTATGGTCCTTGATGCTGGGTTCCTCTAGGATCATACTGACTATGGCAAGCAGCAACGGTGGCACAAATTCTTCTTGACATCCTTCAGGGAATCCTGTGAAGGGCTTGGCTTCTCCAAACATGTGATGGCGAACAATGTGTGCAGCACGGGCAAGATGGACTGCATTACTATCACTGTCCAGCTCGCAGGCTTTGTCAAGAGCAGCACCGAGATCTTCTTCAAATGCCATCAGGATGTCTCTCCCCTTGGTTTGCGCCCGCATGTCAGGAAACTGAGATAGCAGTCTCGGTTTCAGTCGTGTGGAGTAGACTCTCGTGTCGAGCTGCACTCCAAGCTGTTCCATTCTGGACTGATAGACGTGGACAAGATCGGCCAATCTGAATACTGGTGCCGTCTCTTCATCTTGTCTGGTTTCTTTAATGTAGAGGACGAGTTAAGCGAACACAACTGCCAACATTGCAAGCTCTTGGTCTGAGTCCTGTAGTCATGTTGACTTGACCTTTCTTGTGCAGTTGTAAAGTCCTGTCAAGCACTGTGGGTGATACTTGGCGTCCAACGCTACCATGTCCCCACTACTGAGACGGCTAAGCAGTTCTGTATCTCCAAGAAGGATTGCACAGGCACGTACCCGTCTGTCCATTTAGAATGTTGTAGCTTTCCAAAGACTGTTAGCCCCATTACTTTATCCACAGTAGAAACACGTTTCTGGGACCTCTGTACTCGATGAACATGGATGTGCCCTGATGCGTTTGCATACAGATTGTTCCTCGTCGCTCTGCCCTTCTGTCTTGAGTGCTCTCTTTTGTGCCCTCTGTAGTTTTGTGTTGTTGTACTGGAGCCTGCACGTGTGGTGATATTGTGCACCGTGTGCAACCATCGCAGCTTTTCCATGCCATGACCATCATTGAGTCTTTCCAAGTGAAATGATCCTGGAAGCTCTCAAAGTTCACAGAATTTGATCAAGTTCTATGCGAGTGAACTTTACCCACTACCGATGTCTTTCCGCTTTGATTGATCAGGTTTGGTCAGTGTCGCCATCTTGTCTTGACATATGAGGCATAATTTCCAGTCAGTTGTGGTGAGTTACGGTGATATTGATGGTGAAGTTCGCTCAGCATGAGCTAATCTGACCTCTTTGACAAAAAAAAAAAAAAACAGCACTGTCAGTCTACAGGCATGCTTACATCACAATGAACCTGGAATGACACAATGTAACATTTCTGTTATCATCACCGCCACTACAGCTACCACTACAACTACTGCCACCTCCACCACCAGAATCAAGTCATTAGATCCTAAGATAACAACAAATGTAGATCGAGTAGCAGCCATTTTGAAATCCAATATGGCGGCCCATTGGTGAAAATACGCTGTGCAGATTGTTACCATTGGATTCCTTGCCCCTCAAAACGTACATTTAGACACCAGAATCGAGTCAATAGCAGCATTAGACCCAAAAATAATTGAAGAGTTTGTTTGCAAAAACCGATAAGTCCATATTTGTCAAATGGAGATATCTGCGATAAAAGGTCAAGAAAAATAAAGAGAATAATTAGAAAATTTCTGCTTCTTTTGACCATAACTTCAGAAATGTACGTTTATATGTAGTGACCAATATATCATTTAAAAGGTATTATTTTGTACTTTATAACAGAGACCGCACTTCAAAATCTTCAAAAATGGACTTATCGGTTTTTGAGAACAAACTCTGCAATTGCAAATGTAGATTTTAAATGGAGGCCATTTTGAAATCCAATATAGCGGCCTATTGGTGAAAATACACAATGCAGATTGTTATCACTGGATTCCTTGCCCCCCAAAATATACATTTAGATACCAGAATCGAGTCGATAGCAGCATAGACCTAGAGATAACCCGCAAATGTAGATTTCAAACGGCGGCCATTTTGAAATCCAATATGGTTGCCCATTAGTGAAAATAGGCATGCAGATTGTTACCATTGGATTTCTTGACCTCCAAAACATACATTTAGACACCAGAATCGAGTCAATAGCACTATTAGACCAAGAGATAGTCGCAAATGTAGATTTCAAATGGCGACCATTTTGAAATCCAATATGGCGGACATAAAGAGAGAATTCCAAGTGGCCCAATATCTGAAAATGTTTGCAATATGTTAATGTACATTTGTGCCAAATTTGGTGCTTGTATCACAAAATGCACAAAAGGTTTGCTAAGCTGCCCCACTAATAAACAAGAGTTATCATGACAAATATATAACTATGTGAATAATACGTTCAACTTTCATTATTAAGTTGAACGTATCTTTAAGTATACAGGTGGAGGAGACCGTTACGGATATCGCTACTTTAAAACTGTATGAAGAAGCAAATCAAATCCGTGTTCATCAGTCATACTTGAAGCAAGGCACTGGGAATTCCGATGGAAATCCCGAGATTGAGCTACGAACTTTGTGAAAAGCAGTGTGCCGATAGGGCTTATCCGAGATATTCTACGTAACATACATTAAGTGGAGAAGTCGGAGGGGAGGACGAGGAAGCGAACCTACAGAAAGCCTTTCGAAAGGTTTAGCGGCAAGCTTGATTTTGAGAGGAACTTAGCTGATTAGGACTCCCTCATATGACGGTGTGTATGGGCTACAGCATAAGCGTGATTTGCGTGCAGCCCCCGTAGCATAACATAATATTATAATGTACATCGGAAGGAGAATAGGAGGGAGGGATGACTTGCATAGAGATAGGATAGTTGAAAGGAGAAAGGGAAGGGAGAGGTTTGTCTGCTTTCACTAAAGGTTTATACAAAATAAAATCACCTGTATCACTGATTAGCAAGACATGACAAAATATTTCTTCAACGAGGCACAGGTGGACAGTTGATACAGGTCATGGTCGGTTACATAATCATTATTACATAATAGACTAATTGTGTCGATATTTGTACAAAAGAATTTCGTGTATATAACAATGACAATGGAATTACTGATATTCAGATAACAACATCGTTTTTACAGCCTTCCTAAAAGAATACGTGGACTTTAAACTTCGAATTTCAGAAGGAAGAGAATTCCAAACATCGGGTCCGGTGTGTCTGACAGATTTCAGAGCCATTACTGTTTTGGGATTATACAAGTGAAACTTATCAGATTGTCTTGTTGGATAAGAATGTATTTCCTTATTTAATTGAAATAATGAGTAAAAAGAAGATGGCAACTGACCATTATGTAAGCGAAACATAAAGAGTGAGTTTTGCAAAAAATTAATGTCATTTACCTTAAGTGTTCTTAATTCTGAATGGTCTCGATAACCTGAGTTGGTGCATATGCGTATTGCTTTCTTTTGCAAAAGTAATATACTATCAATGTGGCTTTTTGATGTTGCCCATACAATGTTGCAATAAAAAATGTGCGATAATATCAATGAATTATATAACATAAATAAGATATTCTGAGGGACATAATACTTTAACTTTTGAAGTATACCAACATTACGAGATACTTTATCAGAGATATATTGTACATGAACATTCCATTTCATATTTTCATTTATGTATATTCCGAGGAATTTAATACTCTCTTTTTGTTCCAGTAATACGCCATCCACCATAATATTTAAATGTTGCATTTCAATGTTGTGCTTCTTGTTATAGAAATACATAAAATTTGTCTTTTTCAGATTAAGTGATAATCTATTACTCTTAAACCACATAGATAATTTCGGTAATTCATTGTTAAGAGTTCTTAGGAGCGAATGAAAATCAGAATTGGAACAAATTACATTGGTGTCATCAGCAAACATAATATATTGCAGTGACTTAGATGAGTTTGAAATATCATTTACATACACTAGAAATAATAACGGTCCCAATATGGAGCCTTGTGGGACTCCACATTGTATAGGTAATACTTCAGAGTTAACAGATTCATAGTACACATATTGTTTTCTATTTAACAAGTAATTTTTAAACCATTCAAGTGGAATACCACGAACACCATAGGACTGCAATTTACGTATGAGGATAGTGTGGTCAAGAGTGTCGAATGCCTTGCTTATGGTGGGATTTCACGAAGCACGCGAACGATTTGCGAATGACGCGAATGGCAAAATCCAGCATTCGCATTTTAGTCTGCAAAAGATCGCCAAACAAACATGAGGGTTCGGAAGCGTCGTCAATTGTTCGCGAATGTCGTTTTTACTTCGGTGAGAATTTCAAAAAAGTTTGAAATTTTTTGCGAACCTTTTCCGCACACTTAGTCGGGATTTGCTCGTGAATTGTTCTCGAAAGTGTCTTTAAAGCTTCGTCATATGCGCAAGACCTTCGCAAGACACGCGCAATGTTCGCAAAATGTTCGTGAAACCCCAAACAGACTCCGAAACTTTGGAGAATGTCTCGCGTATGTTACGCGAAATCTGCGAAGTTTTTCCGATCATTTTACGACGTAATCGCAAAGGGTGGGATTTCACGGAGCACGCGAACGATTTGCGAAGGACGCGAATGACAAAATCCAACATTCGGAAAAGTTTTTCTCCGAATGTTTTCCGACAATGAAGCCGGAAACTATTCTTGCGCAATTTGTGCGAAGTTCCCACGACGTATGTGCGATTGTCGTGTGTATCATTGCTAAAGTACAGCATGTTACGTACACGGAGAACACGCGACGGAAATGCGAACAACGAACAATTTTCAATGATCATGGGAGAAAATGTAGCAAGGAGAGGTGGAAGCAATAAAAAAAAAAATCAACTCAAATCAGCTTTCTTGAGTTGAATTTTTTTTCTTTCCTCTATTTCTCTCTTCGTTTTCTCTCATTTCTCTATCGTGTAATTGCCTACATTTTTCCCCCTAGGACGTATCTCCACTAGTAAAGCATTTGATCTTTTTTTTTTTTTGCAGTTCCTCTAACACATAATCTCTATAGTTCAAATGAAATTTACATACTTAAGATTGATTTTAAGTATATTCTGCGATTTTTTGTTGTATATCAAATATTCTTTCTCTTTGCTAGTTTATAATTTCTTTTGTTGCTATAGTTGTTAATAATTGTTTGATGTTTAGATGTATGCTACGATTTCTTTTTGCAGAAAACGTACAGGGCATACATCCCCCAAACGTGCGCTAAACGTTCGCGAGAATGTCTCAAAAGGTACGCGAACAGTTTGCGATTACGTCGTAAAATGATCGGAAAAACTTCGCAGATTTCGCGTAACATACGCGAGACATTCTCAGAAGTTTCGGAGTCTGTTTGGGGTTTCACGAACATTTTGCGATAATCGCGCATGTCTTGCGAAGGTCTTGCGCATATGACGAAGCTTTAAAGACACTTTCGAGAACAATTCACGAGCAAATCCCGACTAAGTGTGCGGAAAAGGTTCGCGAAAAATTTCAAACTTTTTTGAAATTCTCGCCGAAGTAAAAACGACATTCGCGAACAATTGACGACGTTTCCGAACCCTCACGTTTGTTTTGCGATCTTTTGCAGACTAAAATGCGAATGCTGGATTTTGCCATTCGCGTCATTCGCAAATCGTTCGCGTTCTCCGTGAAATCCCACCCAAACTGTTCGCTACCTTTTGAGACATTCTCGCGAACGTTTAGCGCACGTTTGGGGGATGTATGCCCTGTACGTTTTCTACAAATAAAATCGTAGCATACATCTAAACATCAAACAATTATTAACAACTATAGTAACAAAAGAAATCAAAGACTAGCAAAGAGAAAGAATATTTGATATAAAAAAAATGCAGAATACACTTCAAATCAATCTTAAGTATGTAAATTTCATTTGAACTATAGAGATTATGGGTTGGAGGAACTGCAAAAAAAAAAAAAGATCAAATGCTTTACTAGTGGAGATACGTCCTAGGGGGAAAATGTAGGCAAACACACGATAGAGAAATGAGAGAAAAAGAAAGGAGAAATACAGGAAAGAAAAAAAAATTCAACTCAAGAAAGCTGTTTTGAGTTGATTTTTTTTTTCTTGCTTCCACCTCTTCTTGCTACATTTTCTCCCATGATTGTTGAAAATGTTTCGTTGTTCGCATTTCCGTCGCGTGTTCTTCGTGTACGTAACATGCTGTACTTTAGCAATGATACACACGACAATCGCACATACGTCGTGGGAACTTCGCACAAACTGCGCAAGAATAGTTTTCGGCTTGATTGTCGGAACACATTCGGAGAAAAACTTTTCCGAATGTTGGATTTTGTCATTCGCATCCTTCGCAAATCGTTCGCGTGCTCCGTGAAATCCCACCCTTAGGTCCATGAAAACACCGATGACATGTTTTTGTTCAGCTAAGGCAGTCGACACTCTATCGTATAATTGGACTAGTGCCATATCTGTTGAATGAAATTTCCTGAAGCCATACTGGTCTTGGTTAAATATATCATATTGTGTCAAAAAATCATACAATCTGTTGTATACAAGCCTTTCTATTACCTTAGAAATACTAGGAAGAATAGAAATAGGACGGTAATTTGATACAAAAGAAGAGTCATCTTTTTTATATATTGGAATAACTTTAGCAATTTTACATGCATTCGGAAATATACCAGTTGAGAGTGACAAATTACAAATGTACACTAAGGGTGTCAGTATACTACCAATAATCTGTTTTAAAAAGTACGTACTCATTTCATCATGACCAGTTGCATAACTTGATTTTAATGAGTGAACAATGTCAAGAATCTCACCATAATCTGTTGGTTTAAAAAATAATGAATTATCATTTGACGCACATAAATACTGCGAAAAATCTGTTTGTGTGGGATCTATTTTTGAAGCTTGACTAGGATTGAGCTACGAACTTTGTGAAAAGCAGTGTGCCGAGAGGGCTTATCCGAGATATTCTACGTTACATACATTAAGTGAAGAAGTCGGAGGGGAGGACGAGGAAGCGAACCTACAGAAAGCCTTTTGAAAGGTTTAGCGGCAAGCTTAATTTTGAGAGGAACTTAGCTGATTAGGACGCCCTCATATGACGGTGTGTATGACTTGTTCCCCTTCTGCTTTTTCATGAACTCTGTGTGCCAAGTTTACGCAATTGGTTATCAGATTTTCTATGTATTTCTTTGCTTTCATTTTGTACTTATTTTTGTTTGTGAAAAAGACATTCATATCTTCTATTCTGTCAATGCACTGGAAGGAAAATTGTATAAATAAATTTTCATCTAAAATAATTACTCGACTTAGAAGCATTTTAGCAATACTGCAAAAAGTGTAAAGTGTGTACATGTGTTTTAAACGTCCAATCATTTGATCTATTTTGGCAGAACAGATATTAGTAAAATTCGAAATTTCCAATACCATTATGAAATGAAATATATTCAGCAAAACTTTTGTTTTTACAGGGATTAAACACGCACTTCTTGAAATGTATTACTGATGAAAAAAAGTGGGGAAATAGATGATCAGGATTGCAAGACATTACCTGTGGATGGCGAGAGTGAATTTTCTTCGAAGTTTGCCTTATTTGGAGATTTGACACGCCGCTTCAGCGGCTCTCCTCGAGGATTCGTTCAAGCCGATATTCAAAGTGGACGAAGGACTTGAAATGTTGGAAAACGGAGTAGTAATCTTCTTGCAAAGTCAGTAACCAGACCATGGCAAAATTATACATTAAACGATGTCCTGTCTCCTGAACGCACAAAGATTCGTCTTTAACATGAAATACGAAACACACACACACACACACACACACACACACACACACGGACCCCTCCCCCGCAAAAATGTACTCTTGCACTATAGGAAGGGTGAAGGTGGTGAAATTCTAGAAGACGAATCGGGATCAAGCTCGATCGTTACTCTTGAACTTACCCTGAATCCCTTTTTCACCAAAAAAAAGTTTTCCTTTCTTTATCAAGTTTACTTTTTGGAAGAGAAAACTCTACGGCTGTACAATAATGTATAACTCAGGGTAAATAGAATTTGTAACCAAACAAATAAAAACAATAAAAACAACCAACAAACAATAACTTCAAGGAAATAGATGTTCCTACCCGTATTATCTTGATAATAACCTATATAAATAATAGAGTACACGCTCTGGAAATTTGTCGAAATAAAGTAATGATAAAAGGACCACGTGTCTTCTCGAGAGTCTGAAAGAATATAGTCTGATAGTGTGCATACGATAACTATGGTATTAGTCAAAACCCATCCGGCATCGCCCCGAGGATTAAACATGGCATAAAACTTGCCTTTTGCATACATTTCCTACTGACACTGTCAAACCTGTACATTTGTATACTATACACCCTTTGTCATCACAGATTGTGTTGAACACGACACTGTCTACCTCTAAAAGCCGATATGCTTCATTGATGATTGTGGATTTGATGGTGCAGTGAAAATAAAGATTACTATTAAAAATTGATAAAGTGAGAGCAATGTTTTAGAAGACCCTTGCTTTGGAGTGGAAGTGTAGGCCCACCCTACTCTGAAACGGGGTCATCCCACGAGACCGACACCCACGAGTCATAAGGTCACAAGGCCGACATCAAAAATAAGTTCATGACATGGGCGTAAATCCCGGGGGGATGGGGGGATATATCCCCCCTGAAATGGAGGAGGGGGGATGGCCTGTACAATCATCCCCCCTGAATTTTTAGGGAAAAAATACGGGAAGCAGAAATGTGATATGTATCAATTTTGGCATATTGCACGACGTTTGTACGCCGGCCTTCAGACAGGTAACAGAGCTGAACAATATATGCTATCTTGTAGGAAAATGTATACACAATTTTCTCATGCGCTCGCTCGCTTCGCTCGCTCTCGAAGAAAGTAACATCGACATACACTGCGAGGTATGGCTCAGACGTTGACAACGTCAAATAGTATAGGCCTACATGTAAACATCCTATGACGCGAGTAACTGGGGACCATCTGCAAAATATGTACGAAAACAAACAAACAAACAAACAATAACAAAAATATATATCGCCATAATTGAACCCCCTCCATTTCCTGAATCATTATTGAGAAACGACAGTGACTGATGACTCAGTCAGGATACATTCTATGGGCATACCCAGGGAAGATCAGGGGCGTCGAATCTATGGGGGGGGGGGGGGGCAAAGGGGCATTTGCCCCGCCCCTATACGGATGTGTTTAGGCAGACAAATCATTTATCCCCCAAGCAATTCCCGAGATGAGGACAAATCTCGAACTTTCTTAATGGAAAATATTGTCCAAATATCGCCAGAATTATGCACCAGATCGTTGTATTGCAATCATAAACATGCAAATGCTCTGCTATACAGGATCCCTTTCGATAAACTTTGTACTCTTTTGATATTGACGTATATTTCCCAAATTATCAAAGAGTATGGAGCAGATCTTTCACTTAAAGGACAAGTTCACCTTCATAAACATAAGGATTGAGAGAATGTAGCAATATTAGCAGAACACATCATTGAAAGTTTGAGGAAATTAATCGGACAATCCGTTCAAAATTTATGAATTTTTGAAGTTTTAATGCAGTAACCACTGGATGAGAAGACTACTGCATTGTATGAATAACTTAGATGTCACATGCGTACAACAATATAAGGAAAATACAAAGAGAATTTCACAAAATTTCATCTTTTGAAAAAAGTACACATTCCCTTGACTCGTTACCGACATAGTTAGGGGTAATATCATTCCCCCTGCCTTTAGAAAGATGCAAGTCAAGTACTCTTTTATTATGCGAAAAAAGTGAAAATATGTTAAATTTTCTTTACATTGTCTTTATACTGTTGTACGCATATGACTCACAAGCTGTAGTAGTCGCCTCATCCAGCGGTTCCAACACAAAAAGTTTTTTTGCATCGATTGTCCAATTTTCCTCAAACTTTCACTGATGTGTTCTACTAATATTGCTGCATTCTCTCAATCCTTATGTTAATCCTTATACTTGTCCTTTAACAAAAGCACCCTCATATTATGAAGAGGCGTCGATGGGGGGGGGGGGGGGTGGTTCCCCCATAAAAGTGGGACAAACAGAAGCGAAAAATATAGCTACAAACGGCAGTTTTTGGAGTGTAAAATGTCAAAATTTTGAAGCTCTCTCGCTTCGCTCGCTCGCATATACTAATCATTATTCCATTCTCCTTGTGTTGCTGCCAGTAATTGCCAGCAGTTTTCTCCCGGTGCGCCCCCCCCCCCCCCCCTTAATTTCCAAAGCGAAAAATATAACTACAAGCGGCTGTTTTGGGACTGCAAAATGTCAAAATTTTGAAGCTCGATCGCTTCGCTCGCTCGCATTTAACCATTATGCCATCCTCCTGATGCTGCTGCCAGTAATTGCCAGTAGTTATCGCCCGGTGCGCCCCCTTAATTTCCAAAGCGAAAAAATACAGTCAAAAACGACAGTTTTTTAGACTGTAAAGTGTCAAAATTTTCAAGCTTACTCGCTTCGCTCCCTCGCATTTAATCATTATGCCATTCTCTTGATGTTGCTGCCAGTAATTGCCAGCAGTTTACGCCCGGTGCGCCCCCTTTAATTTCCAAAGCAAAAAATACAGCCACAAAGGACAGTTTTTTTAGACTGTAAAATATCAAAATTTTCAAGCTCACTCACTTCGCTCGCTCGCATTTAATCGTTATGCCATTTTCCTGATGTTGCTGCCAGTAATTGCCAGGAGTTGCGCCCGGTGTGCCCCCCCCCCCCCTTAATTTCCAAAGCGAAAAAATACAGCCACAAAAGGCAGGCTTTGGACTGTACAATGTCAAACATTTTCAAGCTCGCTCGCATTTAACCACTATGTCATTCTCCTGATGTTGCTGCCAGTGATTGACAGCAGTTGCGCCGGTGCGGCCCTCCTTAGTTTCCAAAGCGAAAAATATAGCTACAAACGGCAGTTTTGGGACTGTAAAATGTCT
>CM067065.1:32054407-32257252 GCA_033980235.1 Diadema setosum
GATCACTTTAAGTAACAAAACAATCACTTAACTCTTTATGTGCCATGGTGGAAACCCATTGTGTGCCACATTATTCTGAGACACGAAGGTAGTCATGCTTTGTGAAAAAATTCTGTTTTTCCAATTTGTATAACTTCTACAAATTTCTGTTAAGCTGGACATATTGTGAGCAAAGTTCAAGAGGAATTGCAAACCTTTGCTTCAATATAAATTGTATGACAAATCTATTTTCAATTTTTCTTTTGAATGACCCGTTTCTACATTACTGTAAAGGCATAACTTTTGTACATAAAACCGTGACAGACACTTAGAATGTACACGCAAATCTTGTTGGGAACACTGCTTGATAGTTAATCACCATATAAAACGCAAGCCGTATGTGAGAGGAACAAAAGCGCGAGTAACCCTTTCATTGTACCGCGGGATTAGGCGATTTATTGATCGGTTTAAGCGGATTAGTGCGTTTGAGCGTAATGTGCGAAGTTGGCATGCCGTCGACTGAGTGGGACGTGTGAACGTGGCACATAAAGAGTTAAAGTTGCAAAAAAAAAAAGAAGAGAAAGTACTACTTAAAACAAAATCTGAAACATTGTACGTAATCTGATGAAAGATCTATGAGCTTAGGAAAGTGTTTATTTACAGTACTTGAATAGTTGAAAATCAAAATTGTGAATACACAGCCAAAATCAGATCTATTTCAATCTGATGTGAAATTGTGAAAAATTGAGATAAACATAAGACCAAATTTGATTATCTCAAGAGGATTGTATGTTTACTTTTGCATGGATACACCTCTCTTTAATACTATTAAAGCTAGGCACTAATAATTGATGCACCTTATCTCATCTCAAAGTTTATTCATATCTCAGATCAGAGTTTGCATATATTCCACCCTGAACTTTTTATGATTTTTTTTTTCTTGTTCAATAGATTGATCAATCTGGTTATGGTTGATCAGTAATTTATGCATCACTGTTATCATCACATACAATGTATGATTACAGTAGAACAGTTAAATTAAACTATTCAACTCCTGCCATTACATTACATTGCGGCTGCTGAGCAAAATATTTTTGGGAGTTGATGGGTTAGAATAACCTACCTCTCACAGACACGGAAACGGAGACTTGAAACTCCAGTTTGACCTCTGGTCGCCTTCCTCCCTTCACGCTTTACCCCCTTCGCTGCAATCCCCGATCTTTCTCCAGTGGTGGCTGCATGAAAATTCCACCAGACCTGTATCAAACCCAGGGCAAGAGGGAAGAAAACAGATATAAATAAGCTAGGCAACTGGCCTGTGGGAGGTTGGGGATGGAAGCCGTAACCGGGCGTCGCCCTTCGTTTCTTGGTCAAGGCTGGAGTAGGTGGTATCCTGGCAAAACACTGGACTTTCACCAATCTGAAAGACACAATTATTAGTGAGAGACCATCTGCAGAGATGGGTGGAGGAAGAGATTTATTGATGATATCTAGGCGTTTTCTACATTGTTTGGTTACAGTTTGGGTGAATGGTACTTGTAACCTTCATAAATAGTTGGGTACAGTTGTATCTATAGACTAAAACACAACCCCCCCCCCCCACACACACACAAAAAAAAAAGCCAATAAAAACAAATATGAAAAAACATAACTTTACCATAAATATCTAAGTCATAATAAGGGATACCTGAAAGTTATAATGAGAGAGAACTTGACCTAGAGTACTGTAACATCAAAGTGTGCACTGCAGAGAATTATACCTTAGCAAGCAGTGGAGAAAATGTGTTTCTATCAAAAGTGGAGATTTCCTTTATTTTATTTTGTTGAAATTATTGCACTTTCATGACATTACTGAACGATCTCATCTCAAAAAACTGTTCTCTAAAGAGAGCTCTGAGATGGAATTCTAAACCCAAAATTCAAAACTTTTAGACTCTCTTCCCATGTAGTATCAACTTCACATCAAACATTCACTTGATGCAGCACTTAATTTTCCGCAATCACTGAATTTACGACATATATTTATACGTGTTGGGGGAAGTTCCCCTTTAAAGGACAAGTTCATCTTCATAGACATGTACATGTAGGTTGAGTGAATGCAGCAATAGGAGAACATATCGGTGAGAGTTTGAAGAAAATTGGACAATCCAGTCAAAAGCTATGAATTTTTGAAATCATGGCTGGATGAGAAGACTACTACAGCTAATGATGTCACATGTGTACAGCATTATAAACAAAGTGTAAAAAAAAATCAAAATTTTCACTTTTCTCGTATAACAAAAGAACACTCGACTTTTCTCTTTCAGAAGGCAGGGGAAATAACACTGCCCTTAACATATGTCTGTAACAAGTTGAAGTAATGTGCATTTTTTTTTTTTCAAAAAGTAAAAGTTTTGTGAAATTCTTTTTTATTTCCTTATATCGTTGTACGCATGTGACATCATACAATATAGTAGTCTTCTCATCCAGCATGACTGCACAGATATTACTTTAAAAATTCATAACTTTGGAATGGATTGTGCAGATTTTCACCAAACTTTCAATGATGTGTTCTACTAGTATTGTTGCTTTCACTAATCCACTTCTTTATGAAGGTGGGAGTTTTTTTTTTTTCCATCACTATTGCATTAACACAGCAGCAGATCATTCTGAGTAGCTTGGTACGTGGCGTGCGATGAGCTGTAAATTACAGCACTTAGTGCCCCCCTACAGTACTTCAGAGACAAATTATTGCCCTTTTCAAATGGAGTGAAAGAGATAGAGGACGCAGCACTCAGATCCACTTTGCAGGGCAGGGTTCGAGTTGGTCATTTTGTAAGAGCTATTGATAGCCAGAAAGTGAATTAACCCTTTGCATGCCTTGGGTTCCAATGGGCACAAAAAAAAAAAAAAAAAAAAAAAACATTTGGAGTTGTACATACAAAGAGTTTGTTTGCAAAAACCGATAAGTCCATATTTGCCAAATGGAGATATTTGCGATTAAAGGTCAAGAAAAATAAAGAGAATAATAAGAAAATTTTTGCTTCTTTTGACCATAACTTCCAAAATGTACCTTTGTATGTAGTGACCAATGTATCATTTAAAAGGTATTATTTTGTACTTTATGACAGACATCGTACTTCAAAATCTTCAAAAATGGACTCATCGGTTTTTGCAAACAAACTCTTCATACTGTCCAAAGTCAACGGCACAGAAAGGGCTAAAGGGACTGTACACTACTGGTTGAGGTGGGGATTCAGGTTTATAACATTGATAAGTGAGATAAGGAGAGACCTCTTATGAAATATGAAAGAGCATGTAATTTTAAGAAGGATTCAACACTTATTTGATGAAAATTGGTTTTCAAATGGCTTAGCTATCCACAAAAAAAGTGATAATAATAAAAGGCGACATGCCACAACTTTATTAGGATCTCTTTGTTTCACCTTGTTTTTGGGTATCTCAGCCATTTCAAAACCGATTTTCATCAAATAAACTTTTTATACCCCTTAGAATTGCATGCTCCTTGACATCTCATAGAGTGGTTTCTGAATATCTCGCAAAACATTAAAGGACAAGTCCACCTTCATATACATGTGGATTGAGTGAATGCAGCAATATTAGTAGAACACATCAGTGAGAGTTTGAGGAAAATCGGACAATCCGTTGAAAAGTTATGAATTTTTAAAGTATCTGCTCTGTCACTACTGGATGAGAAGACTACTACATCATCTGATGATGTCAAATGCGTACAACAGTATAAGGAAAATATAAAGAGAATTTCACAAAATGTTTCTTTTTGAAAAAAGCGCACACTTCCTCAACTTGTCACTGACGCATGTTTAGTATTATTCCCACTGCCTTCTTAAAGAGAGAATTCAAGCATCCTCTTATTATGCAAGGAAAGTGAAAATGTGTTGATTTTTCTTTATATTTTCTTCATATCGTTGTAAGCATGTGACATCATCAGCTGTAGTAGTCTTCTCATCCAGCAGCGACTGAGCAGACACTTAAAAAATTCATAACTTTTCAACGGATTGTCCGATTTTTCTCAAACTCTCACTAACTTGTTCTACTAATACAGCTGCATTCACTCAATCCACATGTCTATGAAGGTGAACTTGTCCTTCAAAGCTAAATCCTCGCCTCAACCGGAACTGTACACAGCCTTAAAGATAACTCTTGGATTTATCCTCCACTATTTGAGCGTGCACAGATGCTGATCAATCATTACCACAAGGACCTATATAATGATAGTGACATATATAAGTTGGACAAGTACCCATAGCAAACTAGCGTTCATCTCTCCAGTGACTGGATGCTACTGCTAAAGCTATGTGCACACATACTATACAAACTTTTTTTCACAGTTGGCAATAATAATAATAATAATAATAGCTGGTTTTTATATAGCGCATTTCACACACTTCAGGGTTTCAATGCGCTTTTTACAGACTATTATTACCCCGGTCACTGGATACATTATCAACCAGCACTAACAGTGCTCATTCTCCACTCCCTGGGGAGCATTCCAGCCAGTCGCAGCCATTTTTACAGGCACACACATGCTTATCAACCAACATAAGCTTTCTCATCCTACCGGGTACCCATTTATACTCCTGGGTGGAGAGCAGCAATGTGGATAAAGTGCCTTGCTGAAGGGCAAACGTGTCGGGCTTGGCATGGGCTCGAACCCACGAACCATACCACGCTCATGTCGTTCACAGACGAGCGCTCTTATCCACTCAGCCACGACACCTCCACTATCAGTATCTATAACAGGGATATCATGGATATAATGATTTATCATGTGTGAGTACTCTTAAGAGGATCCATAAACCTATCATTGTTCCTTCTTTTTCACTTCTGCTCCTACTCAAACTTTCCTTTGAACTTTTTCTTCCATAAACTCCCTCCTCATCCTTGCTCTAAAGTCATATCATCATGTTCTTTTCCTTTTCTTCCTTCTTTCCCTTCTTTCTCTCTCTTTCTCCATTACTTTTTCTTCCTTTCTTCTCTAGATCTTTCTCTTCTTTCCTCCATTCTTCTCCCTTTTCTTTCCTATTTTTTGTCTTCTTCCATGGGTACCAACGAATTTCTCCTCCCTCTTCACCTTCTTTTTGTTTCTACTTCTTCTTTAAATGCATTTGAAGACTTTGCAAAAAACCGATAAGTCCATATTTGCCAAATGGAGATATCTGTAATTAAAGGTCAAGAAAAATAAAGAGAATAATAAGAAAATTTTTGCTTCTTTTGACAATAACTTCAAAAATGTACCTTTATATGTAGTGACCAATATATCATTTAAAAGGTATTATTTTGTACTTTATGACAGAGGCGGTTCTTCAAAATCTTCAAAAATGGACTTATCGGTTTTTGCAAACAAACTCTTCATTTCTCTAGATTTATTTTCTCCTAAACTTCCTCACTTTTCTCCTCTTATTCTCTCCTTTCACAAATTTCCTGTCTCTCTTTTTCTCTGAGGATCCTAATGATTACGAATATTATTTCTACCCCTCAGACACCCAGACACAGTCTAGTTTTAATTAGGTCGTGGGTGAGCAGGCTCCCCAGGTTGCCATAGCCACCAGATAATTACATCATATCAGCCAGGTGCTCGGTGCAGTAACAAGGCTGGGTTCTAAATACATGTCACACCCACTCCACTAACTGTGAACAGTTTTCATTATACTCCTTACTTCAATATTCTCCTGACTTGCCCTTTAAGATACAAGATAGTGTCTTCTGTGTGAACTTTTATTTGATGAAGTTAGTGTGCAAGAGGAAACAGTAGATGATTAACAATCTTACATCTGATTTGAATTTGTGAATCTTCACGGATTTCTAAAGAATTGTAGATCTGATCACCCTGTGAAAGAGCTTTTATGATTGCAAACTTTTGATGCTCAAGTTTGAAAAGAATGATGATAATCACAAACTCTTGTTGCCTTTTTATTGAGCAAAGGATAGCACAATATTATGGCCTTAACAAACTTAAAAACATCAAGAGTCTGATTTTTTAACAGATGGATTTTTCTTTCTTTTCTAAATATTCACTGATGTATTTTTCCATCTTATATTGGAGCTTTCTTTTTTTTTTTCTTCAAGAGTGGCCAATGGGTAAATTTTGTAGAAGAAATGGACACCAGAATCTCAACCAGTTTACCTAATTTAAATCCAATATCTACCAAGTGTCAATACTTTAAAAGCATTTTCGTTTACGTTATAACTTCTGTATTTTATTTTGACAGTGAATTATGGGCATCTATTAGAGTTTAGCAATAGACCCTACTGTTGGTCCACTTGTTTTGTCATGCTTTCTGGTACACAGCAAAATCTGTGTCTTGCAATGTCTCTTTGAAGGCTCATATGAATCATCAGACTGGGCAGTAAGGACTTCTTTTCAACATGTGGCATTGAATTCAATAAAGTATAGGCCTACTTCCTTGGTGAGTTCTAAAACTATTGAACTGCACATGTATGTACTGACACTCAGAATACATTTTATCGGTAGTGCTTTTAACTCTTTATGTGCCACGTTCGCACGTCCGACTCATATATATTATGCACATCACCTGAGACGCGCTGCCTTGACGCTTGATAAACAGCAGCAGCGGCTTCAGGGACAGCGTGTCTCAGGTGATGTGTGTCTTTTGCCTGAGACGCGCTGTCTTTGAAGATGTTGTTGTTGTTTATCAAGCGTTTTGATTGTGAGATCATGTTGTTGCCAAATTTTTACCTCCACGAAGTAATCCTTATTACTCTAAAATCTCGTTCATTTCATTTCATTTCATTTATTTCATTTCCAACAACATTTTCATACACAAAATAACACAACATCAATGCAATGTAGTAACAAAGAAAAATACGTGAAGTTGACAATACTACGCATCACAAAAGCAAAGTGAACAATGAAAATTGAATTGAAACTAAAGTTGCAGGAAATGGAGGAGACATGCTAAAAAGCAAGCTTGTATTTTGCAGTCTCCTCGTGGACAAAAAGACTAAATAACATCAAAAAGCAATTAGCTAGACATAATATATCGGTGTATAACACTTACAAACCTATACATATGAACAAACAAACAAACAAACAAACAGACGGACAAACAAACACAAGCAACCTCTCTTGTAAAGAGAAAGATAGAGAGAAAAAAACAAAACACAGTAAAGGAAAAAGAGGAAAAGAGGAAATTATTTTGAAAGAAGAAACAGAAAGAGACAAGAGGACAGGGAAAGGCGAGAAAGGAGAAGAGATGAAGGGTCTATACCAGCACACGCGAGGCACATGATGCGGTGGATCACCGAGGTATATGTACATAATGTAGGAAATGAATTGATAAAAGAAAAGAGTGAATATAACGAATATAAAAGAGAGCTCAGAATTAAGGCTAATCAAAATATAACTCATTCAACTATATAAGAATTTATGAACAACTTCTTCAGTTTAAATGTGAATGTGTTTAAACTTAGAACTTGTTTCATACTATTATCGAGAGTGTTCCAAAATTTGGGGCCAGTAAAAGAAAACATGGATTTAGCAAACATAGTCCTAGTTAATGGCAAATGAAATGAGTTGGATTGCCGGGTAGGATAAAAATGAACAGACCTATTTTTAGTGAACATGGACTCAAACACAAATGGGAGAGAATTATTGGTAAGTTTGTACATGAATTGTCCTAGGTGTAACAAATACAAATCGTTCTTCAAAATAATCTCCTTAATCGAAAAAAAGCTACCACTATAATTTTTAAATCTTTTTAAGATAATAAAGATACCACTACCTTTGGAAATGAATGATGTTCGTAGGTGTACTGAGTTTGTACTTAGCTCTCTTTTGTATCGTCATGTAGGGTAGCCATAATGTGTCCATTTTTATCGTGCGCCTTCGTATCTTGTTATCTACTATCTTTGGTAGAAGTACAGATTTGCGGGCGCGCGCGCTCTGCAGTACTCGCGCGCTGTCGGTAAAGGTACGGTAACAACGGTACGGTACGGTAAAAGTTGTGCCAACGGTAAGCCCTCTCTTTACGTGAGTATTTTCCCGGTAGTCATGTCAGCTTTGCAACGGTTTTCAAACGGTAATGCTTGAATGAAAGCAGATCGGTAAGACAATATTTTATCAGTAAGGAACGGTTTTCCCGGTAGAGCATTAAGTTACTTCATAGCGGTAGTGTAGCATACTGTACACATGAATGTATGCCATATATATATATATATCAGTCAACGGCGTGCCAACTTCGCATTTTCCGCTCAAATGCACAAACCCGCCCAAACCGATCGATAAATCGCCAAAAGCCACAATACAATGAACGCGTTTCTCGCGATTCCGCTCCTTTCGTCTATAGCTTGCATTTTATGTGGTGATTGACTTACAAGCAGTGTTTCATACTGGATTTGCGTGCAAATTTCAAGTTTCTGTCACTACTTTGTGTGCAAAAGTCATATATTTACAGTAATGTAGCTACTGGGCGTTTGAAAGAAAATCAATTACAAATTTGTTATAGAATTTCAATCAATTCAAAGCTTGGTTTTTTGTCTACAACTTTGCTCACTTTGTCTACAAGTTAACATAAATCTATGAAAGTTATATAGATTTGAAAACAGAATGTCTTCTCAACACATGACCATTTTAGTATCTTAGAATAATGTGGCACACAGGGGGTTTAGACCATGGCACATAAAGAGTTAAGCATCCTGACAAAGGAGTGAATCCTCTGCAGGAAACTGTAAATATGCAGCATAAAAATGATAAAAAGCAGCTACTGTATGATTTTGGACTCTAAGCCAACCAGAGTACAAAATTCTAGGTTGTGAAATACATTGCAGGTTGTGTGTTGATATCAAGCTTAGAATTTCAATAGATCTTTACTGAATCCTCAACATCACAACAGAGTTCCAGCATCATGTTCCCAAATATATGAACAAGTCAAACATTACAATACTGCTACACTACTGCTACAAAGTATACTATGCCTAAATGACACACATTTGGGCAAAACTTGGGTGTCAACGGAATTCTGGAATGGAAAAGAAATGTTTGGAAATAAAATTGGGGGATTAAAACTGGGAAACACAAGATTGCATGTCTAATATGAGAAGGTATCGCCTTGCTGTATAGGTCAAGGCTGGTTTTGATCATACACCCATGAAAGTGAGCAATTGGGACTAACAACTTCCTGTGGTGGTTCTTACGTGCAGATAAAATTGCATTTCCAGGGATTTCACACTTTTTAAGAGTAAATTCCTCCCTGAACGGAAACTCCTTCATGTTCATGATGGGTACATAGCAAAGTATGATGGAATTTCTAGAATTTCTTCCCTGTAAAGTTTTGCTTCATTTATTAAAGAGATTCCTGCAACTCTATGCAATTTCTCATTGATATGTTTTAATATTCCTCCTCATGTAATAAATCCTTATATACTTTGTCAATATTTTCTTCTTGAATTCCTTGCTACTGTCTTCATCTTTCTACATTATGTATCTCCTCTTCATAACTATCTTTTCCTTTGTGAGATAATGTTATTTTCTTCTTCTTTTTTGTTCAACAATTCTCTCTTTTTTTCTCCTTCACATGTTAGTCTCTTAAAGGGTGTGTACAGTTCTGGTCGAGGTGAAGATTTAGCTTTTAACGTTTTGTGAGATATTCAAAAACCACTCTATGAGATGTCAAAGAGCATGCAGTTCTTAGGGGTTTCAAAAGTTTATTCGATGAAAATCGGTTTTGAAATGGCTGAGATATCCAAAAACAAGGTGAAACAAAGAGATACTAATAAAGTTGGGGCATGTCGCCTTTTATTATTAGCACTTTTTTGGATATCTCGGCCATTTGAAAACCAATTTTCATCAAATAAACGTTGAATCCTTCTTAGAATTACATGCTCTTTCATATTTCATAAGAGGCTTTTCATTATCTCACTTAGGAATGTTCAAAACATGAATCCCTACATCAACCAGTACTGTACAGTCCCTTTAATGAGCTTGATACAAAAACACCACATAATCCTACAAATACATTAAAATGTTCAATGCAACTACACACAAATGACAAAGAGAAATAAGACAAAAATGAATGCTAGGATCAAGTTGATGTCCCCCCCCCCCCCCCTCCTCCGGCCCCCATTGGAGCTTCTTTTTTCTTTTTGTAATCTTTTAATACTTGCATTATTTTTATCTCTTCATGACTAGGCCATATAGATGGTCCTGCAAGACATCATTAGGAATATTCTTTGGCCAAAATTTTGGTCAAGGTTGAATGAGTGCAGAATGTATGACCGAAATGCATGTTCATCAATTGTCGCTATGTCAGGCAAGTCTAGGGCAAGCTTGAGCACAAAATGATTGCATGCATATAATGGATTTCATTTTTTGTATTCCAGCAAATCTTGTTGAATACAACTTGTACAAGAACATACCATAGTCGCAGTCGGCCTATAAACATAACTTGGAACACAACAAAACAAAACAAAACAAGAGGGATGACGGCACTCAAACACAATCACATTACAAGTTATCAAAGTCAGTAACTGGTGAGGAGCTACAGATGTAAATTACAAGAATTAAAACCGGGGGGGGGGGGGGGGGTATACATGCAAAGATCTTATGATATTGCATCCCCCCGGCCACCACCACCACCACCACCCGACACATCGTGGCAATGAAACAAGGCGCATATCAAGCAGGTGGGGAAAACGTGTCATATTTTTGTACCAAATTAATGAAAAGTGCGCGACTCGAAATCGCCCCTGATAGCGCGCGTATGTTGAATATCGGTTTAATTGGACGAGCTGTTTTGATGATGAATAATGGACCTTCCCGCGGCGTTCGATGCACAGCACCACGAGGTCTGGAGCGTAACGTCAGCCCAACAGTACAGGGGAAGTCCCCGCGATGAACTTCTGAGAAATTGCTTGTTCGACATGCTCAGCAGTCAGCTCTGCTGGCTTTCATTCACATGCCAATACCGTGAAAAATCTTGAACGAATCAAAAGCCTTCTTTCTAACACCAGGAGAAAAATCACATAACATGAAATATCAGGGGCACTTAGCTCACCTTAGTAATGTCATCGGCACATGAGGCAGAAGCAAGCAATATGAGTAATTTCCAAGACGGTTGTTTTAGTCCTGGAAACGCACTGCCATTGGTCTTCGGTCCAATCCGCGAATCGTTTTGCCACCACCGTATCAACACTGGTGCACCAAGCAGCCAACACCCGCGTGCTTGCGCGTGTAACAAGGGTGCAGAATCAGTCAGTGCCTGTGGCCACACGCTCAGCAGCTACATGAGTACGGCAGAAGCCCAGCTCATAATTACCCCCTCCCGTTCCCCACTACCCCCTCTTCACACAATCACACATACTTGCTATTAGACACACATGTCCATTGTTTTTCCCCACGTTTATTGTCATAAATATTGTATTCCGTGTATGTATTCATTTCCACTGACAAATCGTTTAGTTATACTGTTCAGTTAATTGTAGGTTGATGAGAGCAACGAGGAGCAACATCCTGGCCCCCACTCACAATCCGTATCCTCCATTTCCTATCCGCATCACGGACAGAAAGAGACGGTTACTATAGCAACCGCTGTTCAGGAGGATTGCTCAAGTGCAGCTGCACTCTCTCTTACGCGCGATACGGCTCTGCTAACATGTGGTGTTGGGAGCGACCTCTATTGTCTAGTTTTTTAACATGATCATCAGCCTTTTCATTGCCAACATCGGGCTAATCACGAGAAGTATTGCGTATTTTATGCTTATCATCGTTGAGTGTTCACGATTCAAAGCGCTGGGAAGCTTATTAACGCTATCACCAATCTTTTTCATGTTTCCCTCATTTGTGATGACTATAGTTTTAATAGCACTGATGTTTAGTTGCATACCGTTATATCCACACAAAAGCGCAAAGCCCATGCAGTTAAATGGAGAATGAAATAAATTAGGGAACAATGTACTACAAGCAAACACTCAAGGCAATTATTTGTATTGGAAATTAAAGATGTTTGATGTTGTTTAGACCAATAATACATTATGATATAGTAAGTTTCCCGTCGTATCTAACGGCAATTCATTCCAACATAATCTTCTATGGACCTCCATAAAAATATGATTCCCATGTCATTCCGGTCACTAGGCTTTTGTTGTTGTTTTTGTTTGTTTGTTTGTTTGTTTGTTTGTATGTCTGTCTGTCTGTCTTACAGTGGACTGACCCTTTATAACGATGTCCTCTTGTTGATTTTGAAATTCAAGACGATCAAGAATTTTCCAATAAAGTACTTGATTTTTTAAGAAAAAAAAAAAAAGGTGTAAACACATTTACACCATAGTAACCCATGTTGGTGTGGTCTCCTATTGAAGCTGGACAGATGTTATATCATTGACATTAACACCAGCTATACCAAACAACACCATGCGGTGTCAATGTTGAATTGATACCAGCGCAGTGTCAAAATATCTCCAGCTACAGTGTCAAATCAACACCAGGTGAACACTTTTCAACACCATCGCAACATACTTTCTACACCTGTGGGGTGGTCCTCTGTTGACACTTGATCAGTGTTAGATTTAAAGGGATCGTATAGTTTTGGTTGAGACTTAAATTCAGGTTTTTATCATTTATTTGGTGAGATATTGATAAACCTCTTATGAAATACGAAAGAGCATGTAATTCCATGAGGATTTTAATGTTTATTAATATGAAAATTGATTTTGAAATGGTTGAGACATCGAAAACAGAGTGATGCTAATAAAGTGTGAGACCCACATTTTATTACGATCGTTTTGTTTTACTTTGTTTTTGGTGTTTCAGCTATTCCAAACCCAATTTTCATCAAATAATTTTTGAATTCTTGTTAAAATTGTATGCTCTGTACTATTTCATAAGTGTTTTCTTGGTATCTCGAAAAAAAGTTAAAGCCCAATTTTCATCTCCACCAATACTGTACCATCCCTTTAACACCCATGGTGTTAAATTTAACTATTCTAATCAAAACAAGTGAGAAAATTCATGATCATTCGTGTTTGCCTCGAAACTCCAGCTTTTAGCATACTACCGAGGAATTCAGAGCATGTAGCTATGTTTTTCGAGGGGGGGGGGGGGCTTCAAATGAAAAACAAAAGCACTTTCAATGGGATATGCAATCAGCAACTTGAGTTACATGTCAGTGCACACTTGAAACCCCCACAGTTAGAAATTACCATAAAAAGGCAGTACCCAAACCAAATTGGTCTACACAACGTAAATATATATCATAACCTCTCGCGCCAGGCTATACGTAACAATGGAGTGCACCCACTACGACACGATCATGAGAGTGAAGAACAATACCCATGCGTTGATAACTTTACCCCGGCGTGACGAAGGGCGACTTTGCGGAAACGTGTAATTCGCGCCTAGCCAGCTTCCGGATTGGGTGTACGCAGGCGATTTGCGACCAGCAACGTCGCGCTGACAGACATGATAACGTGAGTGATGTTATCGATATTACCGATAATGATGCAACCGATATATCTTCAGTCATAAGGGGACTGTGAAGTTATAAGCTGAAGTGAATACGGTATTTTTCGATTTCAATTGTTTACTTATTTCCATTAAAACAAAACAAAACTAAACATCAAAATGAAGCGGAACATGTGTGTCAATTTGACTTTCATCTAGCTGGGAAGGACAGTTTACTGAACGCTACGAATATAAAATATTTGCATGAATGGTATGGTAAAAACAACGAAAAAGGAACAACGCCACACTTTCCGTGATAAAAAAGAGGTAATCATAACGATGGAAAAGAGTGTTCCACTGTAAAGCTAAAGCTTGTAATAGCACGTGCAACACTGGGAAGAAAACAACAGCAATACACTAATAAACCGATAAGATGTATCTATATGTTAAATTCATGTGTGAACCATATTACATTGTACTTTGGTCTTTGATATAAGGATGCTGATGATAAAAGCACACTATCAATATACTTTTTAAGGCTGTATGCAAATAAATCATTATTGTAATGTAGCAATATTGTGGCACAGACATTATAAATGTATACCAGAAAAATGTGACCAAATGAGAGGACATAGATTATTCGCAGTTCCGCAAAACAACAACAACAAAACACATAAATAACAGAAACATAGAAAAAAAATACGCATAGGCAGCTGCTGGACATCACTTTCCACTTTGCTTCTTTCCAAATGAAATACATACTCAATGAAATAATTGCTTTAGAAATGCAAAGGCAATGCAATATTTACTTTTTTCCTCCAGGATATATAGGTTATAAGCATCGCGAGTAACTTCTATTATACTCATTTTATAAATATGGTTACACAGACACCATTCTAGTAAATACATATGCAATATAAATCAAATGAATAAGCATGGGAAGCCAAACCGAATGAAAGGATTTTATTATCTATGTTCAAATAATAAACCTCTGGTACTTTGGTAAGCTGGTACTCTGGTACCTGGTGGTCTGTCGGTACAGCGACATTGACGATCGTGCACATCTCTCGATCCTTTTATAAGATCGATGATGATATCGGGATGCCTCAGCTGATGCCGTCAGATTGAACGTCATCATCCGACAGGATTCTAACTTCGTCACAACTTTATGTCGATATAAGTACATATACCATTTGCTCTATTAGGTAATTTATAATTTCATTTAAACTATAATGCCACTATCGTTATCATCATCATTACAGTGTCAAAATTATTTTTTGTTATTTTTATTTTTCATTAGTAGTTGTGTAAGGATACTCATTATATCATTATTGTAATAATTTTCCCTTGACCTTTTCCATAGAACTATAAGGGCGGACTGATATCAGTCAACTGTAACACACTCCAGAATAGATGATGCACGCATGCACCTCCGGGCAATGATTAATCATAGGTTATGAGATTGGTATTATTCCCGCTGAGGACCACTGAGCGCCACAGACTACATATTGAGATACATGATGAAGGACTGGTGAATTACTGTTTGAACTGAAGGAAACTATCTTTGATTGGTGAAGGATATACGATTTCAAGAGGTACTGTGAGAGAATTCATGTTCTTTCTTTTAAATACCTTTTCCGCAATTAAGAAGAAAAGATAATTGAATTTCTCCGTCGATGTAGGGCAATTTGTCAATCAGTTGCAAATTTGAATTTAGTGTATATTCCACGGGATAAGGATGTGTTGATTTATACCGCCTAGTGTAAGAAAAGCGGTAATACAACTGATATGGAATGATACCTACGAAGAGTGTCTTCTTTTCTATACTGTAGTCTGCTTAGTTTTGTTGTCGCACAATGCTGGTTGTAAACAGACAGTATTAATAAGCAAGAAATGCTTCCGATAATTTCCATTCAAAACGTGTTAGCCCTCTATGTACTCCTTAGATCATCATTCCTACACGACATACCGGTTTACATATATATGAAGACTTTGTTTGCAAAAACCGATAAGTCCATTTTTGAAGATTTTGATGCATGGCCTCTATCATAAAGTACAAAATAATACCTTTTAAATGATATATTGGTCACTACATATAAAGGTATATTTTTTAAGTTATGGTCAAAAGAAGCAAAACATTTCTTATTATTCTCTTTATTTTTCTTGACCTTTAATCGCAAATATCTCCATTTGGCAAATATGGACTTATCGGTTTTTGCAAACAAACTCTTCATATATATATATATATATATATATATATGAAGAGTTTGTTCGCAAAAACCGATCAGTCCATATTTATCAAATGGAGATATTTGCGATTAAAGGTCAAGAAAAACAAAGAGAATTATAAGAAAATTTGTGCTTCTCAGAAGCACAAATTATGTTATGGCCAAAGTTTGGCCATAACTTCAAAAATGTACCTTTACATATATATATATATATATATATATATATATATATATATATTATGAAGAGTTTGATTGCAAAAACCGATAAGTCCATATTTGTCAAATGGAGATATTTGCGATTGAAGGTGAAAAAAAAATAAAGAGAATAATAAGAAAGTTTTTGCCTCTTTTGACCATAACTTCAAAAATGTACCTTTGACCAATATATCATTTAAAAGGTATTATTTTGTACTTTATGACAGAGACCGTACTTCGAAATCTTCAAAAATGGACTTATCGGTTTTTGCAAACAAACTCTTCATATACATATGCCTCAGATTGTTACAAAATATGATATCATTATACATTATGTAACAAGCTAGCATCATCACTTGGTGTGGGTTATATTGAATTTTGAATTGACTATGACTGACCGGTTACGTTAAATTTGTGATCTTGATTTGGCAAAGGTATTCTGGCTTGTTAGATTGGCTTCGTACTTCGTATATTTGGTAGTTTATTATATCAACATGCAAGTGTATTCGTTTTTGGACGCAAATTATCATAAGCCTTCCGTTTCTTTTCTCCGCTCTGTAAAAATTATCCTCACTTCCTGCCTACCTTCCCAAGTCCCTCTAACACACGAATGTATAGGACTTTGTCAACAAATGTATTTCTTCCTCAAAGCGCTTAAACATTTTCAAAAAGAAATTCTTCATCATGCAAATTCATTTTATAATTCACCATGGAAGCTCCTTTAAGACTATCTCGCATTGCTGTTTTTTTTTTTTCTTCTCGTGCCCAGTCTATAAGCAATTCTATTTTACCTTGATGTGAGGATTATTTTGTGTTTGTAAATGTATGATGGTCATTTTCCACGTCGATTTGTAATTATACATAGAAAATACAAGTGTTCTGTTTATTGGTTCGATAAATATGTATATTATATATATATATATATATATATATATATATATATATATATATATGAAGAGTTTGTTTGCAAAAACCCATAAGTCCATTTTTGAAGATTTTGAAGTACGGTCTCTGTCAGAAAGTACAAAATAATACCTTTTAAATGATATATTGGTCACTACATATAAAGGTACATCTTTGAAGTTATGGTCAAAAGAAGCAAATTTTTTCTTATTATTCTCTTTATTTTTCTTGACCTTTAATCGCCAATATCTCCATTTGACAAATATGGACTTATTGGTTTTTGCAAACAAACCCTTCATATATATTATATATATAATATATATTGAAATTATTCAAGTAATTACATGAGATTGCAAGACTAAGATTGTGATGCCATCTGCTTGTTGTCAAGTTATAAAAGGTGCGATATTTATTTATTGGTTTGTGTTTGTTTGTTTGTTTGATTGTCTGTTTGATTGTTGTTGTTGGGTTTTTTTTCTGTTTTTTGTTTTTTTTTTTTGGGGGGGGGGGGGGCTTACAGTGGTGCTGTTATTTTTCTTTTAATCGTCCCTAGCTGACCTGCAGCAAAAGTTTAAAACTAAGAGATCGTAGTCTGATTACTTGCCATTTCGTCAAAATTGCATGTTCTGAATTATCATTATTATCTTCTTTTTTTTGCGTATGTGATAAAACATAATGATTATCAGTTCACTATAAATAAAATGTATAAAGATTATAAAACATTAAAACGGACTTGAGTTTTACGTTTTTTGGGTGTATACGCGCTCTCGAAAGTGTGTGTATGCTGACAGGTTTAGCAATTTATTTATCATCAGTATAATTATACATTGTGGAAGTAGGCCTACTTGCATTAAAGTGAAAGGGGAAAAATGGTGATGTGCGTTGCAGCAAAGTAATTATTAAAGACAAGAGAACCTTGCCATCAACCGATTGCTTGATATTCAGAGATAACAAAGATGCGAGCTCATCTCAACGTTCCATCATGCGTAGCAGGTGCGTTCATTCTCCGTCCTTGTCCTTCAAAGGCTAAACGTTGCCTGAAGTGTAATAACGCATGACTAACAAGCTAGTTTGCTACTAAGCTAGAGCAGGAAAAACAAAGGGCAAAGTGAGGTTTTAAATTAACGTCGACAACCATTTTGTGTCAGTGATATAACGAATACTCATGTGTAATCCTTGTAATTGATGCTTTCCTATACAAAATGTCAAAATGCACACTAAATACCTGAAAATTTTCGCATATTTCATTCCAAATACCCGAAATATTATATATCAAATGTTTGCAAATAATAAAGGGAGCGAATCACTTGTGTCGTCCGGGTTGGGGACGGGGATCGCGTCGCCTCGCGTCGAGTTGGCTTGAATTAAGGGTTAGAAAGGAAACACTGTAAGACCTGATTTGCTGAAAGGTTGTGTTGAGAGGTTTTTTTTTTTTTGTTATTAAGAACAATGATAAATTAACAATAAAAACGTGGAAAAATGGGGAAAAACAGACCGAGAAGGGTCATTTGATTATCAGCAGTCCAATCAACGCGCTGCCGGATACTGTATAACAATAATCATACCAAACATGCGAAGTGAATGTCAGCTTTAAGCACAACCCTATAGATAATGATCTACACAAGGTTTTGCTTGCCTGAACATAAACAATTTTAATATCAAACGCCTAAATATTACGTGACATGACTGTTTATAAACAGTATCATAACATAGCAAAAACATCAGTACACACATTTTCCAGTTCATATTTTTCATAGATTTTGATAAAAATCACTGTGTCATTGATTGGCTATCAACCTGGTAGATATATACAAAGGGATAATTTATGTATACTCCGTTTTTTTTTCTTCCCCAAGACAAAAAAAAAAAAGGTAATCATTGTGGAAATTGATACTTTGACATTTATTTGCAACTGCCGTCAGATAGTACTGATAAAAAGGAGCAATTTACCGCAATGAGAAACATGAATGGAAAAGCAAAAATAAGTTGTCATTCCCTTGTTTCTCTCTATATTCTCTAACATAAACATAGTGGGGGAAACTGAAAATGGAACATAAGAATTTTCGGTCAACTCAAACCTTAAATGACATAGGAAGTAAGCCGTTAAGGTGATGTAATGGACAGAATTTCTTAATTTCATTTTTAGATGAAGGAATCTAAGAACCCATGAGGCACATTCAAGAACCAAATACTATTTCAAATTGTCTTTTCTTTCTTAATAAAATTTCACATTTTTACCGTGTTTGTTATCATTCCTTCTTCTGTCTTTTTAATATGGATTTGCTATGGGATTCTTCGTTCTCCTCCATTTTTTTTTTTTGCCTTTCTTTGTCTTTTAAGGGATACAGAAACATTACAAAGATCATAGGTTGATTGATGGGGAAAATTGCAGTTTTTATTATGTTGAATTTGTCTTTTGTTCTCATTGTTATATGGAAGAGCACATACTTATGGATGAATAACAACTTTCTGCAATTTTTGCTTTTTGTGTGTTGGAAGAGAGAGAGAGAGAAAAAAAAAGAATGTGTTCACTCATGCGTAAAGTTTCCTTTTTTATTTACCTATTGGGTTGATCGCCAGTTAGATTACTCTCAACATGATAAGTCATTAATATCAACAACAACAAAAAAATCTATGAGAAAGATTAAATTGAAAAAGTGTTAACTTTTTTCTTTTACTCTGAGTGTCAAATCATAACAATTTCATGTATTATATCCTGATGTACACCATAGATCTGAGTATACAAATCCTTCGCAAATGTCCGAATATATACATCGATTGCCTCTTTTCAGATATAGTTACTCATTTACCTAAATGTAGCAAATTCTAGTAGAAAAAACAACAACAGCAGCATTATTACACGTAGAGTGGCAAGCAGTCGATCAAACCCCTCAGAAAAGCACCGTTTTATCAAAAGATAAAATCGACTTTAAATTTCCTTACTACACAGGTTGCCACTAAACTTACAGTTGAAATAAACTTTATAATCAATTCTAACTCTTCATAAAACAGGGTCCATATATTATAACGGATTCCATTGATCGAATATAGCCACCTATAGCATGCCTAGAGTGTTTAAAATATTAAGTAAAGCGACAAAGATACTCCATTCAAACGCATATAAACTGATAATTTTATTCTAGTTCATGACTTATTTCAAGCTTTGCAAGTTTCGGATAACATTCACTGTCGTTACATTGTTATTATCTTTATCATTGTTATTACTGTTATTATTATTATTATCATTATTATTATTATTAGTTAAGGTGGGTGTAGGAATTTCGATGGCATCATCTTGTTAGCGTGATGATTAGCATGACCCCTTTTGATATATGCAGTCAAAGAGGCAAATTTATGTTGTTCTGGTTTGTTTGTTTGTTTTTATCGTTGTACCGAGATGGCCACATGCTCTAGCACGTTCTATTCGCTCTTATTTTTCAGAGAGTTCTTCGGTAAGACGAGATGCAAGCTTTAAAACAACGTCATGTTCAAACCCTAGTGTGTATCCTTGCATTTCAAAGACGTGAGTATAGTCATTGCGTTATTACCAAGAGAAAAAAAAAAAGAAAACACGGATTTTTTTTCTTTCATTCATCTCATGCTCTAAGTCTGCTGTGCCCTCTCTTCCATCTAAACAATTGCAAAACTGTGCTAACACAACCGGATACTCGAGAAATATTATACATTTTTTTTTAGTGTGTGTCTTTTTCCCTTTTCTCTTCCGTCGATGTGAACATAATATTATGATTTTATGTGGTAATTTCTTTCATCATTTACCTAGATAGGCTTTGGCGAACATTACAAGAAGATATACATGTCTTGCTTTCCACTGCGATATTTTGCAAAAGACACAAACTTATCATAATTCTCCATCTAATGCATGCCGAACATCATGCTTGATAACATCATCAGCATCTTAACGATTTCATAGTTCATAGAATAATTAATGGATGAAATTACAAGGAATCTCGATTATACATTTCGTACTTGTAAAACAACAACAACAACAACTACTACTACTACTACTACTACTACTACTACAATACTACTACTAGCACTACTACTAGCACTACTACTACTGCTACTACTACTACAACCAAGCACGATGATACCATTCAAATAGTGAGAGATAGGAATTTGGCGTGTTTGAATTTATAGAATAACTCATATTATGTGGGTAGTTTCAGAAGTCGTGAGCAACTCACTGATGCGGTAACGTTAACATTAAATATTCCACTTGTTTCCCCATTTAGTTCACTACGTGGAGACCGTCTCAGCTGTTGAAGATACATGCCTCAATGCACCCTTGAACATGGAATCCCTTTGTCCCGACACTCTCTCCAAGAAGACGAGCAATTATGTCCAGTCGAAACCTAAGTTCATCCCACGTGACCATCCTCATTATGACGTCATGATTCCGGAAGACGCTAGAGAGAAGACTAACCTGTACTGTGGACACCCTGGTGGGTAGCCGATGTACATGTATATAATTTATACATAATATACATATATATTTTTTTTTTCTTTCATGTCTGAAAAGAATAAATTAATTGGAGATCACAGCATAATGTCAACAGACATAGTGATATAATTTAAAAACATGATGCTACCGATTACATTTATACCTTCCTTCAAATGAAAAAAAAAAACACACACACACACACACACACAAACAACAAATTCAATTAAATGATGTTGCTTTGTAATAACCAACTGGCGTATCTCTGTTTTGTTATTGTTTTTTTTTTCTGACTGTAGTAGGAGACATTTATCCGTTTTAATATAGGTATCATTTTGTTCTTATAAAAATCTCTTTGTGTCTACACCCCCCCCCCCCCCCCGGAAAAAGGAAAAAGAAAAAGACAATACTCACCCATCAGCAACAGGGCTTTAAAAGTAAATGACCAAGGAAGAAATCCTAACAAACTTTTAAGTTAAAAGGTAGAAGAACAATAATTGGTGTGGGAAAAAAAACACCATTTATACCTAAACTTCTTTTCTTTTCTCTCTGATGATTTCACGCACTAGACTGTGAGCCCAACCCCTGTCAGAATGGAGGAACCTGTCTTGAAACTCTAGAGGGCTTCACCTGCGAGTGCCCGGGATCATTTGTTGGAAAGCGATGTGAAATGGGTATGTGCATATAGGGAACTCCCGTTATAACGACGTCCTCGGGACCAGCAGTTTCCTTTCAATAATATATCCAAATTTTGTTACAGCAAAAATAACAGTAAAGGACATAAAGATTTTGTGACCCTGCATTACAAAATCAATAAAAGTCGCCATTTCTAGGTAAGGACAATTGATGGAAAAGCAGATTTCGAGCTTTAGAATGGTGTGTAACTTAATTCAAAGGGACTATCCTAATCTATCTAAATACTGCGAAGAGAACACACACTTTGAAATAGTGTGCAAAGAGAAAAGAGGCTTTGAAAATGCGTCGATTCACCTCTTGATCAAGTCGCGCTCCGTACAATTAATGGGACAAAAGCAGGATGTAAACTCCTTAGCAAAAAATAATGAGGGAGCCGAAAGCTGAATAAAGAGTCTGCTCTATTACTATAAGTTATTATTCTATCCATGACCTTCGCCAACTTTCAAGGAGTAGCATTATCCGTTCAGAAGTTATACGAATTGAAAGTGAAGAGTCTGTTAAGTTTTATCTTTTATTTTAAAGAATGAGGGATGGCCTAAGTATAAGACATGCTAATCACATGCACCTAAAAAAAAAAATGCTGAAATAGGTTTTTCCATTCGTTTTATAATACCAAACTTTCGAATACTGTAGAAAAAGAATTGCATTTTTAGAAAATATAAATAACCCCAAATTAACGATAGGTTAACCCGTTATTTTTAGTGCTTAGAGTTACCTACAGGCTATAATTTTGAGAACAATTTTTTACTTAGATGTAATAGAAGTTTCTTTATAACCCTATTCGCCATTACGGGATTATAACATACCAATATGAAGTATAATGTATAATACAAATAAATAATGATTCATCAGAAAAGCGATGGTAAATAGCTAGAAATTCTAATGAAGGAACGATTAGTGAGATACTGAGAAACTCTTTATGAAATATGAAAGAGCATGTAATTTCAAGAGTAATTCAGGGTTCATTTTATGAAAATTGGTTCTTGAAATGGCTGAGATATACAAAAGGAGGGATCCTAATAAAAGGTGGGACCCACCTTTTATTACCATCGATTTGTTCTACTTTGTTATTTGGTGCCTTAGCCTTACCCAAACCGATTTTCATGAAATAAACTTTGAATTCCTCTTAGAATGGTATCCTCTGTACTATTTCAAAAGTGGTTTCCTGGTATCTTGAAAAAAGGTTAAAAGCCAAATTCTCAGCTCCACCAATACTAAACCACCCCTTTAAAGACACTCAGTCGTCGCAGGCGATTTGCAGCTCAGTAGAAAAGCACGACACGCTGCTCCTCCCGTTACCGTACCCCCCGTACGTACCGAATGCCGAACACGACGCTACGCAATGCACCAGCGAACACCCAGCTAGACTACAAGAGCCGTGCGAGCCGTCCACCCTAATTTCAACATGGACGCCCGAATACCTACCGAACGGGGCCGAATGGGTGCACGCACAAAACTGCACAGCAGCCATGCGCATGAAAATCTCTCCTACGGGCTCCGGTCATGACAACTGAGAGAGCTGTGGGTGTACGTACGTACCCGCGTCCTGGCTCCAGTCTCTGTTTATATGCAAAGTGGTGCCAATTTCAGCAATCTAAGTAATAATGTTTTAAAATTTCTGGAAATATCCTAAAACAATATCATAGATTATTTAGTTATTACGTTATTAAATACCGGTATTTAGTTTTATAAATATGGTTTAATGAAGAAATATTAAAACTCTAAGCTTGTTATATCAAGTTGCAATGCATATGGCAGGTTGTTTTGTTGTTTTGATCATTGTGCAATATTGTCTGCTGCATATCCCATGTCAACTGTGATACGTTCGGCCGGATCGTACATATTTTACAGATAGTGCATGCTCTATGATGCACTATACTGGATTAGAGAACGACAAATACTAAATTATCCCGAGTGCTGTTTTGTTTCACCGAGGCCGCAGGCCGAGGTGAATAGAACTGCACGAGGGATAATTTAGTATTTGGAGTTCTATAGTCCAGTACTGGTGCATCAATAGAACATGCACTAATTGTTATAGTAAATAGGTTCCTCGATCTACATGCATTTCCGTAGGTCTAGGCCCTAATTTAGATCTAACAAGACTCACCGTACCGCCGGCACTGCACTTGTTGTACGCAGAATTAACCGCACCTACCGTAGTTTACGTACACAGCGTGCGATACGCTAGTACAGCCGTGTATGCGTATTGCACATCACAGAGCAGACTCGCTTTACTATAAACTCCTACATTCAGAGCTCAACACGCGCATACGTTGAAATGCTTGGCCTTGTCTTAAGGCGGACTCACACTGTGCGATTTTTACTGCGATTTACCCTTTGCGATGTCGCACGACGAGAAATCGCACAGTGTGAGGATGTCTGCGATACGACAACCGGCGATTTGGGGATATCGCAGGGATCGCAGCCACATCGCAGAACTTTGAACATGTTCAAAATTCTGCGACAATCGCTTGCGACGATGATCGAAAACTTTCAGTGAAGCAAGGTGGTAGAAGAAGTACTAATCAAGATTTGGCTGGATATGCTTCCTTCATTCCACAATTGCTTACTGATCTATCTCAACATGATGACGAAGATGAGATGGGGAGGGAGTTTTACAACGACTTAGAGTGCAATCGTGAGTAATTCTACCATGAATATGGGCTTCTCGCGTCCATTGCAGCCGTTTTGTCCATACGTAGTCCCATGTATACAGTTTGAACGAGGGCAGATTAAACAGTCTGTGGGTTGGTTAAAATTTTGTTTGCGTAGGCCTACCGCCGGACCGGTACTGTATATGCATAGCCTTGGACTATAACTTGTTAAGTGTTAGATCTAATGTTTAAATTATACTAAGCCTAGGCCCTACTGAGTATGCTATAAACTAAACCCATATCTAGCTAGGCCTAAATACGTGTGTGGGCCTAGAAGTGGTTCTAGGCCTAGTCTGCCCTAGATCTATGTAAATTACATAACGTTACGTGTTCCAGTCGAATTTTATAAATTAAATCGACATAGGACCTACACGTTGTATAAACTACTAACAGGGCTAGGCCCCTGGTCTAGACAGGCCCTAGCCCCTAGATCTAAGTCTAGGCCATAATGGCCTAGTATTGCACTACTGGATCGACTGACGTGGACGTGAACACTATAAACAGTAAACACATAACGTTAGACATGGTTTCTGTCTAACGACATAACGTTGAAAAAGAGTAACCAACAACTTAGAGATCTAGTCTAGTCTAACGTTAGAGGCTTCAAATGTGAAACATTCGTCGTGCCCTGCACATACGACCATACTAACACACAGTTACAAAACGTTGGTGGAGTACAGTTAATTCTGAGTAGGCCTACTGGTAGACCTCTATACCGACGGAACCGGAACAGAAACAGATCCAGATATTTTTTACACGTTGATAGGAAAGGATATTGATAATTGAAAGTCTAGTCCATCAAGATGTAACTGATATTATTAGTGATAAGATCTCTAGAAATCTACATTTTCTTATTAAAGTCTTATATAGATAATATTAGATTAACTAAACTAGTCTGTCTAGACCCTAAGCACTAGATCTAACAGTTAATTAGTCTAGCACTAGCAGTCGTAGCATGCACTAACGTTAGCACTACTCGCAGTCAGCAGGCTTCTTCTTAGTCTTAGACCCGTTCTACAACATTAAAACAATAGTAATGTTAGTCCCTTACGGTGATCTAAACGTAAGGGTACTAGAATGATTTCTAACGTTAGATGGGTCTACATTTTTTTTTGTTTTTGTTTGCCAAAATGTGCTCGTGGATTTCAAATTCATACGGTAGGCCTACTCTTGTTAAGCTAGTGATGGCTACAGAAATACAGTGTCGATTATTACTTTTAATAGGCCTAGGCACCTACTGGATCTAGATTGTCAGTAGCTGTGCTAGCCTTTCCTGCCCTTGGCTGTGGTCTAACGCTAGAACCGTAGGCTTAGACCTATTTTGTATTAAAAGTTAGAGGAATTAGAACTCTAACCGTTGGAGTTAGACCTACACATAGTACACTGTAACTGTTAATTGAGATCCATTGCTATAGTTACAAGCAGTATGAATCCAGATCCTAGACAAAAAATAAACAAACTGTTCCCAAACTTTTTTTTAGAGTAGACGTAGTGTCTAGTCTCATGGAAATTACCTACATGTAACTAAGCCAGAAGTATAGCACTCTAGATTTTTAACAATAAGGCCTAAGTGGAGCTGAGGTAACTTAGATTGATCAGTGTGTTCTTGGAGATTTGTACAGAAATTGTAGTCTAGAAACACACACACACACACAAAACAAATGCAATGCATTGAAGTGACCCTCTCTACATGTAGGTTACTAGGTGATTAACATTTTATCCATGTTTGTCCGAGTTTTTATGTGATGATCGATCATGCACTCCAAACTGAAAGTTGTTACTGTATGAGGCTGTAACATGTTCATGCTCAGGTCTGCAGACTAGTGCTACACAGTATTTGATTATCCGGCAGTGCGTCATTTGTTAATCTGTGTCGATAATAAACACAGTCTTGTTGCTGCCTCAGCAAGTCACAAACGTGCTGTGATGTGCACAGCACTTGGTAAGGCTATATAGTATACAGTACAGTACCGGTGTACATGTCATACTCTCTGTTAACTTTAATTGCCCTTTAATTTCATAACAAAGTATATAATGAACTCTCAGTCTGACATCATCAAAGACCCTGCCTCAATCTGTAGGGTGTACAAACTGTACTTGCAGTTTGATTGCAGAATGAAAAACATCATTCAAGGGCAATCATGAATTATCCAAAATTGCAGACTGTAGGAAACAATGCTGTGTGCGTCATGTGTTACACATGTATGTATATTGACATACTTGTACTAAACGTACACTATATGTAATGCATAGTGTAATTTAGTTAAGCTTTCGAGCCCTTAGACCTTAGTAAATGACTGAAATAATTATGATTATGATATATGAATTTATGGAGCACTTATGTACAGGCCTGTCCAATGATCAACAATGGTGAATAATTGAATAAATTTGTTTATCACTATATGTGTTTGTTAACTCTAGATTCATTCCCAAATGTTGTCCTTTTTACCCAAATGGTAAATTTAGAGTCTACTGTTATTATCATAAATGCCTAAAAAATAGTTGTCCCTTTGTGTCACCCTAAACAGGTCTGAATAAGAATGATATCTCTAAGGAATTCATACTGGAGGCTTGTCTCGATATTGAAAAGGAAGAGCAGAAAAGGAGCAGCTGGCAACTGGTTGTCCTGCAGAAGTACATGAATCCCTCTCTTACCTGCAATTTCTGAGGACATACATGCCATGAGGATACCTAACCAATTTTGGAGACTGAGGTACAATATGTTAGAAGATAAAATATACACTTTTTCATACTTTCCAAAATGATTATGTGACTGCATGTGTGAATTCATCAGTTTCTTTTTCTTTTTATGGTGGTTTGACAATAAAAAAAAACACGTTAAGTTGAGAGCAAGAAAGATGTTATTTCAAAAAGTGTAATTTAATTGTCTTTTACAGTATTTTGAAGAAAATAAAAATTTCATTCATGCTACCCTAAAAGTGATGAATAGTTTATTCATTGAACTTCAAATACAGTCATTGTATGCAATTTCTAGAAATAAATGACAACATCATTTCTTTGAAAGAATGATTCCATTGTAAGACATGGGGGGAATGCATCCCTCTTCATCATTCTTATTCAATACAATATGTAATCATGTTTGTGTGTTTTTTCTTTTTCTTTTTCTCCTATTTACTAGGAATTACAAAAAAGACTCTACCAGCAAGGCGTCAAAGGCTGAAATGCTACACATAAGGAGCAGGAGAAGGAGAAGCAGGACCTGTCAAAGCAAAACCTGAGAAGATAAGGAGGAGTCAAGAAGCAAAGGAAACCAAAATTTTATCAGCAGTAGGTACCCTGCTGATGCACTAATGGAAAATGTTTGCTTTACCTCTAAAATAGAGAGAGAAAGAAAAACAAAAACATGCTTCTTTTTTTTTCCTCTCTACAGACAAGTGCAACATATTTATGTATTTAGGGTGTACCTGAAAATCCCAAATTTGATTTACATACTTCAAAGAACATTGTTGAGTAGACTTTATTCAAAGAATTATCATCCAGAAATACTTCTTTTTGTCAGGGCGTTCAGATCTATGATCACTGTCGAAAGGATTATTCAGACGTAAGTTCTCTAAGTATAAAATAAAAACATGCCACATTGTTCTTTCACTTTTTCAAGAAAATAAAATTCCACAGTCAATTCTATGGTAGAGGAACTTCATAAAAACTCAACTTGATAACTCAACTGTGGTTGTCAGTTGCTAATGTGTGTAGTTCAAGTGCTGTAAACACTGTAAGCAAATGAGCGGAAAGTTGGAGGCATACTAAACTACAAACATTTGCTTCACAGGGAACCTTATGCATTTTTGTAACAATTAATATTTCCCCTATTTTCTCCCTTTTGCTCTCTTTTTTGTGTTTGTTTAGCCCTTGTCATGTAGTTCACCTCAACACTTACACCTGTAACTGCAAGATCGGTGTGGGATGACTTTGCTGTCTCTCTGGGACTTACTGGAAACAAAATGTGACTTTTCAGAGCAGGAAAGTGGTAGCTACTACAGCAGGCAGTCGTGAAGGTGGAACTTGAAGAAACTGACATATTGACTTGTTTCTTTCATTTATGTTGGACCAGTGCAAGTTTCCATGAACTTTACATGCATTTGATGTTAACTTACAATGGTTTGATTTCTGTTTTCCCACCAACTACAAACACAGCTACTCTCGAAAAACTCAAATTTACGTGCAATCACCGTGAGTCATTTTTTTTTTCTGAAATACCATCAAACAGCTGAAGAATTTCAATGCGCAAGGTTTTGTCATGATTTTAAGGCGATTATGCACTGTTACTTCGACAGTGCACTTTCCCTTTCTCTTTAAAATGTATCTTGCAACTTTAAATTATGTACAACAAATGTACCATGTTTTGTTTGTATCACTGGAAAACTGGAGAGGGAAAAATTCCACAAGCTTTTGTTTGATTTGTGAGGGCCATTACAATGTTCAGAGACAATAGCAACACTCTTTCCACTACTGTTTAGAAATGTATGTTTTGTGCAACTTTACATTAAACTGAACATGTGGGCCAAACATTGTTTTAATGGCTCGAAAACTGGGGAAGAAAGCTGTTCTTAAAGCCGTTACATAACTTTGAGGGCAATTAGTGCTGTTACCACGGCAACACACTTTGCAGTGAGCTGAACATGTAAGCAAAACTTCTTTTGAATCGATGGAAAACTTCAGAAGTTTAACAAGAGATGTTTTACCTTGAAGTTGTTGTATATGACTTGCACTGTTGCAAAAGTGGTAGTGACATGACATCATATTTCTTCGTCACTCACAGGACTGCACAGAGTAAAAACACCTTAGGCCTCTGTGGAAGTAAGAGCTTATTGCAAGTTGTCTAATAACTTGACCATTGAACAACTTAGTTTTGTAAACTTATTAATCACCCTAATAATGCCAGTCTACATCAACAAGGCTTTTAATAATCATTGCACAATGATGGAATTGCACAGTGTGTTTTCATCGCCCTTGTCTAAGCGTATTGAAATGTGAGTCTGACAATGATACATATATTGCCAGAAATGTTTGAGCTAGAAAAATGGAGAATGGCACATGTATCATTGCAATAAGTTGTACTATAGCTGCAAACAAGAAATCATGTTACTGTGCCATTCTGAATTTAGAGCAATGTGAATGCAGCAGTCGGCGTTCTGAGATAGCTATTTTTTTTCCTATGCAGTCGTATATATGCTACCGTGTAAGTGCTGCATAGTATTTTAATCATACATATTTTAACTGCTGATTTCCCCCCTCTGCACAAAATAATGTTTGTTTGTGTGCTTGTATTTTATCATACCTCTATCTGTATCGATGGATAACATTTATTACTGGACTCGACATCTGAGAGTTTGAGTCAGCAAATAGTTGTATTTGCTACATTGTAGGCTACAATTTGCCACTTACCCTTATCAGTCAAAGCAATTCAATGTTCATTCATTTGTATCTTCCTGATTTATTGGTAACACAATTGTATATTTCTTGCTTATAAGTCAATTCTGGAAAGTAATATGTGTAACCAAAATTACATGTACTCTAGCCTTGAACCTTTTTTTTTTCTTCCGCACATTTTAACCAGCACATCTTCTTCTTGTAAAGAATGCCTAAGGCACCAACATAATCTGGGATGGACAGAAAATGGACAATGTTGAAGATGAGATCTCCTGTAATGATATTACATTATCAAGGTATACAATTGACAAGGTTCACACACAGTTGGAATTTCAATTCAAATGACTGCTTTGCCACAGTATTTTGCAGTGTATGCAGTGTCTCATTAATCTGGATTAGGACCAGTAGCACATTTAGTGCATCTCAAAGCACCCCTTCGGATCCTGGTATGATCATTTCAATTTGGCATTTTTCAAAATACACTGTATGTTTACAGTAAGTGTTTATGTACCTTTGTACACAAACTCTAGCTGTAAACATTGCTTGTAGAGTATGTTAGATTGCAGCAATTTCCTCTCTGAGGTTTGTTTGTTTGTTTGTTTTTGCAACATTTTTTGGGAAATTGTAGTGGCATAGGTAGTTGTATCATACAAATTGTAATGGTAACTCGTTGAGCTGAACTTATTGTAGATGTTCAAGTTGACTGAATTTATTCATTGTTTATGTGGAAAAGAAATGGAAGTTGATGTTTTTTGTCACTTTGTGTGATACTTTTAAGAACTATGACATCCATACTGCAGTATGAATTGTACAGCACAATTATGACATTGCTTTTCCTACTAGTTTTGCTTTTTTTTTCTTCATTTTTTTGACAGTACAATTGTATTGAACTAATTGAAGCATACAGCTGTAGTCATGATATAGAGAGACAAATCGACAACTTGAACTGCTTGGTACCATCTTATCTTTTTCTTTTTTGATGATGGAAATAAATAAACTATTGAATTGACTTTAATTGTGATCAATGTGTCTATATTTTAGATTTAATTTAATGACTTGAATATGGTCAGTTTTACGGTAAAGGGTGTAACTTTCAATTTTTAGCCTTTTGGCCCACCCTGAACACATAGATTTACAGATCTCAAAGATTTTTTCCCATGTGAGTCACCTTATGAGTAGCCACCTTGGGTAGCATAATCAGGTCCAGGTATTGATGCGTTTTCTTTTGACAGTCACATATGTACCCTAAAAATGACTTTTTTGTTGCATTGAAATTTATATAACATTTTTGAAATGTTAATAATTTTCTACAGCAACTGCAGAGATCTAATTTTTTATGTTAAAAGCATAGTTGTATGGTCAATTGAAATGACCAAATTAGTTTGGCTTGTATCTGGCCCTTTATTTTAGAATACTATGACTTCAAATTTGAGGTTTCGGAGGCTTCATTTTCCGTTAACAATTGTTTACAAACTTTGATGGACAGTAATGATGAGTGGATGTGTTTTGGTTACTTTCTTTTATGCTGAAAATAGTAAGGTACAGCTAAACTTTAGACTTACATCAAAGTTTACTTGATTCTAGGGCTATTTGAAATTTTGTGATAATTTTATTCCATCAAGTGAAATTTCCGTTAGCAGTTTTGAAGCCTCCGAAACAAAGTGTTTTGTCAAATAATATGAATATAGATAAGAGAAGTGACCTAATCTATATGTCAAAATGTAGGATATGGGGCCCTAACCTAATAGACCAAAAATAGTTAAGATCCGCCAAACTCTCTGAAAATAGGAGACAATACAAATTTTCCGTTAACACATGAAGCCTCCGAGACGCATGAAGCCTCCGAAACAGCAAAAACATCTAATTTGACATTTCTGATAAATTCTTTGAATGTCTGCCCCAAATTATGCCATGAAATCATCAACAGACATGGACAGACAACAAAAATAATAAAAACATTATGATACTGCAATAATTTTTTGAGCTAATACATTTTATAGAGAAAAAGTGGTTTCGGAGGCTTCAAAAGGATGTTAACACTGCATTTTTGTGATTTTCTCTGGACAAAATCAAATTAGATTTATTGTTCACCCACCCAATGATCGCTTATGACATATCTAACGATATTTAATCACATTCAGTTTTCTGGCTGCTTTGTTTACTCATCAATATAGATTTACTATACGATTTACCTATTTTTCTTAAACAGTGCAGACGTGTCACACATAACTCACCTTTTCATTCAGCAATAAAATATTAGCAGATGAGGATGTTGCCCCACAAATATGTTTAAACAGTGTATATCAACCCAAAGAGACACAATTCACCCATCACTTTCTACATAACATACATGATTTTCATAAAAACATAAGGCATACCAGATTAATTTTCCAGATGTTTCGGAGGCTTCATTTTATGTTAACAGCATGTAAATGGAATGTTTTGATAACAATTTTGTAATTCTAAGTCTATCAAATAACTGTTTGGACTGAATGAGACTTAATGATTCCTCAAGCAAAGTGTAGATAGTTGTTTAAATGTATGAAAAGCATTTATTTTGTAGGTTTCCTTTTGAAACAATGGAACAGGCTAGATATTGTGAGTAATGAAAGTGACTTCCAGCTTGCGTGCATGCCCACATCATGCAACAGTAGTGCAACAAAGCAAATAGTTATGGATACATCAATGTTCTTAAGTTGGATAACTCATTTTTACTCTTGAGAGAAGTTGCAGTGTTGTGACCATATTTGTATCACTCTTTTGACTGGTTAGACTTTGATAATGAAGACCAAACAATTACTTGATTATTTAGTGTTAAATACACTTTTTTTTTTTTTTTAAAGAACTGAACACTATTCCTGTCCTGAAGATTCAAGGACTTTAATATATGGTTATTCAAGAGGGAAGCATACACTTAACTAAGAAATATATTACTTTTGAATTTAAGGTTGTATCTTTTATGCATGATCCAGAGCAAATGGTGGAAAATACTTTTTGGATTTTTACACTTTCGACTCACTATCATCTGAGTGTAATAGTTTCGAAACACAATCTTTTACATGTCCATTTATAACCCATTGACAAAACCATTCCAATGTTACTCACATGGCATTTGTTTTTGCCATAATAAAATCTTTACTTTTTCAGCTTTCCATTTCTTAACAAGTTCTTTGGCTTTCATTTCCAATACTTATTTGGAGAAAAATAATCAATCAATAAATTTGTGATTGGATTTGAAAATAGCAAACATCTTGCAGATTATCATTTCTGTGGTGTGACTTGGATCACAGGGTACTGTTTTGGAATTATGACATTTGATTACTTCATTCAGACAGGTTTTCATATCAATCTGTATGTCAGATCTGAGGCATGCAAGGTGCAACACAATCTTGATATACTATACCCTACAGTGTATTTTCCATACTTTATCATGCTGGCAGTGACCACTTGACTATTTTTGATTAAACAAAATGTAACTTGTGTTACGAAACATCTCTTCGCATACATGTGTGAGACTCTATGACATGTTTGTGGACGTAGTTCTCAGTGCAGTAAATGGACAGTAATGGTTGGGATAGGATTGTTTATAAATGACATAGACCTCTACTTATAAATAGCCTGTTGCCATGGTGTACATGTAGTTTCCATGGGTGGGTCACTGGAGAAGTTATGTTCACGAAGAACAATATTGAAATCTTTATAATCTGTTTAGTCCTGGCTTTTCTGGAAAAAGTTACAAGCCCCTAACTATTTTGAAATTCAAAAGGTTAAAACTGTAGTCTGTGGGTTTATATACTATTTAAAACAAACTTGTGGGTTTCTAACAAACTTAGATATTTAAACACATTTGCTGCTTTTTAATTTTTTGCTAAAAAGGTTGTCATTTTTAGAAACAGTAAAAGTTCTGTTAGCAATTTCTCAATGTGTACCTTCAAAAACAGGCCTCCTATTGTAGCTGTCACAGGAGTCACACAACTGGAATTTTATAAAATAACTATAAAAAAAAAGAAGCCTTTGAAGAATAAAAAAAAAGAAAAAGAAAATGATATGAAACAGGGGTGACTTGTATACCACCGAAAAAGAAAGTAAAATTCTAGCTATCATATATTATACGGAACTATACATTTGGTCAACATTTTTTTTTAATTCAAATTCGTACACAGTCATGGGTAGGGTATGTACATTTATCTTTTCAACAGGCGATTCAAAAAGATGACTGGGATCTTGACCATTTCAATTTCTAGTGAGCTCCATGATAATATCACCAATATATTGATTATTCCAACTCCATTTTGATGATGACAGTTTGATGATGACCCTTACATGGAATGGCTGATCAGTGTTTAAGATTGCTGTTCTATGACCATGATCACTGCATTTGATAGCTATAGTAGGGGATATCAGGCATGGTCATATGCAAAAGAATGTTTATAAACATTTTTTCCCCTTTCTATATTTTACAATGCTATGTTGTAACCTAACCGTCATGCCATCACATAGTCTATTTTCTATCCCTTTCTCATCAACAGTTGAAATTGATTTCACATGTATGAAACAATTATGTTGGGTGGTTTATGTCAATATACATTGCACAAACTGCACTTATAAAGCAAGCAAACATAATCTTTGCATTAAGTCTATAGCTACATTTGTACAGTTCTAACTCGTTGAAAGTAATTCTTACTGCATTATGATGAAAAGTTTGACAAATGCATACAGCTGTACATGTGTGTAGCCTGATCATGTTCTGCATTGCCAAAGTCATGGATATGCAAATATACAGTGTATGTATACAACTGAGCATAAAGATTTAAAATATTTTTCTTTGTCTCTTAACATACAGCCTGTATGTTGGAAAGTCTTTTTTCTGCATACAAATAAATACTATTTTACATGTTACAGCATTGTTAGTTATTTGAAACAATCAACTGCATTAATGTACTTCATATCAGCTTAAAATGGACCATTTTTGCATGTTAACAGTCATGATGAAGCCTCCGAAACATGCGTTGCTGCTAACTTTAAGCCGCAAATAAAAAAAAAGAAAAAAAGATGTTCCTAATCAGTGTACTTTTATTGCTACTGTTGCAATTTCCTTTAGAATCATATTGCCTCATGTAATGTGATAAATTCGAACTGAGCATTGCTCAAAGTGTACACGGTTTGTTATTCACTTTTGTGGAAGCCAATTTCCTTCTAATAATAAGTACATTTTGTATGACGGGTAAACATTATGCTCTGCCATAAAATGTACATCTGTATACTGTTATTCACATTTTATTGATGCCTTGTTGTTATTCTAGCATGTAGTGATAGTTGCTTACTGTAGTTTTCTTATTCTAAGTGAATACAGGACTAGAACTTTGTGTTAGCAGTTTTGAAGCCTCCGAAACACACTAGTTTGTTAACTGAAGCCTCCGAAACTCACAAGTCTGAAAATTTCAACTTTGTCAAAAATAATCAAATTTCTTTGGGATTTGGGTTGATAAATGTTTGTTACCAAGAGATAATTTAGGGCTATGTTTGGAGTGGCTCTTGCTTCTAGAACATTCTTTTAACTTAAAGATAATTTGTCAGGTACCATTTTTACCTTGGAATTTGAAGTTCACATCCAAATAATTGCAAGAGCGAATATCTGTTGGGGGAAAAGTGTTTTGATATTTCAAATATATGTTCACAGCAAATGAAAAGTTGTATTACCTCCACCATTTATCTTCATTTGGTTGCTGTGGGTGATCAAAACATTCTTGTTGTTTTTACCTAAATTTATCTAAAATTCCATAATAGCCACTTCATTTTTCATATTTAGCCTAAGAATTAAGCTCTGGAATGACAAAATATTGAAAATATAGACATTCCTATATAAAATAAAGGCAAAGATAAAAATGGAAACACAACTTTAATTTTTGACCCTTGCCACATCAAAGTTACACCCTTTACTGTAAAACTGACCATATATCATCTTTATTCTTGTTTTTATTTGTGAATCAATATATATTGTAAATAAGTGTGATTCCCTTACATCTGGATGGTAATTACATACCGTACACACTGGTACACAAAACAAGAGTGAATTTTTCAAGGGCCAACCAGAAAAATATGTCGGCATAATATTTTATGTGTTTGAGAAGCCACAATGCTAGAATTCCACTACTAAAGCCTTAGAAAAGCACTCAGAGAATACAGACCTCCACCAAGCAGTACTTTTTCACCCTTACTGTGATTTCTACCCATTGTAATAATTACATAAATATGCGTAATATGCTGTAAATGACTATTTCCAATGATCAAGAATCCTACAACCATGTAACCCCCTCCCCAAGAAAGGGGGGGGGGGGACTTTGATCCAGGCAGTGATCCAAATTAATACCAAAATATGGCATTTCTTTTTTCTATCATTATTAACTTTATTTCTTAGAATATACAGTGTTATTCGATTCATATCTAGTAATTTCTGTAGTTACTTTAGAATAAAAAAAAGCAAGCTTGAACATATACATGTACTTTTCAAACCAACGTCGCCAAAAAAACAACAACAAAAAACAGTAACGAGTGACTTCATTCATGGTGACCGTTCTTTATGATGAACAGGTGCCGTAATGTACGATGTACGCATGCGCACGGTGTAAATCGTAGGCCACAAATCGCACAGTGTGCGGTATACATCGCAGCACCTGCGACAGAGTGCAACAGGCTGCGATATCGCACATTGTCGCAGCGCAGCGCATCGCAGTAAAAATCGCACAGTGTGAGTCCGCCCTTACTACGTCCCTCGGCGGCCCTCCCTAGGCCATGCGCGAATCTCTTCGTACATAAAGCGTAGGCACGCACTGTCACAAGCGTTATAGTGGCACGGTCGTGCCACTATAACAAAATTTTTACACAATCACGTGATGCTATCCAACCAATCACAACGCAAATTTCACTCTACCTATTTACTATAATGTCGATATAAAGTCATCGGTATGTCAATATCAATGTGTGTGGTGTGCGTGTACTGTTTGCAATAAAAAGTACTGCTTCAGTTCAGTTCAGTTCGGCTTAACCTTTGGTTTAATAATAAAACTTCACAATGGAGATCAAACAGCCGTCCAACTCGAAAGACTGCAAACGTATTTACTTGTATGACGCTATCGACGAATGGAGAACGCAGAGAGCCGTGTTCTTAGCATGCTTACTAGTACTACTAGGACAAGTAAGACTAGAGGCCAGAAGGGGAAGCTACATCGTCAGCGTGCCGATGAAAAATTTGCTTTCCACTTGCTGGAGTTGCATGAACAGTTTTGCAGGAAATAAGAATGTGCAAATTCGTGTTACAGCATGCACGGTGGAATTGTAACTCAGCCTGAGACGTCGACCCAGCTGCCTGCACGTCCAATGCCACGGCTTACGCCAATCAAGCAACCCTAGGCCAAGTCAACAACTTCAAGGAATCCAGATCCAGATGATGTGTAAGTACATGAATGATTGAAGTGTATGTAGGGCCTATAGCGTTACAGCGCCTCTCTAACTCCCATAAAATTATAAATTTCTACTTGTACTGCCTATTCTCAAAGACTACTAGTCTAACACGGTTAGACTCGACTCTGTCTGAGGTAGAGCTTAGTAATCTACAAACTGTAATACCGTCTTGGGTCTAACGTTAGATCTATTAAAAAAAGTCATAAATTTACTCCTAACGGTTAGATCTAAAGTTTATCTAGACACTGACTTTTTAATTTTAATTGAGTAGTTTGAACTAGGTAGGACTCTCAGGAGATTTCTATAGGCCTACATATCCCTGTCGCTGACAAGGTTAGATGCTGTGCTTCGCATAGCGTCTGGTCGGGCAAGGGTAGTTTCAAATCATATTACGCGAATTCCCCAAGAATATAATTTAGGATTTGCAAATAAATTTTAAATAATTGGAATAGATCTATCTCAAGCTACATCATACATGTAGTCTAGATCTAGAACTCTAGATGATAGATCTAGATTCTAGGCCCTACTTGAGGTTGAAGTTGTAAGAAAATAAAAATCGATTGTCTTTCACTTTATCAAAGACTAGTATCCCATTTAAAGATGGTAACTCAAAAATCTGTGATGCCCATGTTCGATGGTAATCCTTGCATGTGTATTGTTAACTATCTTGAAAATGCAAAATGCAACTCTTATAGTATACAAATATACTTGGCCTTGAGAGTTTCTTGTTAAAACTATGGGCAGAGGTGACTCCAAACTAGTACTATTCACTGAGGGGCGCAGCCCCGAAGTGAATAGTGCTAGTTTGGAGTCACCGAGGCCCATAGTTTTAACAAGAAACTCGAAACTAGGCAAAGTATATTTGTTTTATATTTTGGATCAAAAATTTGAATAAAAAGTGAAAATCATTATAGGCTTAGCCTAACCCCGGGACGCTCCGTGTACACAGTAACACTGCAACACTGCGTGTCGGGGCTGGTCGCAGTTAGGCTTAGTCGCAGTGCGCAGCGCCTGCAATACGCCACAGTGCGAGAGACCGGAAATTGAAAAACGTAGCAGCCGTGGCACCGCCAGAGTTGGCCGTCGCATGTATCCAAGCGCTCGTATGGCCGCTGCAAACCTGAACACTAGAATTCGGGACCGGACTTTGACGGACCACGTACACTTGATTGTAAAGAAGGGTGATTGTGACATCATTTTGCAAATAGTATACTATTTGCAAAATGTCGTCATGAAAGTGACGTCATTTTGCAAATAGTACTTCATGGAGTGTCAAACACACCAACACTCTAAAATAGTTCAAAATACCTATAATCACGTGAAGCTCTTTTAACCAATCAATGGAAGACAAATTTTTGATCCAAAATATAATATAAACTATTTGCTAACACTCAGAGTTACACTTATTTACAACCTTTCAGTTCTCTGTTAGTTTCTGACAGTTTCTGTTCACTGAATCTGAATCTGAATACTAAAACAAGTAAGCAAACATTTCAATTTGATATTTATCAAGACAAATTACTAATTAGCAGATAGAGTTATTTCCAATGTTATTGTGATTTGATTCTGGTGTTGATTAGATATAGATCTAATTACAAAAGATGATGAAACGGTGTGTCGGTTGGTGCACGGCCCCCTTTTACCACGGCCACATGTACACTGTGCAGTGCAACTGTGGCCGTTGGCTCTGCACGGGCACAGCCGCTTCCCCGATTTGTACCACTACAAACGCCTGAGCAAATACATGATACAGGGTCTCCGACCCAATCGTCCATGTTCAAAATAGCTCAGCGGTCATGTCCGCAACCCAAGACGATGTGTCATCGTCCATGATGGCCATCCTCACATTTCCCTGCACACATGTATCTATTGTCAACTGATTGTGGTCTGTAGCTGTACTCTAGTCTGATCTGATCTGACGAGTATGGTCGTCGAGTGACGACGATCGACGATGTGCGATGATGATGAGAGGAGGCTACACTATAGAAGGTGCGTATACGTATGTACATAATATGTAAAGGCAGCTCAGGCGCTATTATACAAATGATGCACAGGATAGAGTGCATTAGTGTAGGCGTAGTGCACTCGAGGGTATTTACAATTGTGAAACATGCACGAGGCGAAGCCGAGTACATGTTGCACTACATTGTAAATACCCGAGAGTGAGCTACGCCTACACTAACGCCACGAAATAATCCTGTGCATCATTTGTTTTATAAAATGGGTCGAAAATTCGAAAACTAACATCATTTTTCAGCGTTTTTCACGTACCTTTGTGGGTCAAGACGTCCGAAGATGTTCGTCCCAAACTTTTACGCACGTCGCACTCGCGAAGTCCCGCACATACAGTATAAGTATAATGGGGGGTTGGGTTTCCGGACACCCGCATGAAAACTTACTTATTTTACATAGAATATGCACCCTTTACCTTAAAGACTTGATATAGACTCCTCATATAGGCCTACTAGACAACATACTCTGAAAACGGCGTGAGAATTAACCTGCTAAATCGTTGGATTTGCTCTTCAAAGTGACTCCATGTACGCGTCCGGTCCCATAACGCTTGGTCTACTGTACTGTACAAAGTGTACGTATATATGTATAGTATAGTACAGTATACGTACGTACGCCACATATGTTATGCACAAGGGAAGACAGGCCGGCCGGCCGGCAGCCCGAACTAGAAGTTGTTTACAGGATTGACAGCGCGTACGCGTATGCATGCAATTCATCAAAGGAGCCGCCGCGCGCACAGACGATCGGCAATCTACCATAGGATTACAGGCAGTGCAATAGTACTGAAGTAAAGGAAGGAGGTGTGTCTCATTTCAGAGCTTCCTATTGGCTACATTCTTGAACCCATTTTATAAAACTACGGCAGGCGATATTATACAAATAGTGAATGGTCACGAGTGCAATGGTACGAGATTTCGCACGAGGTGAAAGAGAGGCGCTCTATTCAACGAGGCGAAGCCGAGTTGAATAGAGCGCCTCATCTTTCACCGAGTGCGAAATCTCGTTCCATTGCACGAGTAAAGACCATACACTATTTGATTTATACAACGTCCAAGTAGATCGTTTTGGTCTAAGTAGGCCTAGAAGTCTATATATGTATGAAAAATATAGCCATACTTACATGTGGATCCACTGCGATTCTCTTTCTGGCTTGTGCAATCAGGGCGTTTAGATACAGGTCACAGCCTAGCGCTCATGATATACACGTACACTACCACTACGAAGGCCTACGTACGCGCATGCATGTACCGCACACATACACTGCGCTAGCTGCATGCGATCCTCAATATGCAACACACAGTACACGCAGTACCGTACAATTTCTCGAACCGTGGAATAGAACGAAAAAATCGAACCAAGTTGCACGCAAAAATAGAACCAAAATTGCACGGCGCGCTGAATGGAGTACTTATTGAATATCACGTGACCAACAATCCTCCAATCAAATTACAAGGATCTACTTGGACGTTGTATAAAACGGTATTGCGATCGCTACCGTATACCATGCATGCAATTCACATGTGCAGTACGTACACATCTCAGCTGAGCTCAGCGGTGCGCTCAAGCGAGGAATCGAGATACTATAGCGCGATACATTGCAGCAGGGATGTCTTGCGCACACACACATTTCGCTTCGTAGTAACTTCGGAAGCGAGTTTACGTGGCGCCACCCGCGGCTGAAATATGTCCATATACCCTCCCGATTGAGTGTCTTTAAACGTTTGAAATAGGTGTGGTTGAGTGCGCGCATATTACCTCTACCCTTCCCCCACCCCTCCCATCTCTACCTCACACTCGATATCTCTTTGTTTGTTATCCAGAGTGTGACGCGGTTTACCCTGGCTCAGTCTCGTCTGCGGGTTCGTGCTATCTCTTCAGCGCACAAGACCAGCAGACCTGGGAAGTGGCGCGGGATAGATGCGATGAACTTGGAGGGCATCTGGTCGCCATAGAAACGTCGGGCGAGCTGATGACCATCCAAAAGGACATTCTCCTCTCCCTTTATGGAGTACCGCCTACCGACAAAGTGTGGACGGGGCTGAGTGACACCTCCTCTGAAGGAGTCTATGAATGGGCAGGAACCGGTGAGACGTTACCCATCTCTAGCAGCCTGTGGGATCCGGGTCAGCCAAGTGCAGATACTGCAGAGGAGCAAGATTGCATCTTTCTTAAAAAGTACTCATTGAGGGACACTTATTGCTACAATGAATTCAGTTACCTCTGTGAATTCGGGCCATGGACATGAAAAGTTGATAAAGCCGTTAATGACTGAATCTGTGTTTTATTATTTTATCTATGTATGTATGTATGTATTTATTTATTCATTCATTTATTTATCTATGTATTTATTTATTTATTTATCTGTTTATTCATCTATCTATCTCTTTATTTATTTATTTTCAATGTAATACATTTACTGATGCTCTCCCCTTGCTCCTCCGTCGACTCTTCATTTCAAGGCACTGTTTGTTTTATTATTTTGAGATACAGATATACCTTGCTTATCCCACATTTTCCCTGCGCTCGTTCTACCTCAATAAACTCAATATGTGACCCTGCGTCACAAAACCAACAAAAAGTCGTCAGGCATGGATTTTTAGTTTAGGGCAGATATTGGAAGAGCAGATTCTAAGCTTTAAAAATGATGTATAACTCAATTCAAATGAACACTCCTAATCTATCTAAATATTGGAAAGAAAGCACACACTGTTGAAAGGTTAACCCCGGTGCGGGCGCTGTAACCAGTAACAGCGCCCCGACGACTTGTATGCAATTTAGTGAAGTAATCAAGTGCACTGCGATGCTTGCAATTCAGTATAAACAACTCATCGTTCAAAACGACACTTGGATTCGCAACGAAAAGCCACATGTTGTTATAATTGTTGAATATTATAGGCAACTATGTATCCCTCACCATTACCTCCGAAAACAAGATTAATCGTCATCATCTTTGAGAACATCTCCGCGAGATGCGAATCTCCATTTTGAACATATCACGTGAATAAAATGATCTGCGCATGCGCTAATGAATATTCATTTCGGTTCTCAGGTAGCCGTCCTGTTTTGTTTTGTTTTGTTTTTAAACACGCATACATTGTGTATTATAATATGTGCTACGTTTTGCTCATACCCGATCGACAGCAAGGCTGTGAACTAGCGCATGCGCTGTGTAAGTTGTACTACGATACGAAGTGCGGAAGGACTAAAACCTCGGATAAAATCTTTCACTGGCTCTTAAAACAGATCGTATTGTAAATCGATTTCCGCGCCTCTGATTGTAAGTATCTTATCTAATAGTTTGGCTACGAATTTCAGTGTAAAACCCTGTATTTTGGTCTTTGGTCACCAAAATACTAAGCCATATCAGGTGGTACATCAATAGCCATAGGGCTGCATTGCAATCCCGACTCGGAACGGGTTGGGGTCGCTGGTGCGGTTATTGAAAGGTGTGAACTGAGAAAAGAGGCTCTGAAGGGTCTATTCAAGCACTTAATCTTTAGAAACCGTGCTGGCTGTGCGATGAATGGGGAAAAAAAAAAGCAGGATGTAAACCATTGTACCAACAACAATGAAGGGATTATTAGATTAAGCTGAAATTAAGCATGCTCAATTAACACATTCTGTCCATAATAAATGCCAATTTTCAAGGTGGTAGCATTATGTATTCAAAACTTATTATAGTTGAAAAGTGAAGGGTGTGCAAAAGATTTTTTTAAAAATGAAAAGGGACCTCTAAAGACATACCTAATCGCTCTACTCTACAAAAAGGGGTTGTAGAAAAACTGGTGCAAACACACTTTCCCATTCGTTTTATGACACCAAACTTAAGAATAATGTAGACGAAGAATTGCTCTTTCAGAAAGTATGAAAAACTCAAGATTAACTTGGTTGACCCGTTTCAAATTTTTGAGGTCCTCACGTAAAATCAAGGGCTGCGACTTTGTGTTCGTTTTGTGATTCACGGTCACATATAGTCAGGTAGAGACGCATAACGAAAAACAATAAGATTTAGTCATTCATTTGCATTATTCTTTTGACTGATATATTGTTGGTTGACCTAAAATGAGTGAATGAATTTCTCTCTACTTTGAAAAGCAAAATTTCAGCGCAGTATCGCTAGGAGTAAATAATACGTTCTGTATTATCTTTCAGCAATATCTTCTAATCACAATGACAATAATTTTATGGATTGTTAACATTTTTCTGTACACTAGTAATTCTTCATCCCACAAGGATGGTACAAACATGATGAATAATCTTCAAGCATGAAGTTACAATTAACGGAAGAAAAAGAAGAATAAAGGATTCAGCAAGTATCATTATTTTGTAACATCTTCACAGATGGCACTATCTATATTAATGAAACCTACAGTTTTTGCAAAGAATGTAAGTGATCAATTAAGCCATGTAAGTGTATGTAAAATAGACATGTAATCGATGTTTTCCATAGCAGAAGATGTACAGAATAAGCCAACACTAATACATAGTTAAATCGAAGTGAAGATAGATGTGTTTAAAGAAGGATATTCAGCATCGAGGTTGCATAAAGATCCCCGCTAAATATTAAAATCTGTTTATCCGCAACATAAAGATAATGTAGTGCAATAGGGGATGGAGCCTTAGACCCAATATTAATTGGGAACAGGTAAAACTTTGCCCGTCATGCAAACATGAATATCATATTACCAAATTAATGAACATTGAGGTAAGTAGTGACAACGTTTGCAAGGGGTACCTTGGCAAAATTTAGAAAGAATGCAAAAGATTGGATTAAAAAAAAAGAAATCTGACTGTGAATTTATATATAAGGACTAGTATTGTTTTTGCTGCGATCCGAGGGAGGGGGTGGGGATAGGTAATTAAAAACCACCTAATGAAATATCAAAGAGGGTACAATTCTCGGAGAAATTCATGGTATTGTTGTAAGTTGTGAGGCGTAGCAATTATTGCATTATTAAAAATGTAGCCTCACGGTTTTGGTTGACACGGCTTGTTTCTCTACAAATGCACTTGTAAAGTTAATTCATTGTTTCAAGACCTAAAAGGCTTGTACCAGTAATTCGACTTGGCACTGCCGACAACCAGGGATAACAGAAGATTGTTTCGCCTCCCGGAGAGAAGTGAGTCATAGGTTGGATCCAACTGGTTCCTTTTCCCGACATATCTATTAAAAGTGCAGATCAGCAGTTGCGATCTTCCGAATACATTTGTACAGAGAGTATATATATATATATATATATATATATATATATATATAATATATATATATATATATATATACATACATTGTATATAATAAGCATATACCTGTCATATTGCAGAAAATAATTATGTAAAATAATGTGGCACAACAAACAATATCTATATGAAAATACAAAGACAAAGTGCCTCAAATTAATGTGACTGAGAGGTAAGAAATGAAAAGAAACGAATATAAGATAATAAAATCCTTTAATCACGGTTAATACATACCATGAGAATCATGTGAAAATAAAATTGTTAGGTATATAGGCCTACTGTAACATAGTTAACTGAGTCTAACAAATTGATACTAAATTTTGAGGCATAAACCTAATTTTGCGTGATACAAAATCTTTTTTTTTTTGTAAGATAAGACCTAGAGGAGAGATAGATAGGAAAAGGGAAAGGAAAGATTAAGTTGCATCCCTGATCGCGCAAGCGCTAGCGGGCATGACTATGCAGTTATGAAACACTGAAACGCGAGGTATAATTATTTGTTCCTTTCAAACCCTTCTAATGATGATGAAACAAAACAAAAAAGATGTAAAAAATTTCACAATTTTGGTGGCCTGCCATTCCCTCTCCTCTGTTCTGGATGACAAAATTACAGAAATGCACTGTAAGATTTCACACTCAAGGAATTTTGGTGATTAAACGGGGCCATTCAAACCATACATAACAGATCGGTATACATAACCAGGAAAGCTGTTTGTTGAATACTATTCATTGCTACTCAAGAAAGATCGAGAAGAGTCATTTCTCTGAAAAAAAAAAAGGTATAGTGACAACGTCATATGTCAGAGGTAGATCTGTGGTATTGGGGTTTAAAGGGACTGTACAGTACGGGTTGAGGTGAGGATTCAGGTTTATAACATTCCTAAGTGAGATAATGAGAAACCTCTTATGAAATACGAAACAGCATGAAAATTGGTTTTTAAATGGCTGAGATATCAAAAAAAAGTGATAATAATAAAAGGCGAAAGGCCACGACTTTTATTATGATCTCTTAGTTTCACCTTGTTTTTGGATATCTTAGCCATTTCAAAACCGATTTACATCGAATAAACTTTTGATACCCCTTAGAATTGCATTCTCTTTGACATCTCATAGAGTGGTTTCTGAATATTTCGCAAAACGTTAAAAGCTAAATCCTCACCTCAACCAGTACTGTACAGCCCCTTTAAATGTAAGGTCTATCAGATGTCTATGAAGTTATCACTATCACTATCACTATTCATAGTATTCACATTATCATTCCAGTATATTTACATTTACAAAGTACAAGCAGGTCATGCAGCCACGTTATTGTTCTTGTATCTGCGTTTGTGATATCCTTTCTGTCCTGACTATTAGTCCTGTAGAGCCTGGTCTGTTTTAGATAAGTTTGTTCTTTTACTCTGGAATTAAGAAAGGTTAACTCTTTGGGTGGATATCTTGTCTTGTCCGAGGTATCATAGTAGAAATTCTATGATCAAATGAAAAAGGAGTACTCATATCATAATATCACAGCGAGCACTGATTTCTAGTGAACCCCTCATTTTTTTTTTTCTCATGGAACATAGTGCAGTGTGCTTGGTTCGAAACTTTGCAAACATTATTTAAGATCGTTCATTCCAACTTATATTCATCTTCCAATCTACGAACGTACACTCAAGATCATGTAGAATTTCAAATAAATATCTGTGAAAAAAAAAACTCAAAACGAGTGAAAAAAATAAATAGAAATCGATTGGTTTTTATCCCTGAGGTATACTAGTTTCCATATCTGTGTGTGTGATCCCTTTCGGATCTGGAGGGAAAGTTGACAAATAAATTAATGAAAACTCTTCAGACCATTACAAAATCGTGAGTGCGTTCTTTATTTCTTTTCCTACAAAAAATAGAACCTCCTATCTCTCAAATTGATATTTCGTTTTGGACATCTCTATACCTCATTATCTGAACAAGACTCACACTTGTTCGCTATTCAAGCTAATTGTTCAGCTGCTGAAATTTTCGCAAAATCACTAAGAAAAAATTAAAGTGTGTCAGGTATTTCTTTTTTTCTTCCTGTTTTGATGACCCATTCCCCCCCCCCCCCCACAAAAAAAAAAAGGGAAGACGAAAAAACTATAGAGATAATCACAAATTACTCATCTCGTGCTGCAGCATTATCCTTTTTGACGAACTTTGCTCAAAAAGATGTTGGGATCCAAACCTGGACAATTTATGCCTCAAAAATCTGAGGAAGAGATATTTCTTCTTCTTCTTCTTCTTCTTTTCTTCCTTCGTCTTTTGAACTAAAATGAAAAGATTAAAAAGACTCTATAAAGTGATAATTTCATAAACATGCATCACATTAGGAACAGAAAATATTTCTGAAGGAATGTCTACACATTAAAATAACTGAACAAAGTATATCTAAGAATCGAAAATTTGACCAAAATTCGGCATATACGACGGTTTAGATGAACGCCGATGATATGTACAAAATCTATCCCAATCGACATTTGTCATATATGACATCTTACATTTTCAGAAAGATATAAAAAAAAGGGAATCCAATCTCACTGCCTCAAATCTCGTAGGATGCATGGAAGAGAATATATGTAATATGTATATATATATATATAAGTAAATATATACAGTGTCTATATAATATATATATATATATATATTTCATGTTAACAAACAAAGGCCAGTACATCGAGACTCGAATGGAAAAACAGATTAACCACTCTACCTACCGGTACACCATTACGATATCACCCTATTTCATCGGGGCGGAATAGTATTTCAAAATCTACTTTACAGGCAAGAATGTGCTCAAAAACAATTGGAGGTGGTGAGGCGACCTCATACCAAGCATAGTAGATTGTCATAACACACCTACATCTCCGTTGGATCGCTTTAAGCGTGCGGAACGATTTAGATTAATATTTTATATACGATTTAGAGTAATTAAACCAAATAACAATTAGACCAAACAGTAACTGGACGAAATGATGACTAGACCAACTGGTTATTAGACCAACTGATATTGAAGGGATCGTATAGTTTTGGTTGAGACCCAATTTCAGGTTTCTAACATTTTTGGTGAGATAATGAGAAACCTCTTATGAAATATTATGAAAGAGCATGTAATTCTATGAGGAATTCAACATTTGATGAAAATTGGTTTTGAAATGGCTGAGATATCCAAAAAAGAGCGATTCTAATAAAGTGTGGGACCCAATAAAGTGTGGGCGGACCCACACTTTATTACGATCACTTTTTTACTTTGTTTTTGGATGTTTCAGTCATTCCAAACCCGATTTTCATCTAATAAACTTTGAATTCCTCTTAAAATGGTATGCTCTGTACTATATCATAAGTGTCGCAAAAAGTAAAAAGCCCAATTCTCATCTCCTCCAATACTGTACCATCCCTTTAAACAGTCTATTAGACCAACTGGCTGTAGACCAAGTGGTAATAGAGTGTAAACCGATCCGGACGATAGCCTCTTTGAAATGTTTGTTTGAAGGTTAAATATAAATTCAAAACTCGTCTTTTAATATTACATGAGAAAAAGTACCAACGCACCCTTTCGGCAAAACTGGGGGGGGGGGGGGGGGGGGGGCTTTGGACGAAGGGTGGGGGTCCAGTCAACGCGACGCGACCAAACGCTCCCAACGTACCCTTTCGGCAAAACCGGGGGGGGGGGGGGGGGGGCTTTGGACGAAGGGTGGCGTTCCCATTAACGCGACGCGCCACCACCCAACCCACCCTTTCGGCACAAGCCAAGACGTAATGGGTACTGGAAGCACTTCAAGAGCCGAACTTTGTAGTTGTTCCGATGTATTAAAAGCTGCTTGTATTTGACAATGTGCTTGTAGATGACTATTATTCATCGCCTTTACATTGTCGTCTCGACTGCAAGAAAGAGAACTGTCATTGTAATCTTTACAATTTTTATAGCCTCTTTTCTTGCCTCGGAGCGGATTAATATTTCAGAACACCGTGGCAGTAAAGAACTTAAAAGCTAAAAAGCTTTGTAAGTGGTAAGGCGACTTAACCCCGCATGATAAATTGGATAGCGCACATCACATCTCCGTGTGATCATTACCTTGTCGGTAGGGGCCTATACCATTTTAGCTGGCGCCAGTCTCTCTTGCTAAGAAAGTCAGAACCAGGATTTACAGGGCGGCAGGTAGGAAACTGTGCAATCTTTCTAGTTTCATTATAGTGTTTGTAGCCTTTGGAATTATTGACTCTTGAGCAGATCAAAACAACATTTCCAAGTCTCTCCATGGTAATGGACATTAAACGTATACATACATGACTTGGATGTGACGACTTACAACTACCCGCGAGTGCAAACAGTTATAATATTGCGATATGAAGTCATTCGTGTCTGCAGCCCAGCATGGATAAAATTATTCCATTGACATCCACAATTTTGAATATCAAACCAAATGGCCTACACCATAGCACCATCTTAATGATGATGTTATTCCACCTATAGAGAAATTCAGGACTTCCGTAAAATAACACGAATGACTGAGACGTACACGTACGTATTCGAAAATCCCATTATGTCTCAATTATTGAAGGTGCTTTCCCACGACCTAGACACCAACGAGTCATGCGGCTCATGAACGAGATATTGAAATAATATGATTGATATACCCACGAGTCATAAAGCCCACGAGTCATACAGACTACTATGAGCTGGACACCAACTCTTTCTGTTTCTTCTTTCAAAATAATTTCCTCTTTTCCTCTTTTTCCTTTACTGTGTTTTGTTTTTCTCTCTCTATCTTTCTCTTTACAAGAGAGGTTGCTTGTGTTTGTTTGCGGTCCGTCTGTTTGTCTGTTTGTTTGTATGTATAGGTCTGTATGTGTTGTACACCTTTTATATTATGTCCAATTGCTTTTTGATGCTATTTAGTCTTTTTGTCCACGAGGAGACTGCAAAATACAAGCTTTGCTTTTTAGCATGTCTCCTCCATTTCCTGCAACTTTAGTTTCAATTCAATTTTCATTGTTTACTTTGCTTTTGTGATGCGTAGTATTGTCAACTTCACGTATTTTTCTTTGTTACTACATTGCATTGATGTTGTGTTATTTTGTGTATGAAAATGTTGTTGGAAATGACATAAATGAAATGAAAATGAAATGTAAAAAGGCCAAAAAGGTAGATACTAACATGAACTCGACGCTAGAAAAACGGTCCACCAGCTCGTCACTGCGTAAATTTAACCCCCGAAGTAATGTTGAGCTTGTGAGCTTTCTAAACAATGCATTATTTTATTATTTCTTTTTGCCTATAGTGTCGATCTCATGGGTCTTATTTGCTTTGTGTCTACCTCATGGACAATATGGCTCGTGAGCTTATTCTAACTTGATGTCGAGCTTGTGGGCTCTGTTAAATTGTTTTCTTGTCCTGTTGGTAGGCACTCGAAAGCTCTTTAACTCGTGAGCTTTATTACTCGTGAGCTGTATGACTCGTGGGCTGTATGACTCGTGAGCTGTATGACTCGTGGGCTGTAAGACTCGTGAGCTGTATGACTCGTGGGCTGTATGACTCGTGAGCTGTATGACTCGTGAGCTGTATAACTCGTAGGCTGTATGACTCGTGGGCTGTATGACTCGTGGGCTGTATGACTCGTGGGCTGTATGACTTGTTGACTATACGACTCCTGAGTGCTGAGTTCGTGACGTGCACTCTGACGCAAGAGTACATGTGCAAGTGTCTGTCAGGTTTTTTTCCCCTTTCTTTTTTAATCTAGCAAACCTTGATGACGCCAAAATCAACATCACGGAGGACATGATGTTGGTACTGATCATAACTTATCCCTAAAAAGTGGCTCATTACTGATGCGTAAATAAATTGCTATACCCAATCAATTATCTCACTACTCTTTAAGTGGTTGTTTTTGCATGGAGTATACAAACTCTCATTACATATCGCTTTACTGAAAGCAATTTTCTTACTCGCTCAGTTTTAGCATCGCAAAATCATCTACCCCTCATTCTTTTGTACCTGAGGAACTTTGCGCGTTGTTGATAATTTTCTCCATTATCATCCAGACTCCCAGAGCAATAAAATCTTCAAGATGCAGGTATTTAAACATCTTCTTATCGGACTGGTCTTATGTATTCTCGTATTTCAGCGAGGTGAGTTTATCAACTTTGTAACTTTGTTGGTAAAATGGTGAAGCAGATAATGGAACAAATGTAAACAAGAAAATGGCTTTTCTATTGGGAAATCTTCATACTGCATTTTTGTTGCTACATAACTATTACACTCTCCACCTTGAATGGATGAATAGATGAATAGATGAATTAGTACAAAAAAAGTATCTTATTATGTACATCGGTGTAATTATTATATTCAATTCAATTCAATTCAATTCATGCTTTATTTCATTTTTCGAAAAAAAACATAAACATTTCACTTTCTTTGGTAACAGAGAATAAGGTTGCATAGTCAAAACAAAGTAAATTGAAGTAAATAGTAAGAACTACGTTGTAATTAAAATTGACTGAAGTGATAAAGACGACATAATACGTAAGACATCGAAAAATGGAGGCACCCACTAAAAAGACAATGCTTGTAGAATGTGGGCCCCTCAGATACAGAATGTCAATAGAAATTGAACTGATGCAAGAAGGGGAAGAAAGACTGGGAATAAAGTAAAAAAAGAAAACGTCTGGAAGCCCACTAGGAAGATAGAGTATCAAACAGACATACATACTCAGGCGAGTAAACATAAAACGAAACTGGGACGACGAAACTGATAAAGGGGGACTCATAGACAAGACAGAACGAGACAAGACTAATATAACAGGAAGACAATACAACGGACAGAAAGACAGAACAGATCCAGTGATCCTCGACAGAATTCATTGAAAAAAAATGAGGGGATGCGTGAAAAGGATACCATTATGTAGAAAAGTACAGAGAAATAGATGCAGAAATAATATAAATGAAATCAAACCTACTCTGTAGGTGTCTCAGGGCAAGAGAGAAGAGAAAATACGGTATATCACTTGTAAGCCAAGTTCTTTGAAAAGGAATTGAAATAAGCCAACAGGCTAATTCAATTCTGTGGGATCATAAAATTGCAATAAAGAAAACTTTAATCTTCTTTTAAATGAATATATAGAGGGGGAATTTTTTATATCATTATTCAGGGAATTCCAGTAAGTTGGGCCAGTGTAAATAAGTGTGTTCTTAGCAAACATCGTTCGTAAAAGAGGTAAAGGAAATTCATCGGAGCGTCGAGTGGGATACTCATGGAATGATTGATTTCTTTGAAACATAGAAGCAAAAATGGACGGGAGTGAGTCGTTGCCGTACATTATATTGCCCCAAATTATATAAAAACAAATCTTTAATTTTTAATAGCTTATTGGAGGAAAATAACAAATTTGAGTGGGAGGGTATGGAAGGATAACAGATGACACGGAGAGCTTTCTTTTGTAGAAGGAACACTCTATCCAGTAGATTCTGATGAGTGTTACCCCATACTAAAACACCATAATTAAGATAAGGCAATATCAATGAAGAATATAACATAAGTAAAGATTTTTGTGGAATATACGAATTCATTCTATTTATAACGCCTATATTACGCGAGATTGTGTTGGATATATAATCAATATGTAATTTCCAGGAAAGTTTGTCGTAAACAATAATTCCAAGAAATTTAACATATGAAACTCCTTCTAACTGAATATCATTCAGAACTATAGCTGTACTCAGAGTATCAACAGTATTACTGAAAATCATGTATTTCGTTTTTTGGGCATTCAAGGATAATCTGTTGGCTCTTACCCAATTACTCACTTTTTGTAATTCAGAATTAACTTTTTGAACAAGAAAATTAGCATCATTGTGGGCAAAAAATACATTGGTATCGTCAGCAAAATGGATGAAAGAAAGTACTTCAGATGCCTGACAAAAATCATTGATTAACTGAGGTTTTAAGCGCAAAATGAGTCATAATTGGATAATGGTCTGTCATATCTGAAAGAATTAGATAAGAATTAATAAGGGGTAGGGTATTACAAAACATATTGTCGATCAGAGTAGCAGAGTGATCAGTGACACGCGTAGGTTTCGAAATAAGCGGAAGAAAAGAAGAGGACAAAAATGTTTGAAGAAACTCGTGTGCGGCAGTATCATTTTCCAACTTGAGTAAGTCAATATTGAAGTCGCCGAGGAAGAAACAATCCTTATTTTTAAAAACTGGGGATTTTATCAAATCTGAAAGGTGAGTTTAAAAATCCTTGATATTGGAGTTTGGAGGTCTGTACATAATGCCGACCACAATATTCCTAATTCCTGCGATGTAAATTTCTAAAAATAATGATTCAACAATATTATCCATTCTGGAAATATCATCATGAACAATGCATTCAAAAGCATTCGATATGTACAGTGCAACACCTCCACCACTCTTATCGGGCCTGTTATTGGCAAACATATTGTAGCCGTCAATGTTGAAAAAAATTTCAGTGTTGGAATTTAACCAGGTTTCACTTAAACCAATAACAGAAAATGCGTGATTTGCATCAGTCTCTGAAAATAATTTCAACTCATCAAAATGCTTATTCAAACTCCTGATATTTAAATGCAACAAAGAAAATGTATCTATTATGTGATCCTGCATCACAAAACTAACAAAAAGCCGCCAAACATGGATTTTTAGTGAAGGACAGATTCTGAAAGAGCAGCCTCTAAGCTTTGAAATGATGTATAACTCAATTCAAATGGATTCCCCTTAACCTATCTAAACACTGGAAAGGAAGCACACATTCTGGAAAAGTGTGAACTCAGAAAAGAGGCTCTGAAGAACAGGGTCTATTCAAGCGCTTAATTTTTACCAAGCCGTGCTAGCTGTGCGAAGAAGGGACAAAACACAGGATGTAAACTACCAGAGCAACAACAATGAAGGGATTATCAAATGAAATTCAAATCAAACTGAAATTGAGCATGTTCAATTAGCATATTCAGTCCATTATTAGTGCCAACTTTCAAAGCAGTAGCGTTGTCCTTTCAAAAGTTATTAGACTTGAAATTGAAGAGCGAACAAAGGATTTTGAGAAATGAAAAGGAGCCCCTAAGACATACCTGATCATTCTACTCTCCCGAAAAAGGGTTGTGGAAAAACTGCTGAAAACACACTTTCACATTCATGCCATGATTCCATACTACAGAATAATGTAGAAGGATAGCTCTTTCAGAAAATATGAAAAACTCAGGATTGACTCGGTTGACCCATTTCACCTTTTTTGAGTCCTCACGTGGAATCAAGGGGTGCCACTTTTGGTTGGTTTTGTGATGCACGGCCATATACATAATATACATATATATATACCATGTTTTTATACCATGTATATGTATAATATTATTATACATATACAATGCTATAGATCAACATCCACCTGAATTTCTCCATTAAAGTCATAAATGATTAAAATGATTGTAGAACATAAGCATTATTTGGGAAGGATGATATATTATTCATATCAATAAATCTAAAGTTCAAAAGTTGAGAAGTTTTTAATGTCTCGGTGCCACCATCGCTCGAAAAAACAAACAAAACAAATGGAAACTGTTGTCTTCTATATTGCTGCATTCCCACAAACCACATTAGTCGTGAAGCTTTTGACTTAAAGGAAACCAAAACCCAAAGAGAAATGTGGATTGCGTGAAAGCAGCAACATTAGTAGAACACATCAGTGAAAGTTTGAGGAAAATTGGACAATCGATGCAAAAGTTATGAATTTTTAAGATTATTGTATTGGAACCACTGGACGTGGAGACTACTAGAGTTTATGACGTCTGTGTGGACAACAATATAGAGAAAATACAAAGGGAATTCCACAAAAATTCATTTCTCTAGCATAATGACATAAGAGCACTTGACTAACCGCTTTCAGAAAGCAGGGGAAATAATAATTATTGCTACCCTTAACAGATGTCAGTATCAAATTGATGGAATGTGTAATTTTCATGAATTCTTTTTTTTTTGTGGAATTCCCTTTACCTTTTCTTTATATTTTTGTCCACACATGACATCATAACCTCTAGTAGTTGCCTCATCCAGCAGTTCTAACACCGAAACTTTAAAAACTCATAACTTTTGCGTCAAGTGTCTGATTTTCCTCAAACTTTCACTGATGTGTTCTACTAATGTTGCTGATTTCACTCAATCCACATTTCTCTTTGGGTTTTGGTTTTCTTTAAGAGTGTCGCTACAAAATTCCTTCCCGATGTAGATTGCTTAGCAGCAACCGCAGAAGACACGTGTGAGAATGCGGTTTTACCACCTGAAGACCTTTGTCCCCAGATTGTCTCCGAGAGGACCGGGGGTTTTGTCCGGTCAACACCTAAATACATCCCACGTGACCATCCTCGTTATGACGTCATGGTTCCAGAATCGGCGAGAGGAAAGACGAACCTATACTGTGCCCATCCTGGTAACTAGTCTTGTAGCTTGTCTTCTCTACTGAGTAGTACTGCGAGTTGAAGAATACTAACATCGTTACGTTTCATTTTTCCACGGAATAGATTCTGTGTATGTATGTGTGTGTGTGTGTGTGTGTGTGTAAGCTACTAAACTTTGAACTATTTTGGGCTTGGTGAACACGAATCTGGTTGTTGGTATTAAAATGTAAAAATTAGGTCTTTGAAAAAAAAGAAATAAATTGTTTATACTGTTTTTTTTTTTTTTTTGCATATACAAATATTATTATACACATATACATATACATGTATGTGACCCTGCATCACAAAACCAAGAAAAAGTAGCCAAACATGAATTTTTAGTTAAGAGCAGATTCTGAAAGAGCAGACTATAAGCTTCAAAATGATGCATAACCCAATTCAAATGGACTCCCCTAACCTATCTAAATACTGGATAGAAAACACACACTCTGGAAAAGTTTGAATTGAGATATGAGGCTCTGAAGTGCTTAAAGGTCCTATTTACCTTTGGGAGCAGAGATTTAAAAAAAAATTCAAGATATCACATTTGATGCATATGTGTAGATTTGTTGTATCACAAAACATGCTACCATATAACATTTTCGCAATAAAGCCTAAAATATAAGGCGATATCAGTACTTTTCTCAATAAACCATAACTGTAGACGGTTTAGTCTGGAAACATTCTTATTATAACTATTGTTCACATTTTGTGCATTTAACAATACTTAACATCGCTTGTACAGATTCAGATTTTTACAGTGGTTGTTTCTATCCCTAACTCACATTTTATAACTATTTTAAAGGACTAATGCTGGGTTTTGTTTCATCTGCAAATGGTAAATTATGCCTTTAATATGTACCAAGCCGTGCTAGCTGTGTGATGAAAGGGACAAAACACATGATGTAAACCACTAAAGCAACAGCAATGAAGGAATTAATTAAGCATGCTCTATTAACACATTCTGTCCATGATTGATGCTAACTTCCAAAGCAGTAGCATTATCCTTTCACAAGTTATTAAACTTGAAAGTGAAGAGTATGCGAAAGATTTCAAGAAATAAAAAGGGGCCTCTGAGACATACCTGATCATTCTACTGTCCCCCAAATATGGGTCGTAGAAAAACTGCTGAAAGCACACTTTCCCATTTATGTTATGATCCCAAACTAAAGAATATTGTATAAGAAGAATAGCTCTTTCAGAAAATGTGAAAAACTCAAGATTGACTCAGTCGACCCATTTCACCTTTTTTGAGTCCTCACATCAAATCAAAGGGTGCGACTTTTTGTTCGTTTTGTGATGCACGGTCACATATATCAAAAAGTATATAAAAAACAACAACAAAAAGAACAACGGCGCAAGAACTCCATTAATTTGAAAATACGCAGCATCGCTGCATGATATAAGGATTAGAACCAGCACCTCCGGCTCTCGGATAGAAACTCTCGGGTGGAAAAGACTCCTGTGGGATGATCATTTACGTCGATGTATAGTATAGGACAATTAGTCAATCAGATGCCATAAAAACAACTCCGTTATCGAATAACAGGTTTCTAAAGAATAAACAGAAGATGTAGTTCGGTTGACCCACAATATATTTTTGATGCGTTTAAATGATATAATTATGTGCATTTACCCAGTCCAAATATTATTGGGCATCATTCTCCTGTAATGATCAAACAGACGTGTCGCCAACGAAATTGCCTTGGTGGCCGCTGATAGCGCCGTTAATCATAACTTATCAAAACTGATTATAGAAACATAGTTCTGCCTTACGTTAAATGAGAGAAAAAAAAAAACTAACAAACAAGCGCCATTTTAAAGCATTTTCATTACATGAACAGACTGTGAACCCGATCCCTGTTTAAATGGAGGAACCTGCTTGGAATCTTTGGAGGAATTCACCTGCAAGTGCCCCATTCCATTTGCCGGAAAGCGATGTCAAGTGGGTAAGTTGCGATCAAGTTCCCTCTAGCTCGACACCTACAAGTCATACATCACACGAGGTCGACATTTAAACAAGGGCCACGAGTCATACAATGTACGAGCTCCACACTTAAAAAAAAAAAATACGCATCAGCTCTACACTAGATAAATAAGGCCCATAGGCTTGACACTAAGCAAATAAGACTACACGTTATAGCTCATCGGCCCATTTTACTAGCATAACTCATGTACTCGATGATTATTGGGCTGATTCGACTCGTGGGTTGCATGACTCGTGGGCTGCATGACTTTAAGGTGTCGAGTTCGTGATGTGCACCTGGTATGTTTCCATTAATTTATGCTCACAGTGTGTACACTTCAAAACTGGTGGTAAAAGTATTTTGCAAATTATGTTAACTTATGTGTTTGTGTATGTACATGTATATGTGTAGCCTATGTATGTACGTGTATGTAGGTTTATGTATGTACATGTAGGTATAGGTATGAACACAAAACATGAACACAAAAAAGTCCATGAGTCACACATCCCATGAGTTCGACACCAGGCAATAAAAAGCCCCACGAGTTCGACATAACAGCTGCACGGTCTCGTGGGCCCTTTTTGTTATTGTCGAGCTTGTGGGCCTTGCTTGCCTAGTGTCGGAATCGACGTGGACCTGGCTTGACTAGTATCGGACTTTACGGGTCTTATTTGAGTTGTGTCGAGGTCATGGGCTGTATAACTGTTGGGCGTCGAACTCTTGACGTACAAGGGCTGGTAAAATAATTCAGTGAAACAGAAAGAAAAGGAGTCCTTTATACCCTACTGCTATTTCAAGTGCACTATTGATTTTATTTTGTATTTCATTTGTATTTTTCACTGTTTCTGTATCCTTCCGCGGCGGCCTTTCCACGCCAATGTGTGTTTTGTTTTGTCGTGTATGTAATCCAGACGTTGTCTGCCCTGGCGATGCATCGTCCCCAGACTCCTGCTATCTCTACCGCCAGGACACACAGCCCTGGGAGGAGGCGAGGGATGCATGCGATGAGCTGGGAGGGTATCTGGTCGCCATGGAGACGCAAAGCGAGCAATCCAGCATCCGAAATGATGTTCTCGCTTCGCACTACGGAATTACGACCTTCTCCGGGATATGGGTCGGGTTGAATGACAGACTGTCCGAACAGGTCTACACGTGGGAGCATGTCGGTGGCACTTTACCCCATTTAAGTAGTGTTTGGGGAGGGGGCCCGCCCCTGAGATCCTCAGGAGTCAATCAAGACTGTATATACTTGTATGCAAACGGGCTATCTGATGATTATTGCCACAGGGTAAAGCCCTTCATCTGCGAATTTAAGCCTTGACTTGACAATGTTAAATTTTATATGGTGGCAATTCTCGTGCACATGCATCGAATTCATTTACTCTCCCTCATTTCCCCCCCCCCCTCTATCTATCTATGAATCTATCTATCTATCTATCTATCCATCTATCTATCTATCTATATATCTATCTATCTATCTGTCTATCTATCTATCTATCTATCTATTCTATCTATCTATAAATCTATCTATCTATCTATCTATCTATCTATCTATCAATCTGACTGTCTATCTATCTATCTATCTATCTGTCCGTCTATCTATTATATCTATCTGTCTTGATTTCCTTGTGTTTCTGTCTTTGTTTTTTTTTCTTTTGTTTTTTTTAAATGGTGGCCTTCCTGACAACAATGCCAGATTTCTAGTAGTTCAGTGCATATCCCGGGCCCTGAAAACTGAAATGGTGAATATCCGAGTTACAATCCCGACTGAAAAATTCCAAATATATGTTCGTCTGATAAAAAAGAGTAAAATTTTACGAGTTCAAAGGTAAAAATTTGACTTATATCAGATAAAAAATGAGAAAGTTATGACATTTTGAAGTTTTGCTGATTTCTGCAAAACAGTTCTTGTACAGTGGATATAAATATGTAAATGAGTGAGCCAACTATGTCATAACCTTACAATTTTCCATTGATTGTGTAAAAAAAAAATGACACTTCTGTCATTGATATCTAAAACATGATCTTATTCCTGGCTAAATAGCTTCAGAATATTGATCAGTTAGATACACTAGGATTTGAGCCTCAGGCAATACTTTCGATGAAAGAATTGTGCGTACACTATCGACTGGGTTTGTAGGCTCTTGTTTTTGGTTTTCTTTCCATCTTCTCTTTTTGTCTTTATGTTGTATGTTTCCATACAGGATGTCTTTTCTTCTTTCTCTCCTGGTATTTGTTTCTATTTCTCTTCCCCCTGTCATTTTTAAGAGATACTTGTTTTGAGGGTAATTGTGTTTGGGGTTATTACCCAAGTGTGTAATTATCATCTTTAGATTTTTAGATGTGGAAGTTTTAAGACCATCAGGACTGCAGCACCATCGCCCTTTATGTGGTCACTTGGGCGAGCAGTCGAGGGTTTTTGTATTGGACGTGTCGTAACGGAACCCGCCAGTTAAAAGATGGATATAACATTTTTTTCATAACATCGTTAAATGAAGAGTTTATCTTCGACAGCAATGCACTACCGTTTACCACGTCTGACTGTGGGCCCCGTTCGATCTCCAACGACGGACAATTATTCTGTGGCATAATAATAAGTTTGGTACTGAATTATGCTTACATTTACAATTGAAGAGTTTGTTTGCAAAAACCGATAAGTCCATTTTTGAAAATTTTGAAGTACGGTCTCTGTCATAAAGTACAAAATAATACCTTTTCAATGATATATTGGTCACTACATATAAAGGTACATTTTTAAAGTTATGGTCAAAAGAAGCAAAAATTTCCTTATTATTCTCGTTATTTTTCTCGACCTTTAATCGCAAATATCTCCATTTGGCAAATATGAACTTATCGGTTTTTGCAAACAAACTCTTCAATTACACCTTGTACAGTGAATGATCGCCTAATTTTGAAAAAAAAAGATGGTTTGCCAATAAAGCTTAGGTGATGAAAAGAGAGGAGAGCTGGAAATAAGAGGCGCCCTTCATAATGACAGTGCCGATGGTGCATTCCAATCGTATGATGAGATTGTGATAATTAAATGCACATCGCGGCCAAAAAGACTTACCGGAGGTTATCATTCCGAGCTGCAGTCGGCTGATTTGCATTTGCCATGGCCTAATAAAACTTGTCAGGGAAGAGATAAATGAGACGCTCTTGAAAGCATTGTTATATTAAAGGAACTATATAGTGCAAAGCACTTACTATGGCTTGTGTAGATTTACTATACCTTCAACATTACTTAGGTGGCAAAACGAAAAAATTATGATAATAATGATGATGATAATAACAATAATATCAATAAAAATAACAATAATGATAACAGTAATAACGATAATATTGAAATGATAATAACAACAATAATGATTACAGTAATATTGATAACTATAATGGTAATATTAGCAATATTTTGACATATGTATATAATATTAAGTACACTATATTCTACTATTTCTTTGTAAACTCCCACAAAAAACAAACAAACAAACAAACAGCACAACACAACAACACCAACAACAACAACAACAACAAACTCATCAACGAAGATTCTGCTCATGACATCATCATGCTGATGTACTGATGACATAATTAACAAAATACGTTACAATGCATCTTTTCCTAGACTGAATACAACTTGCAGTTTTCCATGTCACTGATATGGCTAATAATGGCTATTGAAAGGAGACGTTGAAGGGAAACATACAAGTTATGCTTGTCTAAGTGGAGTCATCCCACGAGACCAACACCCACGAGTCATACAGCCCATGAGTTCGACTTTGAAAACAGGTCCATGAGTCATACAGCTCACGAGTCATACAGCGCATGAGTCATACAGCTCACGAGTCATACAGCCCATGAGTTCGACACTAGGCAAATAAAGCCCATGAGTTCGACACTAGGTAAAAACAGCCCACGAGTTAGACAGATACAACACGGGGCTCAATGTGTCGGTCTCGTGGGCCTTGTTTGCTTGACAAGTGTCGAACTAATGGGCTGTATGACTCATGGGCTGTATGACTCGTGGGTGTTGGTCTCGTGACGTGCTCCCGTCTAAGAAAGTTAGGATGAATTATATCACCTTTTGGTAATCATAAACAGTGATAAAGTACTGTAGCAACGATTGACGTAGTTTGTTAATTCATTTCTTTTTTCTACAAGTGGACAGATCCAGGTCGTCCAAGAAAAATAGTAGAATAGGTCTACATAAGGAAGGTATTTCCGCATTCGTTTCGTCACATTAATGTCGAGGGTATCATGAATCAATACAAAGTCAGCATGCAGCAGCTGCACCGCATATTTTATGTCCTTTAACGGTTTATCATTGGCTTAAATGCTATTCCGCCCGGTTTGAGGCCTCGTGTAAAATAACGAAGAGCAATAAAGTTAATGCGGGGTGAAATTATGAAGTAAAATAGAAAATACAATTGCAGCGAACGATCCATGGAAGAGTAAGGAGACAAAATGTGGCATACGGGGGTTGGGAAAGGGGGGGGGGGGTGGGTGCATATACATCCACTACTGCATCTGGTGGTAATGTATACTTTCTAATCATGCCGCTCTTAGAACCATGAGAAGCTCGTTGACGTTATCGGGGAAAAAAGGGGGATTCGTTTCAAAATAATGTTACGACTTCTCTGCAAAAGAAATAGAGCAGTCGCAATCAATTAGTCATTTATGTCCGGTAAGGGCATTTTAGTTTTGTCAGCAATGATGTTTTATACTGAGCCTACACAAATTTAACATTGTTCTTCTCTTTGTCATGTTTGTCCTGTACTTCATATCTATTGGAGGAGCATAAAGAATCAGACCAAAAACTGGAGCTTTTAGATCTAGTGCATATCATACTTTCAAATTTCTTCTTTTCTTCTTTTTTTTTTTAATTCTATGACATAGGCATACCCCGCTTTTCTTATTTATTTTGGTACCATTAACTCACCTGGTAATATCTTCTATTCGTTCTCCGTTTCTTTTTCACAAAATTGATTACTCGGGGCTTACAGCCAAACAAGCTTGCTTTCATGTAGGTCCCGTCATACTTCTTTTTGATAAACCCCATTTCGACTTCGACCAGTTATCACTACAATTGATGTGTTATTACCATGTATATTGTTTGCTTTGCACATTGTTTACAAGGTAAAAGAACTTGTATCATTATTTTTGATGTAATATTCATATACGAGAAGTATGAAAATAATAAATCATTTAATTCAAATTTAATTTGAATAATAAATTGAATTGAATTGAATAGGGCATGTTAATTGTGATACGCAAACATGGAGCCTGTATCAAATGTGTAACCATTTTTTTTTTCAACTGCATATCTCCGAAAATATCATCGGGGCGGAGTACTATTTCAGAAGCCAGTCCACGGCTTTAACTTTCACAAACAACGCTTTGCAAGTGGTTACGGGGCTTTACCCTGGGAGGCTTGTGTAGCACACTTTACCCGCACACAATACGTAACGTTTGAAGTGCAACGTGCATAATTATAACGGAACGAACGCCAAGTTCCATATATTACACAGAAACCAAGAACAAGAATTTACAAAACGGACAGGTAGGATATTATTTCTACATTCTTCCTTGATATCTTAACTTTAGGAATGAAAAACGTACTGTAATTATTAGTCGACTTTCGTCGATGTTTTACGCAGTTTTCAACCTTGAATAGTTGTACGTTGGAAGGCATGGCATAGACAATGGGATGTTATACCCTGATTGATTCTGTTGTATAATTTGATTTTTAGATAGGAAGAGAACATTTCAATTTGCTGTGTTTTAATAACTTATACGACGATCCATTTGCTTCACATGCAATTGTTCACACAAATTCAAAGTTATCGGATGAACGAAAGTTTAAACTGGTACTCGAGTCTGTTTAAGTATAAGTCGTAGTAGGAGCTGACAGTTTAGATTTTGCAGTTGGAAAAAAATTGTGTGTGGCGGATAGTGTGATTATTCCATTGTTCTGTCGTGTATATAAACCTACTGAAATAGAGATAATGATACGACTTCCCGGTCAGTATGTCAATTTATGTATTGAGGTGACAGAGTTATTTGTAATCTAGAATGTTTGAGGATTGAAATGAACTACGAGGGGTGTTTAATAAGAGTTGTTATGTTCAAACCTGAACTGAATTATATCTCGCTTTTTTCTTTTTTATTCCCCCCCCCCCACCCCGTATGAAGGTATGCGTGCAAACCCCGCTTAAATGTGTCAAAGCAACCATCATTACTTAGTGACTAGGAAATAACGATGGATGGAATAAGTGATCATTGCCTAAAAGATAGTGTGCGAAGGTGTGCCTTAATGAACAATCTTGTATTGCAATGACGTCATAGTCTTTCGGTTAATTTCCTTGGTGGGTTTAAGGGTCAGCTTTCTTTGAGTTATGTATCATTTTGAGCTTGATCCGTTGTATGTTTGTGTATATAATCATGTGTGTGGCTGTTTACGAAGAGTTGATTGCAAAAATAAAAAACAAACAGAAACGAAAAGAATCTATCCACCTTTATGAAATTGAACAATACAACAGAATAGATCTGCTAAAAAGGCACACAGAGAAAATAATGTAAACGTTTATGCTGATATGTTCAAGAATATTCATTATTGTGCAACGTGTGCAGTGTCATTGAAAATATTTAAATTGTCTTTATTTGATAATGACCTTACTTCACTGAATCTGAATTCGTTCTGAATTTCCATCGAATAATTCAATGTTTATAGCGAATTTTAATGAAGCAATCTGGTTTCTCTTGGAAATTTTAACTGTAATGTGTTAAACCCATAGGTAAGTGAGTAGATGGCACAGGTTACCATTTCAACTTATGCTTTGTTTGTAAGCAGCCGAATTCTGACAGTATAGATAGAGAAAATGATAACTCCCCAAGATATTACAAACTAAAACAACAAAGAGTTGGTCAACCCACGGGCACGTTTTAGTCCATTACAGAAAATGCTAATCTTTTTGTGGGCTTTGAGCTTGGGTCACACACACACACAGACACACACGCACACAAACGCATACACATACACGTTGTATACCCATGTAGATACGTGTATATGTACATACATACATACATACATAATTATGTAATATCATTCATCTTGCCACGACTTCACCTCTCATTAATTCATTCATGCAGTATATGGTTTGCGAGGCTGCGAAAAAAAGGGGGCAAAGTTCAGAATACGTAAGCATGGATTATATTGAACAAAGATTAATTTACATTTCAGCACAGTGAATGACAGTCAGTGGAATAGTGGATCAAATACAGTATGACTATCATATTCTTGTTTCCTTTTTTCAAACCCAGATAATTAAGTATACCAACCTATTGCGTCCCCGATGGTGGTTACTCGTGCGTGTGTGTGTAGTGAAAATATGTGTAGCATTAAAAAAAAAACAATGGAACTTTAGTCATTTACCCGTGTGAACGTCATTGTTATTCTACGTTCAAACTACATAACATCGAGCACTCTGTACTAAGAAAGCATTCGCGGGATATATATATATATATATATATATATATATAATATGAAGAGTTTATTTGCAAAAGGGGTTAGATCCACTTTTAGTTCTTTAGAGAAAAATAGGTTTAGGCCTATATGTGAGAATTTGTACACAAGTGTATGGAAAATCTAAATCTAATTTTGCAATAATTTTCTATTCAAATGGTTGTCTGCAGTTGAAATTTTCACTATGGCTATTCTCAAATGGAATTCTGTGCAGTGAGGCTAATAACTCAATTTTCATTAAAAATGGATCTAACCCCTTTTGCAAATGAGCTCTTCATATATACAATATTATTATTATTATTGTTATTATAATTATTATCATTATTATTATTATCATCATCATTGTTATCATTATCATTTCTACTATTATTCCTATTGCAATTGTCATTATTATTATTATTATTATTATTATTATTATTATTATTATTACTATTATTATAATTATTATTATGAACATGAAATGAGCAATATTCTCCAGCTTTTGACATTTCTCTTAACTTATACGACATTTTCTTGAGTAACTATTATATAATTTACAAATTTGTAGACATAATTTCCCCAACCTTTTCGTTTGTAGGCGAGAGATGTGATACAAGGTTACTTTTTTCCCCTCCCTTTCCAACTCAAGGAAATAATACCCGAGATGGAGTCTTCAGAACGCATTCATATCCCGGTGGTCACATACGTCTTCGCATTACAAACCGGTAGGTATTCCTAGTCGTGATGTTGAAAAAGTAAAACAACAAACAAACGAACAACAAAACAAAACAAAGAAGAAACAAATGAAAATAAAACAAGAGAGATTATTACCGATTCAAATGGCGTTAATATTTACTTTTTAGTCCTTGAGACTGATATATTATACGCTCTCAACATTTGGGGAGAAAAAAAAGTATTAAATTGGAAAGGTTAAGGGCTGCCAATGGATAAAAACCAATATAATATGCGGTCACACAGGCATGAACATGATGAAGTGGGCCAGATATTTTAAAGTCCCCTATTTCCCGAAAAAAAAGGTAGTTTCATCATCTTATTATTCAGCAAATTATTTAAAAAAAAAGAAGTTTTCTGCCCACGGAGGTTAGTCTGTAAAGACACTGTAAACGTTGTGGTCTCAATTACAGCATTATGGAACTTTGCCGCCTTTGATGAGGGGTTTTATAATGCCCCGTCACTGTACAGGCATGATAACCTGGAAACATTAATCTGCACATTACTTGAATATGAAACCATTCTGAAGCAAATAATTTTCACACAACAATAGATAAACGAGACATGAAACTCGTCACACTGACGAGTTAGGTGATACGCCTGGGGTCATCAGATGTCGGTCATCTGTGATCGACAAAGAAAAGAATGTGATATAGGCACCTTGAAGTTATATTGAGCGTGCATGCAAAACGGTTTCTCTAACCACTCGGCCACGGGACATCCACGGAAACGCTAAGGCCGAAAAAAAATGTATAGATATTACAGGGGAAAAAAGTCAATGCCCACTCAACAATTGTGGCCGCGTGAACATGTATTGCATTGCTAAAAGGAAATGCGGCCTTGTAACGACTGAGGTCGCTGTGCCATTTCTGGCAATTTCGGAAAAATACGTCCCGCAGACATAAAACCTATAATCGGCTGATTTTGATACCTTGCCTTTAATCACAATTTTCAGTGTGATGACGTCATCAAAGTACAAAACAATGACATGGACCTGAAAGACAATTGCTCAAAGTACAACACCTCCGTTGTCGTCATTACATACTATTTGACAGAGTCAGGATGCAACATTCTGCAGCAGTCGAAGCAATGTGGTCTCCAACACAAAACAGAGGGATATTGTGTGTGTGTGTGTGTGTGTATAGGTGCGTTTATATACGAACGTAATTTCTACATGGACGAATGTGTAATACACCATTGAAGAAAAAAAAAGTAAAATAGCTAGGTATTTTGTTTCGTGATCTTGTGGGGTTCGAACCCGCACGAGTGCAACCTCACGTCTCTGAAACGGCGCCTTTAACCACTCGGCCATACGTCTCGACGAGAAAATATGAGGAACGTAAACTTATGTATGTGAAAGATGAATCAGGAATCGATTCGTCCACATTCCATTCTCATTTTCAGTTTTAAACTGCAAAATTGTCAACCTCATGAGAAGATTTCAAAGAACAAAATGCATGATTACTGCAGCTTATTGTCTCAGCTACAACATACTTAAATTTCAGAGGAAATGAAGCAAAATCAGCTGAGATAAAGGTGCTTAAACGTTGTCAAGTCAATGGATGGTTTTTAAAAAAATCACTTCCCATAGACATAACACGTAAACTTGTCCGATTTTGCATCTTTACTTTTAATCACAATTTAAAGTATGATAACGTCATCAAATTTCAAAACCATGACATGGACTTGAAAGGCAAATGTTAAAAGTACAACATATGTGAATTTGGGATAATATTGAGCTTAAACAACAGAGATACGAGCAAATGAATGTTAGAAACAGTACCTCAAAAAAATTAATTCCACTTTTTTGATTTCAGATGATGATATGATGACGTCATAATGTATTTCGGGAAATATTGATACTTGAAACGTTATTTCCAATTCATATGCTTTTGTAATATGCAATAAAAACATAGGGTCAACGGACTTTTTAAAGAGCTATTGCGAAATAAACAAAGACATGTTTTTCGCTATATTTCCACATAGACGCGCACACGAAATTTCAACTTTGACGCCAGCGCATTCCTTTGTTATAGGTCAACATCGATCGGAAATCAGTGGATATTGTTACTCAAAGTATCAGGAATCCAAATCAGTCAAAAAAATTGCATTTTCATGTTGGTTACGCCCTCTGCGCGCGAAATTGCGCGGACGGACGCGCACGCGAGAAAATGTTTGAAACGCTTAAAATTGTCTGAAACTTCGAGATTTCCCATTGGGAAGTCGTTTTGAGCCTTTTAAAATTTTGACGCGCGCGAACGCGCGCGTAATGAAGACCTGGGTAACTAGCGTTAAAAAGTAAGATAGAGCGTGACCTGAACTTTATGTCCACCAAAAATGACGCAGAAATTACATCTAGTTATGAAGTTATGATCGATCATGTGACAAGGTCCGAAAATCACAAAATGGCGCCTAAATGACGTCATAGATATGTTACTGTCATGAAAACCTTATTGTGGCTAGATATTGTTATGAGACATGTTGACTGAAAATTTCATGTCATTCCGTAATGTCATTGTTGAGATATTGACGACACAAAATTGTCCAGAAAGAAAGAAGAATAAAAAAAAATAAAGAGAGATTTTGACAATCACAATAGGTGATACGCTGATAGCGTATCACCTAATTATACTCTTAAATGAATCCCACAAGGATTGGAACAATCATCCCCAGAATTCCCACTGATTCCCACTGATCAGTTACTAGCCATCCCCTAGAACATGAAGAGTGAGAATGAACAGAAAACTCTCAAGGATACAAAAGTTTGGACATTTTAGGCTGCGATTACTAAGATACCTGCTCCCACACTTCAGTATACTATAAAATAACTCCTCCCCCCCAAAAAAAAAAGAAAGAAACAAAAGAAAAACGAAAGATACACATTAACAATAGACTTTGTGAGGAGAAAAAAACAAACAAACACAACACACACACAAGTAAGGTAATCCGGACATAAACAATATATTTCGTACAATGTGACTTCACGTCCTTTCATTTGTTTTTTTTTTTTTTTTCATTCATTTTCATCAATGCAGAGTGAACAATAGCCTACGTTAACGGGGAACGAAAAAGAACAAAAGATGGCGCAGACAACAATGCAATATGATACAAAAAAATGCTCACGGTATATTCGGTGGTTAATATAGCACGTATATAGCATAAGACACTAGATTGTAGGGGCGGAAACTCGGACTGGAGATTTATATACACTCTACACTCTACTGCTCCAGAAGGGTGTAATGCTATTTTCATTGATGGTACCAACTATATTGATTTCGGGAGCTGTTCAAGGCATGTGCTGGTGTGTGAGTGAAAGTCCATTAATAGGAGGCGGTTCTTGGAGGTGATTGTAGCCTTTAAACAAGGCGACTCGCTCTGCGTGCCCCCGTATAGCGCGTTTACCCCACAAACCTGTTGGCCGGCGAGTGGAGCGAGCCGCCTTTAGCCACTCGTTCATCAGGGATGTGTACTTTTGTCGTTGTTGTTGCTTTATATTCTTTGACAAATTTGCGTACAAATTTGACGCAGAAAATACACACGGCACCAAGGCAACCCGCGCTTGCTTGCTAACAAATTTATATTCTTTGACAAATTTGGCTACAAATTTGTTAGCAAGCGCGCGCGGCTTGCCTTGGTGCCGTGTGTATTTTCTGCGTCAAGTTTGTACGCAAATTTGTCAAAGAATATAAAGCAACAACAACGACAAAAGTACACATCCCTGAACGAGTGGCTAAAGGCGGCTCGCTCCACTCGCCGGCCAACAGGTTTGTGGGGTAAACGCGCTACGGGGGCACGCAGAGCGAGTCGCCTTGTTTAAAGGCTAAGGTGATTGAAGAACAGGGCTGGGAATGACAAGTTGGCTTGCGTGGCTCCTCTAAATATTTGAGTCATGAAGCAGAGCACGGGGTATCACAAAGGGAGTTCGCCGAAAGAGACCCGATTCGACCCGACTCGACCCGGATGTAAACCTTGTCATCATACGTTGTATGAAGCATGGGCGTAAATCCCGGGGGGGATGGGGGGGGGGGGATATATCCCCCCCACTTTTGAAGGAGGGGGGGATGGCCTGTACAAATATCCCCCCTGAAATTCTCCCAAGAAAAAGATGTAGGAACAAAAAAACAAACAAACAAACAAACAAAAAGAAATGTGGTGATATTGATTTCAGCATGATGGATTATTGCATAGCCTATAATCTAGGCGGAGAATGCAGTTATTGTTTTTGTAATTTGCTGTTAAGCTAAACGTATGATGCAGCGAGATAATTGTCTTTGCCAAGCGATACATCTGATGCGGCGAGACTACGAACAGTGGACGCATCTACCGCGTCCGCTAGGCGCCACGATCGGTGGCAGTTTTTTGTAGTTTTTTTCGTATAAGAAGACTGCCACCGATTAAAAAAAATAAGAAAACAACGACAAACAACTGGATCATAGGCGGTGTATTCGCGCGCATCCACTGTTCGTAGTCTCGTCGCATCAGACCAGCTGCATCCCCACCTAGGTTAGGCTACATCTGTAATGCATGAGCCATGACGTTCGCACGCCCGCCTCGTGACGAGAGCATATACTGCTGAACAGTGCTAGCAGCGCTCGTGTACTTCTCTCGCACACCAATGCATGCAGTGGCGTATCTAGGGGGGGGGGGGGGGGCAAGGGGGGCACGTGCCCCGGGCGCCACTCCTTGGGGGCGCAAAAAAAAAAAAAAAACGAAGAAGAAGAAGAAAAAAAAAATAACAGAAGAAGAAGAAGAAGAAGAAGAAACTCGCCCGGAAAGGGGGGGGGGGGGGGGGGGGGGGAATGGTGGTGGGGGGGGGGGGGTGGGCAGAAAACCAAATCAAAGAAGATAAAAACAAAACATGATGATGACGCGGACAAAATGACAATTTTCATTGCGTTCACACAAGAATTCCATGTTCTGTAAACTGAAATACAAAAATTTTCGGTTTCGAACATACGGGGGGGGGGGGGGGGCGCAAAAAAAAACCAAATCAAACAAGATAAGAACAAAACGTAATGATGACGCGGAAATATACAAATTTCGGCTCACTCGCTCGTACTAATTTAGAATATTTTTTCCAAGTCCTCAGTTTGTTGGTATAAATCGTTATCTATAAGGCCGTCACTATATCTTGATTAAAATTGTAAGATGTAATAAGCAAAAAATGACAAGAGTTCCATGTTTTGTAAGATGAAATGCGAAAATTTTCGGGTCGCTCGCTGCGCTTGCTCGCCAAAATTTATCAAAGAAAAAAAAAAGAGATAAGAACAAAACGTGATGATAATGCGGAAATAGGCCTATACAAATTTCGGCTCACTCGCGCGTACTAATTTAGGGTATTTTTTAAAGTCCTCAGCTTGTTGGTATAAATCGTTATCTATAAGGCCGTCACTATATCTTGATTAGAATTGTAAGATTTAATAAGCAAAAAATGACAAGAATTCCATTTTTGTAAGCTGAAATACAAAAATTTTCGGCTCGCTCGCTGCGCTCGCTCGCCAAAATTTATCAAAATTCATTACATTTAAATCACCCTCAAAATGACCCCTTGAAAAAGCATATCATATGGACTTTCTTTAAAGTCCCTACCGGGATGGGTTTGGGGTTGAACACTTTTTCAGAAATTAAGGGCGCAATTTTCTCGCTTGCCCCGGGCGCCGTTTTCCCTAGATACGCCACTGAATGCATGTAAAGCAATATCGACCGTAATGCATGCTTCGGATGTTGAACTACTATCGTAGCCACACTACAGGCAACCAGCTGCATTCAACCAGGGAGGTGCTCTTCCCACCTCCTTGATGCAACACAGTCTGTAGGGCCATGGACGTAGGCGTGAACGAGTGCACCATGCCGAGCGCAATACGACTCACGTCGAGCTCCGCATAAGTTAAAGTTACCCAATTAAGATCTAGATAACGAACGAGTTCGTTAACAGCCTTGTACGAGTTTCAGTCGTAGGAATTGCAACGCATTTACCCTCTCCATATTGGCCCATATTTGCTCAGTTAGTACACCTCGTTTGCCTCCAGAAAAATACAAAAGGAACGGATGTCGATTCCCATATTTTGCCATAATTTATGCAAGTACCTCCTTTAATCTAATGAACATTGCTTTAGATTAATGGTTCAGACCTATTAACCAAACGGCAGTTTTTTGGACTGTAAAATGTCAAAATTTTCAAGCTCGCTCGCTTCGCTCGCTCGCATTGAATCGTCATGCCATTCTCCTGATGTTGCTGCCGGGTAATTGCCAGCAGTTGCGCCCGGTGGGCCCCCCCCCCTTATTTTTTCAAAGCGAAAAAAAAAATATATATATAGCTACAAACGGCAGTTTGGGGACTGTAAGATGTCAAAATTTTCAAGCTCGCTCGCATCAGGGAGGTGGGAAGAGAAACACCTCCCTGCTCGCATTTAATCGTTATGTCATTCTCCTGATGTTGCTGCCAGTAATTGCCAGCAGTTGCGCCCGGTGCGCCCCCACCCCCTTAATTTCCTAAGCGAAAAAAGTACAGCTACAAACGGCAGTTTTTGGATTGTAAAATGTCAACATTTTCAGGCTCGCTCGCTTCGCTCGCTCGCACTTAATCGTCATGCCATTCTCCTGATGTTGCTGCCGGGTAATTACCAGCAGTTGCACTCGGTGCGCCCCCCCCCCTTATTTTTCAAAGCGAAAAAGATATAGCTATAGCTACAAACGGCAGTTTTTGGACTGTGAAATGTCAAAATTTTCAAGCTCGCTCGCATTTAATCGTTAGGTCATTCTCCTGATGTTGCTGCCAGTAATTGTCAGCAGTTGCGCCCGGTGCGCCCCCACCCCCCCCCTTAATTTCCTAGGCGAAAAAATATAGCTACAAACTGCCGTTTTGGGACTGTACAATGTCAAAATTTTCAAGCTCGCTTGCTTCGCTCGCTCGCATTTAATCGCTATGCTATTCTCCTGATGTTGCTGCCGGGTAATTGCCAGCAGTTGCGCCCGGTGCCCCCCCCCCCCCTTAATTTTCAAAGCGAAAAAATGTAGCTACAAACGGCAGTTTTGGGACTGTAAAGTGTCAAAATTTTCAAGCTCGCTCGCTTCGCTCGCTCGCACTTAATCGTTATGTCATTCTCCTGATGTTGCTGCCAGTATTAAATTGCCAGCAAATGCGCCCGGTGCGCCCCCTTAATTTCCAAAGCGAAAAAAAAAAAAAAATAGCTACAAACGGCCGCTTTTGGACTGTACAATGTCAAAATTCATGATCGCGTTCATGGTCTTCAGTGTAAGAATTAAGACAAGAAGTTTCTCTAAATGATACCATTTTATAGGCAAAATTGTTCAATAATAATCTACATAAAATGTACTGCTACCTTAAACATGTTGGAATGTTTCAAGTCGATAGAACACGCAAAAAAAAAAGAAAATGAATCCAATTGCACCATTTACAACATCAATATGCAAAAAGTTCTCACTGTGGGAGGGGGAAACCCCCCTCCCACACCCTCCCCCCTCGCTCGCATCGCTCCTTCGCATCTAATCGCTCCCCCTAAGATCAAATCCTGGCTATATACGCCGGTGATAGGCCCCACTATTTAGGCCTTCACAGTGATGTCGCACAGGCGGAGCAAGAGCTGAAATACCACGATGTAGCCATTCAATTATCTATGAATATTTCTTTTTCTTACTTGTTTTTTATAGGAAAAAATCCCAAATTTCACCAAAAGTGTGCACCAGATCGCTGAATTTGAGGTCTGAAAATGCCAAATTTTCCTCCTGTGGGAGGGGGATACCCCCCTCCCACACCCTCCCCCCGCTAGGCCGCTCCGCTCCCTCACACAGTTATTAAAACTCAAAGTCCTTCCCCTACCCCCATCATTAAAACGGAACGATGCCTCTGTGATGATTGCTTTACTGACTTAAATCAAGAAAATTGAATACAATTTATTAATAGCTACAGGAAACTACTACGTTATTCAAGAAATGGATATCCTTATTAGCATTTTATTGAATTTATTTGGGTATTATTCAGGGCTGCGCTACGTTTTTGAAAGGGGGGGGGGTAAAATCGCCTGTCAGTCAAGAAGAAAGAACATCAAAAGACAAGAGAAACAACAACAAAAAAGTCTTCATACTTTTAAGGTCTGACTGACAAGGAAAAACAAAAAAACAAAAACAAGAACAAAAAGTCGTCATATTTTTGCTGCCACTTCCCTCCCACTTTGAATGGAAAAGTGTGTGTGTGTGTGTGTGTGGGGGGGGGGGGGGGGGCAAGCTTCCCCCCCCCCCCCCCCCCCCCCCCCAGGGCTGCGCCGGTCCGGTTATGGGCTTGTAATCGTGTAATCGTGGTGATGGTGACTATCGCCAGTCATCCCCCCCACTCCTCAGTACGGATTTACGCCGTTGGTATGAAGGCAATGCGGTGTACGGCAAGGGTCCATACGGTTATACGCTGCGGGTTGCAGCGGGTCGATGCGAGTCAATGCGGATCGAACCGGGTCAATTCGGATATCAATACGGAATTGAAATCCGTGAGAAAATTTTGAACATGACCAAAAAATTTTCACCGCCGCATCGTAGCTCCCGGGGCCCGTTTCACAAAACGTGTCATCAGTGACAAGTTGCCATAGATGTGACAAGCTACTGAAATCCTTGCATCTGATTGGCTGAGAGCAAATTTGTCATAGAAATGTGGCAGTTGTCACTGATGACAAGGTTTATGAAACGGGCCCCCGGAATCCACTAGGAATTGACACGGGTTACGATGCGGGTCAATGCGGGCCTCTACGGCTCGAACCGGGACGATACGGTTTTAATTCCTTATGGACCCGGTTCGAAATCCGACCTTGTGTGACTGTAGCATTAGACTGTAATTAGGGCATCCAGAGGGCAGTGACATCTCAAGGTCAGTGATTGCATGTACACCCATTACACAGAGCTACGAGAGTGATGCTTCAGAATACGGGATTGGCCAATTTAAAGGGAATGTCAATTATTGGTGGAAATGAGGATTGGGCTCTTAACTTTTTGAGAGATATCAAAAAAAAAAATGTGAAATAGTACAGAACATACCAATCTAAGAGGTATTCAAAGTTTATTTGATAAAAATCGGTTTTGGAATGACTGAGATATCAAAAAACAAAGTAAAACAAAGCGAGCGTAATAAAAGGTGGGATAGGATTACTCTCTTTTGCATACCTCAGCCATTTCAAAACCAATTTTCATCAAATAAATGTTGATTTCTATTTGGAATTACATGTTCTTTCATATTTGATGACAGGTTTGTCTTTATCTAACCCAAAAATGTTAGAAACTTGAAGTCAGGTCTTAACCAAAACTATACAATCCCTTTAAATTTTTGTTGAGAAATCTTCGGTGAGATAACTGGTGTTTTGTCTGGTACAACACTTGAAATTTCAATACGTCTCACGTGAACATCTCTGTGTTTACCAAATTTCTATAGTAGCTTTGTTATTTCTGAAGGGTGCTTTTATCAACAAACTGAAGATTTCCACGCGTAAAGTAAAGGAAATCAAAGAATCACAATGAAGATATTATCAACTTTGTGGTTAGTTTTTTTTTCCTGTGGCTGTCACGCTAATAAAGACCTTAATTCAATGTGCTAATAGCATGTCGTTTACTTTTATAATAATCATACTACCACTGTGTAGAACACTCATTCGTGGAGCTCACTGATCTTAAGCCTTCAACTTTTTACCCCACACTTTATCCTGTTGTAGGTTGCTGTGCAGAAACGACCGAATCTGGAGAACACGTATGTCAGAACGGGCCACTAGCTCTGAAAAATGCATGTCCCGAGATTTTCTCCGACAAGACCGGGGGTTTTGTCCGGTCAACACCTAAATTCATCCCACGTGACCATCCTCTGTATGACGTCATGGTTCCCGAAGCAGCGAGAGGAAAGACCAACTTTTACTGTGCCCATCCCGGTAAGACCTTTTGTGTGTTTGTTTGTGTACTCGTATACATAATTGGTCATGGATCGCAGTGACATCGAAAAGTTGATTTATTATAAGCAGTCCGTTTTTTTTTTTTTTTTAGCAAATTAGAATACAAACAAGCATTAGTGCTTATTTTGCACTGTAGTCAGTAAATGCAGTATAAAATGACAAATAAAAACACGTAATCATCGACATCAACCCCTCCACCGCATAAAAAGGAATTGAACGCTCTTCTTTTTTTTTATCTCTTACAGGTGCTCACAAAGACAAATTAGAGCCAATAAACTGATTATTTTTCTGAAAACGTCTGAATTAGCACATTAAGAATGTTCACGAGAGGTAAATACTTTGTTAAAGCACAGTGTGACATGAAAAAAGGGATTCCCTCAGCAGAGCTAAATTGTGCTGGTTGGTGTATTCTACGAACTATTCTTGGCTATTTCGATGTTAATCAGCTTTACCAATTGTCGCCCTTGTAATTGACGTACTGAGCGCGTTTAGGACCCTCACAAATCTATTTGATAATTACAACTAAAGGGCTCTCAGCAGAAAACGATTTGCTAAACGGAAAAAGGACCTCGTGATAATTATACGTTGTTGTTTATTTATACTCATTTCAATATAGATTGCGTTCCTAATCCCTGTCTCAATGGAGGGACCTGCTCAGAAACCCTGGAAGAATTCACCTGCAAGTGTCAGACGTCATATGTTGGAAAACGATGTGAAGTGGGTATATGTACATATCATTAAAAAAATTACACACACAACTGGGAGGGTATCTGGTTGCTATAGAAACGCCAAGTGAGCTATCAACCATCCAAAACGAAGTTTTCATCTCTCACTGTGGACTACAGAATTCCGTCAATGTGTGGACGGGGCTGAACGACCTATATTCTGAAGGAGTGTATGCGTGGACGCGAGCCGGTGGCACCCTACCCCTGTCGAGTGGTATTTAGATGGCGGGTCAGCCAAACCCAAACACTGCGGAAACGCAAGATTGTGTTGCTATGAGTGATTATGAACTGAGAGATACTCGTTGCTCCCATGAATTGAGTTACATCTGCGAATTCAATCCATCGGCCTGAAAAGTTGACAGTGTCATAGCATTAATGTATGGGGAGCCAAGTATTGCATGATCTCTTTCGTACGAAATCAGTCATTTCGCCGACGAAATGACTGACTTCGTAACGAAAGGGACCATGCGACACATGGCGCCCCATAGTAATGACTTGTATTTGAGATTCCTCTTTAAATATGTTACATTTACCGTTGCTCTTTGATCCTTTCTCTTCCCCTTGTTGTTGCTCCCTCTCTGCATTTACTTTTTGTTTCAATCGTTTTGTTCTAAAACAGCAACAGCAACAACAACAAAACAACAACAAAACAACAACAATAACAATACAAAAGCATTCAACAGCTACAGGCGGACAGGGACTGTACGGATAGAAGACGGTTCTCAAGACCTTATGTCTGGACACACACACAAACACAGTAACTTGCAGACTATATAAACGAAATCACTAAATGTCTTGTGTTTTATGATAATATGTAATTATTGCAAGGTGCTACAAATATAATTGTATATTCTTTTCATCCTACATAGTTTTACGCACCTGATTTTCTGTTACCAAAAAAAGAAGAAGTGATGTTATTATGTTCTTGTCGAAAAATGAAATAAAACATTGAATTGAATTGAATTGAATAACGAAAACGACAACAGTCTTTTTTTCGGAGTTCCTGCGTGCTTGAAATTAGTAATATTCTATGCCTATTTGTTTGTTTGTTTGTTTGTTTTTTTCAAATAAGAGGTTTTAGGAATGGAAGAGATGAAACCCCATACGTTTCAAAGGATAAGAATGATATCGGATTTTTAGCAGAAGATCTCGAGTTCTAATCCCTTCAGGTGCATCCATCACGTACCTTCCAGACGGGATTTTTGCCTACTATTCCCTTTTTACTCAAATGTATAACAATGGAGTTACCTGAAAAAAATCTGGAAGTAGGGGCGGATTCCGGAATTCTGTAAAGAGGAAGGGGGGGGGGGGGAGCGCAACTAATATTTCCGGTGCCACTTCCGGGTTTCATTTCAGTTTTTTTCTTTTTATTTCTTTTGTTTTTAACGAAAAATAAAGGGGATGTGCGCCGGTTACGCCCCCCTCTGGATCCGCCACTGTATAGGGCCTTGCTGTGGACTACTGATGGATCCGGGTGAGAGAAAGACCTTGGATAAATAAACCATACAATTTACATGTTTTTATTAATCTCATTTGTTTGTCATGATTATCAGCAATTATCATTCTCTGTATTGCATTGTAATATTGTTATATCCATAAAACTCTCTTTATGTGTGTCGTATATCTGCAACTGTTTACGTACCAAGGGCATAACACACAGTTTAGGCATGAGAGTCGTATGTATGTTAATCATAACTACATCAACGAATGCATGCGAGGCACAATGTTGAATGCTGTTGAAATTGAACAAAATAAGCGCTATATAGTGTAACCTATTGTTTTTCAAAACGTCATAAAAGCTCATAACTCACACGGAACTGTCATGCATTGGTATCGCTTGCCTACTTCGTCCGATGATGTGGATGCGATGAATATAGGCTGCTTCACTGATGACAATTTTTATGATCATGTAGAGATTAATCAGTGATTGGTGTTTAAACAATGAACACTTCTATCCCTTACTTCATTTCATCACTGCTGGAAAGACTATGGTCTTTTTGTTATCATTGTAAATATTACTAGCAAGGTTGTTGTTGTTATTGATATTATTATAATAATCATCATTCACTATGTCGATGACGAAGAATGCGGATATGGTAAAAAAAAAGACTGTGGTGAGGACGATTGGAGCATTAAGATGACAACAATAAATTGCTACTCTAATATTAACAGTTAGGCCTATTGCTTTTAGAAAAGTCGTCCTAATATCACCATATTGACAGAGCGCCATTATACACTCATGTAAATGGATATGTACTATTCAGTGTTTTAGAAGACGCCATGATAAGCAAGCGAGCAATTTCAGGCGTACCTCATGATCATGAGCTTACATGGGCTTACCCATTCTTTATTGATCATGGTTGCTACTAAAAGCACTTATTAGTGGATGTTTATTTAATGTAGGACAATTTAATTATATTAGTCTGTTGCAGGGGAAAGTCGACAGAAAAACAAATCAAAACAAAATAAGCCCTTGTGTACACAGTCTGTTATTATTATGTACTGTTCCATGATTGTATGATTACGTGGCCGATTATTGACAGTACAATTTGTTAAACGAAGGCGTTTCGTATTTGCTCTGAAGATGAACTACACTCTGTGTAAGAGGTGCCTGCAGCTGCATCTTATACATAGGGATCAAGCCTTCGCAAGCACAACGAGGCCCCTAGTTTAGCGTGTCGTGTGCAAATTTTGCATCAGGGCATGCTCAAATCCGAAAAACCTCCCGTCCCGGGGAAAATGAGAAAATGTTCTCGGCCAAAATAGCGTTCGGTCCCGATGTCGGGCAAGATTGAGCAGCCAGCCAATCAGCGATCTTGTTGGTACAGCTCCGGCCACATGGAAACGCAAAACTGCTTTAATGGACATGAGGAGGGGAGTCCAAGCTGATTGCTTCCGCGTTCTCTCGCTCTTCCCGTCGTGTAGGGAAAATGCCCTTCAATTCACACAATAGGACACGTCTTGTTTTCAATGCCATTAGCTCGTCATCATCATCCTCATATAGAAATATATATTATTCAGTGTGAGTGAAAGTGTCTGCCTTTCAAGGCAATTCTGGGTGAGAAACAGGTGTATGTGGGATAATCATTAGTGTTATTGAAGTGGTGGTTTGATTGGAATGTTCACACACACACACACACACACACACACACACTCACACAAAGACATAATTGTCACGCTATCGGCCGGCGCCATAACAACTCACTTCTTCGTCGGTGCGGGGTAATATTAGGGATTTTTCGCTACAAGATGGGAAGACCGTAAATACGCGGAAGCAATCAGCTGTGACAATCCCGTTTTCGCTGTCCTGTGCAGGACGGAGGCGTGGGGACAAGATCGCTGATTGGCTGACTTGCTGGCTGGCTTCAATTCTACCCAGCATCGGAACCGAACGCTATTTTGTCTGAGTACCGCACTCGTTTTACCTAGGGACGGGTCGTTTCTCGGATTTGATCATGCGCAGAAGGAAATTTTGCACACGGCATGCTCAATGCGCTATTTTGGAAGAATTTATTCCACAAAAGCTGTGTGGTCAATGCAGCTTTGCCATGCATGGTAGTTTGCCATAGCACTTGCCACAGCTCCGTGATATCGCTTGAAGTTTGCTTTACGATTGGTTGACGCCAACTTTTCTTGTGTTAAAACTCAGAAGCAAGAATCACTGAGCTGCAGGTGAGGTATTGTGCATACCTTCTTGTTCTATAATTTAATTTTGTCCTTTTCAATTCAGAAACTGGTGGCTACTACCATCGGAAAGCCGGCAGTGCAATATCCACATGCAGTGCACACCCGTTAAATAGCGAACGTGGTTATAACGAAGTGCCACTTACAACGAAAAAAAAAAAGTCAAGCCGTAACATTATCCTGTCTACATCTTTTTAAATGATTAATTTGTTCGGTTGTAACGGAATCTCGATATAATGAAAGAAAATTTGCCGGTCCCGATGTCTTCGTTATAACGCGATACAATAGTACATGTACTGTATATGTGTTATGCTGTAAGTACCCTAATACCCCTTTCAGTAACCCTCTTGGCTCGGACCAGGAGCGGACCAAGCCGAAAATTTTGAGTTTATGAATTGGTGGGGGTCAAAGTGGCCCGCGCCAGGTGCGGACTATTTTGGCGCTATTGCAGCTAGCACCAGGTGCGGACCAGGTGCGGACCAGGTGCGGACCAGGCGCGGGCCTGGTGCTGATCGAAGAGTTTATGAACGATATGGTAGCAGCGCCAGGCGCGGGCCAAAATTCCTTTCACGGTCATAGGTCACAGCTTACGCTGCTCAGCTCACAAGCGCGCGGCACGCACATCATCGCGCGAAAATGCACTTCCGCTCTGTCCATGAGGTGTTCAATTACCATGGTCTTACTTGACCGAGTTTACGAATGGGTCATCGTAAAAGTAGCGCGGCTCTGCTATAGTTACTGAACTCAATATTCAATGCTTGGCGCGGGCTAATTTAGCTCGGACCAGGAGCGGGCCAAAAGTGCATGAGTTACTGAAAGCGGTATAAACCTTCTAGCCCAGACTGGTTCATTTTGCAATTGTAAAATTGACGTTATCTGTAAAAAAAAAAAAAAACCAACCCCCCCCCCCAAAAAAAAAAAGCAACCAAAAAACCAAAACAAAAACAAACAATAACAAACAAACAATAAGAACAACGAGTGTCAAAGAGAAAACTTTTCTTTTCGTTTATCCAGCTATGACACAGGATTATTTACTATATAGACAGAATGCTGAGTAGAGTCTACTTTCCTACATCATCAATGTTAAACATTAAAAATGTACATGGCGTAGATGTCATGAATGAGTAGATTTCTAATAAGCTGCGAGTGAAAATGGTTTGGATTTTAAATTATAAAGTAGTTTACATAAACTGACCGAATTTATTATCATCACTGCAGCTGCATGTCATACATTCCATCGCCAAACCGCCTACACTGTAGCTGATAAAATCAACTTCATGTTCACAACATATTCCTACAGAAAAATGATATCAGAGGAAATTAATTCATGTGATGATAAACACCATTAATACCATCATATTGAATAGGACAACTTAATCACTACGAGTTATTGAAGTTGAAATTGCGGTAACATATACAATACTGTAGCGTGAGTAATTCCGAATATAATCTATGCAATGACTTTATTATTCAGTCTAAATGAGTGCAGTGATTTATACATTGAAGTGATCGTGCGAAATTTCAACTGAGAAAGTGACAGAGAGAGAGAAAAAAAAAAAAGAAAAGAAAAGAAGAAAGCTACATTCCATATATTTCGAGAAAAAAAAAGGAGTAATCTTACCATGCCCAGCGGCCCAGACAGCATTCACATTGGAAGACCACTATGGCTTTAACATCTAAACCTTACTGTAGTCACAAGAACCAAATATGAATTCAAATCTATAATATGCAAAGTGATGATATCATCTGTACAAGATTCTTGTACCATCTTAATACTGAGAAATCGTTACCAGTACGGCGCATTACCAAACATTGACAGGAGAAAAAAAAAACAAAACGTGATTATCGTATATATATGGAGTCGGACTTGCTGCACTTCAACTCGCATGCAAACGAAACAACATAGGAAGCCGTTTAACCCTTTGAAGACTAGTTTCGCGTATACTCGGGCAGGTGTCTGTAGGAAATGCGTAGGAAAATCAGCTCGTTCTTCACGGTTTAATTTCATAGGTAATCTTCATAGGTTTTAACTCCTTGACAACATTGTGCTCGAGATTAATGGCAGACGTACCTTAATGAGTCTTTACGGAGTAGCTGTCAAAATTGTACCAAATATCTAGTTAAACGCACCAAAACTGGGTGAGTTAGTCCAAGGCACAATGTGTTTCCATTATTTTTTTTCAACACATTTGTTGCTTGTTACGATGGCAATGCGTAGATTGACATCGGCGGGCGATAAACCTGGCATAAATTATTTTGGAATTATACCGGATACGGGGGCCAGATTTTAAGTAAAGTGCTCAAATCCCGAGAGAGATAACTTAATTGTCAATATTACTGTATGATATTCATTGTTGAAATGTCGATGGCAACACATTGTTCAACATTGACAACAAAAATAAATTTAAATTCTTTTTATTTTAAATGTAACTTCTATCAAGTAGCTCTCTTATGTCTCAAATTCCAAGTAAAAAAACTGAAACAAACAGATGGAGTAGGCATATTCTACCATACCGTTATGAACTTTTATATAAACAAATTTAGTAACGCATGGCAACGCATTTAACCCCCCTTCAAACTTGGATTTTTATGGGGTTTTACGACTGTGCATCAGAAGAGGTTCCAAAGCTTTGTTTTCGATTGTTCCAATCCTTGTGGGATTCATTTAAGAGTACATTATATATCTATTCATGTGTGAAAATTATTTGCTTCAGAATGGTCTCATATTCAAGTAATGTGCAGTTTAATGTTTCCAGGTTAGCATGCCTGTACAGTGACGGGGCATTAAACTGCACTTAACCTGAATATGAGACCGTTCTGAAGCCAATAATTTTTACACAACAATAGATATATAATGTACTCTTAAATGAATTCCACAAGGATTGGAACAATCATCCCCCAGCATTCCCACCAATTCCCACTGATCAGTTACTAGCCATCCCCTTTAAAATATGTACATTATGTCTACATGATGTTTGTTGTAATATGCAATATGTCATACTTCATCACAAAACCACACACAAAAACAATAGTGTCGCCATACGGGGTTTTAGTAAGGGACAGATTCCAAAGAACTGTACAAAAGTTTCAAAATGATAATAACTCAACACGGCTGTATGCCTTCTTAACCTGTGGACATAATGGAAAGATATACACATTGTGGAAAATGTTTATTGAGAAGAGGCTCTGAAGTTTTGGGTCCATTCACGTACTTAATCTCGTACTCTACTTGCAATGATAGAAAAAAAAAATGATGCAAAACTGCAAAGCAACTGAAATGTGGGATAGATTAAGCTGAAAATTTTCACATTCTATGAGCCTAATGTATCAATGACCAATGCTAACTTTTTTTTAAAGCATTAGCTTTATTCTTTTTCCCAAAAATTATCAGAGTTAAAAGGAAAGAGTTGGAAAGGATTTTTTGAAGAAATAAAACTTCGTCTCGAAGACATACTTAGTCACATTATTTACCCCCCCCCCCAAAAAAAAAAAAGTGTTTTAAGCAAACAGCAAAAAGAAACTCAATTTCCTAATTGTTCTACGATACTAATAATGCGACCTATGTAGAAAAAGAATTGATTTCTAAGGAAATATATAAAAAAAACAACGACTAGTTTAACACACTTTACCTATTTATCATCATCCCTTGAATTTTGGGCGTGCAACTTTGTTGTAGTTGATTAGTCTCATTATGCAAGTTAGTATGAAATAAGGATGTTCATGACAAATTCCCTCTAAAAAGACGTGCACTTTTTTTTTTCATTTCAACATGGCATGCGATTCTGTATCAGCAAATATTAAAAATAGGCACTAAATGTGGCCTAAGGTGCATGTACGTTAAAATTAATCAAGAGTTACAGGATGTGGCATAGAAACTCTCCTCCTGTGCTGGATACCGAGGGATTGGCAAAATTCACTGACATGCACGCGATCTAAAAGTAGGTACATCGCCTGGGTGTAATACATTCTCAAATAATGCATTTCCAACTTCCCATATCCAATAGTCTTATTATATCCAATATCTACTCTACTCTAGGTACATGTACAAGTGTTTTTATTTCATCTATCAACTCATGGAATATCATTGAGACATGAAAGCTCCCAAATACTGAGCGAAATGTAGATAAAAAATCTATATGCAAAATTACAAAAGTATGTTTCAGTTGTTTTATGAAAAAATAACCTTGAAAACAAATTTCAAGCCATTCTTTCAGCAATTTTTTGAGTGTCTTATACCCCCAAACGAGATTTTTTTTTCCCCGTTGACAGAAAACAGACAGGCTGGTAATCTACCTGAACGAAAGCAGTCAAGCCGCTGCGGTACATGTATCCCTTTCCACGGTCGACTACATGTGCCATCGAACAATGAAAATATCAATCGAGTGGAAGGTATGAATAGAGCGTGCGCTGATGGGCTCACGGACTCTTTTATTCTATTGATTGACTGATAATGGTTTATTGGAACAAACATGCAAAGTAGTAGCCCGAAGGCTAAATTATAATGCATCACATGAAAAACGTATAAATTACATCAAACAACAGACATATAAACATTTTAACAATAACAAATACACCACATTTCCCTATGATTGATTCAATGCAATAAAAAAATTCAATAAATATATTATGCATATCATCTGTTTAAAAAAAAACAAAAAAACTCATTAACCATTAACACCTTCATACTCAAATAACTGTGTTTGCATTCATTTTTAACTGAACTTAACGTCAATTCCCCAAATCCAATTACTCATATCAATTATTACAGAAAACACAAAACAAAAAATACTTTACAATACAAATACACAAACTAATAAATTATTTCTTATTGCACAAACACCGTCTTATATAAATTCATGAGGGTGAGTATACTACTCATAAAATACCTGTACATTTAATGGCAAAGTGCGATCTCTATCTTGCATTATAGAGGGTGATCACTGGTGGGTAACAAAAGTGGGAAATCAGCAGGACTAATAATGCACCAGTATGTTGTGTGGGCGTAATGGTGTGTATGGAAAAAAACAAAAAAAAAAAAAAAACCAACAGAAAAAGCAAGTGAAAATGCTAAAAAGGGAAAGAGAGGGAGGGAGTGCAAGTGAGGTATTGAAAGAGAGAGTGTGAATTCTATACAAAACCGGGTACTTGATGGAGATGACTGAGGTCAGCGAACACGAAAATCTACTCGAGCTCAGCTTCGATCTCTATGTACATGGTCATACGAGTTTTATAGCACAGCAGGCGCAAACTAAATCAGAAAAAGGGTAATAATGCTGTGATATACACATTCTTCCAACAGAAAGGGAATAGAATGAACTCTTATCTTTTCATCGAACCCATTTTTCTGTCATTTCAACACAAAGAAACATGAATTTAGGCCACGGAAGTATAGGCGATCTCATGTTCATCTTGGGAACCTGGTAAACTAGGTTCCCGTATATCAGTTGCTCCCATAGGAACGTGGTATACCAGCTCCCGTTTATAAAGAACGGGTAAATAAAGACTAGAGAAAACAACAATACAGACAGGGGCTCACCACTAATATCGCTAAGTGGCTCACTATGGATCAATGATTAATCATCGTCATGCCCATTTAATTATCTCGTGAATAAAAAATAAATATTATGTTGCAAGGGCAATACACTTTATCATTACATAGGGGTTCATACTTTTTTTTTAGATTTATCTTTTTTTTTAATTCTTTGGTACAATTTACTCCCTTTCATTTGTATATTTTGTTATGATCTTAAGTATTTTATTTGTTTCTCTTGCTCTTTTTGCTCTCTTTTACAATTGTATTCTTTAATCATGACACTATGTCACAGTCCAGTCTTATGTTCAATCGATGAAATCAAATCAAATCAATTTCCTCGCATATCAAAGAGTTGAGTTTGTTAGTTTGTAACTTTGACACAAAATTGAGATGAAGGCAAGCCTAAACAAATGGAAACTTGGAAACAACTGTACCATTCTCACATGTTTTCTTTAAATTAACAAACATGGAAATTATTATTATTATTATTATTATCATTATTATTATTATTGTTATCATTATCATTATTGTGATTATTATTTTTGCTATTATTACTTTTATCATAACCATTATTATTCATTTGGCATTTCGACATAGAGTACAAATAAAACGTCACATTTTTGTCACGTTTACTTTATCATCACAATATGCCTGTTTGCTGTCAAATTGACGAGAGTTAAAGTCTCAGAGATATTGATGTTGTAGAATACTAATTAAACACTGGACAAACAAAAAAAGCGCACTGATGCTTTTAAAAAAGAGTAATATTTGTGAGTAGCAGTGTGGTTTTATTACCTCTAGCTGATCTTGTGCATTGCTTCTTGTGTTCTTGTTTTAATCATTTTCTTTTTTTTTTTACGTAGAGATGTTGCTTGTTGACGGTCTTTGTTTGCCGTTTTCATCGTGTCCTCCCTGTCGTGAACTACCTGTAAGCACTACAATGTGCACGTCATTCATGTATTGTGCTTTAATTACCTTTAGACATTAAACGGGGACAGGAGTATTTTGCCATTGTAGAAAATGTCAGGAATGTCATTTATACGTTCATTCAGAGAGAAGGCAGCATAAGTCACTTGTTATTATATTTTAAGGTTTATGACAATATTTCTGATTGTCTTATATTGGAAATGTTAAAGGGATTGTATAATATTGGTGGACATGAGAATTGGACTTTTAAATTTTTGTGAGATACCAAGAAATAACTTATGGAATAGTAGAGGGCATACAATTCTAAGAGGTATTCAAAGTTAATTTGATGAAAATCGGTTTGGAAAGGCTGGACATAAAAAAAAAACAAAGAAAAAAGAAGTGATTGTAATAAAAGGTGGGTCCCACATATGATTCTTTTATTACAATCACTCTGTTTTAGATATTTTAGTCATTTAAAAGCCAATTTCATCAAATAAAAGTTTAATTCCTTTTGGAATTACATGTTCTTTCAGATTTCATTAGAGGTTTCTCAATGTCTCAGGAAAAAAGAAAAAAGAAAAAAAGAAAGAAACATGAAGTTAGGTCTCAAACAAAACTGTGCGACCCTAATGCGTCATGTTTCCAAAGCCAAGTTGTGACATTCTTGTTTCCATAGGCAACGTATATTGGATATAAACAGACCGAGAATATAATAATCTTTGATTGTGATAATTATACCCGCCAAACAGCGCGCAATGTAAGCGAATAACACTCTCAGTCAGTTTCGCAGAAAGGGTAAAATGTCTCAGTGGTAAAATGTGGTTTTATATACTCGTGCTTGGTAGAGCACATGTGGCATCTCCTTCATGTCGCTTGAATACAGTCTTCACCGACGCCAAAATTTATCGAATAATAAACTCAGAACCAGGACTTACAAATTAACAGCTATGTTCTTGTGCATTGCTTCTTGTGCTTTTGTTTTAAGCATATTCTTTTAAACGTAGAAATTTTGCTTGTTGACAGTCTTTCTTTGCCGTTTTCTTTGTTTTGTTTTGTTTTGTTTTGTTTTTTTTTTTGGGGGGGGGGGGGTGTAACGAATTACCTGTAAGCACTTTAATATCCACATAATGCATAATACTTTTAACATTCTTTAATTATTCGCTGGAAGCAGGTGGATTTTGTAGAAAATGTCATGAATGTCATTTGTACGTACATACAGAGAGAAGCGATCATTAGTCACCATTTCAAAACCAATTTCATGAAAATATAATAAATCTTTTAAACGCTATTGACAAAGCATGGCACCACTTCCACGGATTCATACTTCATCTTTCGCTTGTACGCTTGATGTCACGTCAAACGTTCAGAGAAAATTGTAGGAGTAACCGTATTCTATAACACTGCTACATATAATACAAAAATAGCATAGCAGCATATTCAAACCTCATTCAAACCTCTTTTTGATAGGGTATAATTACCAATGACCCATACAACAGGTGTAGTGTCACAAATGTACACACAAGTAGTTATGTACATGAGATTGTATCAAGGCTGTATGCATGGTTGTTTTAATGTGTATGTACACGGGTAGACCAGATTAATGGGGAACATTCTATATGATATAGATATAGTACATACAGGCTGACCAGATCAGTGGAGAATAATTTTCTAGGTGGTATACAATGTAGCTACAGTACATGCATGTGGCAGGAAATACATTACAGCTCACTCAATCTAGAATGATTTAACCCATTCCAGAAAATTCTAGGAAGTGCTTACATATTTGGCTGAGTGAGGCACTGTCCCTGTAGCCCAATGTGATTAGTAGTTAATTTTGGCAATGATGTTATGCACATAGTTAGACAGTGAGTCATCCAGGATTCCTGGAATTTGGACTTGCTAGTATGTTCAGGTGTGTGGCCCCAGGTTGGAGAAAATTACAGAATGTTCAAGAAAGGGGTGAATGGATAGTATATAAGCCGGAGAAATTCTGAGGTAGGCAGAGTACCCAACACCTCTGCTCTGAGAGTTACGTCACTTCTGGCTCTGAAGCGACTTGTTATAGTCAGTCCTGTGTTACCTGCTGACCTGCTATACAAACTGTGTTTGTGGAGATAAGGCCTGAGAGACATTTTGCCTGCAGAGAATTAATTTGCCTACATTGGAGATAGACTCCATATCTTAGTGTCAACGGACATTATTACGGCAAAGCTGTGACGGGCTGGATTCCTTGCTGGACATTATAAAGTGAATCATCATTCAACGCATCAACTGGACGTGGTCGTCATAACGTTTGGATTCTGCACCTTTCGCTGTGAACATTATGCCGTGGACATATACCGTGGATTTTACCCCGGATCTATACCGTGGACTATCATAACCTGCACCTCTGGAGTTATGTCGGAGGAATCATTCATTGGCACGTCAAGGATTATTCATTTGTGCATCGAACATTGTATCTGGACACTGTCAAAGGATTACCTGATTTCAGATACGTGTAAGTGAATCCACTACTGATTTATAATTGTTTTATGGATTATTATTTTACTGATGTGAGAACCGATTACGAGTCTGTACCCACAATATCACTGTTAATAAACCGCCTGAACATTAGTTGATTGCTTCTTTTGTGCGATCATTCTCAGAGTGATTTTGGTCGTAACAAATTGGGGGCTTGTGTCCGGGAAGTGAATTTAAAGCCAAAACTTAGAATTTGGAACGTTCCGGAATCCACAATATTGGTACAGACAAAAAACCAGTGAGTTGATTGTTCAATTGTACATTGTGTGTAATACATGCGACAATGTCAATCAGTACAATGGATGTTCAAGCATTTGTTCAGAGGACAGATTTGTCCCTCAAAGATTTGCAAAGGTTACGTAAATGTGATTTGACTGCTATTGCACAGCATTTAAATGTAGATGTTCCACAAGGTGTAAGAAAGGCAGAGATTCTTGCCTTGGTAGCTGGTCACATGGAGCTCAAAGAAGAAATAAACATTCCAGATCAAGCTCAAATTTCAGATCAAACACGGCTTGAGCTTGCTAAATTGCAAATGAAGGAGAAAGAAATGGAATTAGAGAAGGAGAAGATGAGATTAGACATGTAAAGAGAGAGGGAAAGAGAACAAAGAGAAATGGAAATGAAGGAAAGGGAAAAACAAAGAGAAATGGAAATGAAGGAAAGGGAAAGGGCTAGAGAAGTGGAAAGAGAAATTGAAATGAAGAAACTTGAAATGGAACAGGAAAAAATTGAAGTGGAGCAACAAGTGAAATTGCGTGAGATGGAAATGGCTCATGCACAGACTGTTGGAAATCGTGAAAGGGCTCCCCCTGAATTTGATTTGGCCAAGAACATTCGATTGGTTCCAAAGTTTGAAGAAAACAGAGTCGATGCATACTTTGTGTCATTTGAGAAGGTGGCTAACAGTTTGAAATGGCCACAGGAATTTTGGCCCATGCTCCTTCAAAGTGTGTTTGTCGGCAAAGCAGCTGATGTGTACTCATCTCTTTCTGAAGAGCAATCACGTGACTATGCTACAGTCAAGAAAACAGTGTTGAATGCATATGAGTTGGTGCCAGAGGCATACAGACATAAGTTCAGAAATTCGTACCGCAAACCAGGCCAGACACATGTTGAGTTTGCTCGTGAAAAAGAAATGATGTTCGATAGGTGGTACAGATCCCTGAAAGTGGATCAGGATTTTGATAACCTACGTGAGGTTGTTCTCTTTAAAGAATTCAAAAAGAGTGTTGCTTTCAGTGTGAGGTCGCATTTGGATGATCACAAAGTGACAAGTTTGAATAAAGCAGCCTTGATGGCTGATGAGTATGAGCTGACCCACAGAAATGACAACAGACCACCTTTCAGGAATTTCTCTGGAAATAAGAGAGACAAAAATCAGTCGAGCAATCCAAAGAATGCTGGTTCTGAAAAAGGCACGAGTTCTGAAACTTCATCGGCAGCAAAGACTCAATCTGACAAAGGGTCCAGTACAAGTGCAAATGTACTCAAATGTTTTCACTGTAACAAGACAGGGCATGTAAAGTCACAGTGTTAAAAGTTGCAAAACAAACAAAGAAGGACATGGGATTTGTCATGTCAAAAAGTGTCCTACCCGAAAATAGTGTCCCGTTTACTGAAACACAGGCCATTGAAAGTCGATCTCCCAAATTCAAAGATAGGCGGAAACATGTGGATGAGAGCTATCGTAGCTTTTTGTTTGATGGTGAGGTGACACCATGTACTTCTGGTGAGGCAGGTAAACCAGTAGTCATCCTGCGGGATACGGGGGCCTCTCAGTCGTTGATGGTGGATGGTGGTATGACTTTTCCACCAGATAGTGCAGTGAATGCAAAAGTCTTGATTCAGACTGTTGATGGCAGTTATCAGTACCACTGTATAGAGTTGATTTGAAGTGTGACCTAGTTTCTGGTCCTGTCACTGTTGGAGTTGTTCCTGAGTTGCCCATGGCAGGCATTGACTTCTTGTTGGGGAATGACTTGGCTGGGGACAAGGTGGTTGCGTCTCCAGTTGTTTCGGATAAACCAGTGGTGGTTGCTGAAACTGAGCAGTTACAGGAAGAGTTTCCTGGGATTTTCCCAGATTGTGTTGTGACTAGGTCTCAGGCTCGTAGAGCTGTTCAAGATGATGCGGATTCTGTTGATGTGGAGGAAAATTCCGGTGTTTGGTTGGCAGAAACCTTTTTCAAGGATTTGAATGATGGGGTTGCTGTATTAGGCTCCGAGGCTAACAGTGATGGGCTGTTTAGCAAGTCTTCCTTGGTTGAAGCACAACAGGCAGACTCTGAGTTGAAAGACTTGTCTCAGACGGCGTGTTCTGAGGCTGAGGCTGAAAAGGTCCCTGAGTGCTATTATGTCAAAGATGGCATTTTGATGAGGAAGTGGAGACCTCCCCATAGGCCAGCTGATGAGGATTGGACGGTGGTCCGTCAAGTTGTTGTCCCTCCCAGTTACCGCGGTGAGATCTTGAGGATTGCTCACGAGTTACCAGTTGGCGGCCATTTAGGCGTCAGAAAGACAAAGGATCGGATCATGAGGCATTTCTATTGGCCAGGGTTGAATGTGGATGTGGCTGAGTTTTGCAAGACTAGTCACACATGTCAAGTGGCTGGTAAACCACAGCATTCAGTGAAGCCGGGGCCATTGATTCTGATACCTGCGTTTGAAGAACCATTCAGTCGGGTTCTAGTTGACTGTGTTGGACCTTTGCCTAGGACTAGGTCGGGTCATAAGTACCTCTTGACAATCATGGATATGTCTACACGGTTTCCAGAGGCTATCCCATTGCGAAATATCACTGCTAAGACTGTGGTAGATGCTCTAGTGCAGTTTTTCACTAGGTATGGGTTGCCCAAGGAAGTGCAGTCTGACCAAGGGTCAAATTTCATGTCAGGCATATTTCAAGAGGTGATGTATCGTTTGGGTGTGAAGCAGCTGAAGTCGTCAGCTTATCATCCCCAATCCCAAGGTGCGTTGGAGCGCTACCACCAGACCCTAAAGACAATGATTAGGGCATTTTGTGAGGAGTATCCCGAGGATTGGGATAAGGGCATCCCTTTCCTGCTGTTCGCAACGAGGGACTCCCCAAATGAGTCGACGGGTTTCAGCCCATTTGAGTTGGTGTACGGTCATGAAGTTAGGGGCCCACTGAAGCTCATCAAAGAGAAATTCATGACTGAGGATGATGAGGTCCACCTACTTGACTATGTGTCAAAGTTTCGTGAAAGGCTTTCAAAGGCTTGTGAGGTAGCTAGGGAACACTTGAAAGTGTCACAAGACTCAATGAAGAGAAAGGCAGACAAAAATGCCAAAGCCCGAACCTTCAAACCAGGTGACAAAGTTCTTGTACTGCTGCCCATACAAGGTGAACCACTGAAAGCCAAGTTCAGTGGCCCATACTGTGTCAAAAAGAAACTCAATAATGTGAACTATGTGATCAGCACACCAGATAGATGCAAAGAATAGAGAATGTGTCATGTCAATATGTTGAAAGAGTGCTATGACAGAAAGTTAGTCGGTGTGACATAGGTAGTGGATAGCACAGTAGAGTATCAAAGGTGAAAAGTTTTCACCGCATATCACTTACAGTGTATGTGTTTAGCATATCCATTAATGTATGCAAAACAGTTTGACATGATTGTATAAACTTCGAGAATCCAAGCAATATCAATGTAAATGGTATCCTTGGAAAGAGAACATGGAATTAATGCAGCTATTCACGAGGCATGTGATAGTATGGGATTATTGTTGCTTGACTTGGATTTTACCTCACATTCGTTATAAATGATGATGAGAAATTGTGAAGGTAAAAGAAACCCTTGCTACGGCAAGGCTTTCTTTTTCCCATGGGGGATGGTGTAACAAATGTACACAGAAGAAGTTATGTATATGTATCAAGGCTGTATGCATGGTTGTTTTAATGTGTATGTACACTGGTAGACCATATTAATAGGGAACATTCTATATGATATAGATATAGTACATACAGGCTGACCAGATCAGTGGAGAATTTTCTAGGTGGTATACGATGTAGCTACAGTACATGCATGTGGCAGGAAATGCATTACAGCTCACTCAATCTAGAATGATTTAACCCATTCCAGAAAATTCTAGGAAGTGCTTACATATTTGGCTGAGTGAGGCACTGTCCCTGTAGCCCAATGTGATTAGTAGTTAATTTTGGCAATGATGTTATGCACATAGTTAGACAGTGAGTCATCCAGGATTCCTGGAATTTGGACTTGCTAGTATGTTCAGGTGTGTGGCCCCAGGTTGGAGAAAATTACAGAATGTTCAAGAAAGGGGTGAATGGATAGTATATAAGCCGGAGAAATTCTGAGGTAGGCAGAGTACCCAACACCTCTGCTCTGAGAGTTACGTCACTTCTGGCTCTGAAGCGACTTGTTATAGTTAGTCCTGTGTTACCTGCTGACCTGCTATACAAACTGTGTTTGTGGAGATAAGGCCTGAGAGACATTTTGCCTGCAGAGAATTAATTTGCCTACATTGGAGATAGACTCCATATCTTAGTGTCAACGGACATTATTACGGCAAAGCTGTGACGGGCTGGATTCCTTGCTGGACATTATAAAGTGAATCATCATTCAACGCATCAACTGGACGTGGTCGTCATAACGTTTGGATTCTGCACCTTTCGCTGTGAACATTATGCCGTGGACATATACCGTGGATTTACCCCGGACTATCATAACCTGCACCTCTGGAGTTACGTCGGAGGAATCATTCATTGGCACGTCAAGGATTATTCATTTGTGCATCGAACATTGTATCTGGACACTGTCAAAGGATTACCTGATTTCAGATACGTGTGAGTGATTCCAATACTGATTTATAATTGTTTTATGGATTATTATTGTAATGACGTGAGAACCGATTACGAGTCTGTACCCACAATATCACTGTTAATAAACCGCCTGAACATTAGTTGATTGCTTCTTTTGTGCGATCATTCTCAGAGTGATTTTGGTCGTAACAGTAGGTTCTTCTTTTAAAGTGATAGTGGTTATTAAAGACATACGCTTCTTGAAGCACTATCTACAATTTAGGTGTGACATGATGAATGAAAATTGCAAATGGTAAATTTTGTTTGATTTTATTTCAATGCACACACGCACACACACACACACACACACACACACACAAAGTATTAGTCGAGAAAAAATGCCCTCTACCATGTCTACGAGGAATCATGGAAACATGTCTTTTGTTCGATATGCGTCGAAATAAGCACATTGCAAGACATGAATAATAGTACGTGCGCTTGAAACAGAATACTGGTTTGTCTCCCGCTTGCAATAATAACTTATATCCCTCACAAATTGCTTCTCGCCCTCTGATTGGTCGAGAGCACTGTAAACAACAAAACATAATTCTACCATACAAATACGCGTACGACTATTCTCCCTAGGGAAAATGGTAAAACCTATACCACGCTGGTGATTTTCGCGCCTTTTTTGCTTCGCGTCGCGACGCGAAATATTTCACGTGTAAATGAATGGGTATCGCAGCACCTTCGCTTCGCGAGAGATTTCATGTACAAATGAATGGGTATCGCGGCGCCTTCACTTCGCGAGAACCACAAGGCACGCATACACTCACTACGTGTATCGTTAGAGAGACTCCTGGAAGAGAGACTCTTATAAAGCGCTCATTCTACCTAAAAAGGTGATCATGGCATTGTATTACGTTAAACAACAGAGTAGGCGATATCGTAGATCTATGATTAGACAACAACAATAAGAAAGCTAGTATAGGGCTCATCGACGTACCGTAGGCCTAGATCTATTATATTTCTAATATTTGATTCTAACGTTGGTTAGGTCTCATTTGGCCCTGGTTTTGAAGATGCATGCCGTGACTCGTACAGTCGTTATGCCCATAGAAGATCGTTCAAAGGATTTGGTGCAATGTATGAGAAAGTATGATCCCCTAACTACGGTATGCTAGATTTGAGGTAGTGTCTATGCCTATATTCAGGTTGATCAAGTTCAAGTTGATTTTATTTCACTTCCAACAAACAAATAAGACATACAAAGAAACACTCATATACACAGACGTCATGAAATCAGTACCACAATGCGATGAACAGAATAACATTGTAAGAAAAATATTGGTAAATTATCAACAGAGATACAAATATCTGTTACGTCACTGTGGTAAATACATAAACGATATTGCTGGAAATGGAGGGGACTGCTAAAAAGCAGAGCTTGTAGAATGCAGTCCCCTCATCAAGAAAAAAATGCAAAAAAATGCAAAAAAATGCAAAAAAAAAAAAAACAACAACAAATTTCCCTAAGCGGTAGCAAAAAAAAAAAAAAAAAAAAAAAAAACAGACAAGAGTAATACACAGATACAAGCGCACTTACGGACGCACATTAACAAACACATGGCGGCTCTCTTGTAAGGAAAACATTGAGGAGGATATAGTAGTGAAGAAGGTAGTAAGTCCGAGGTGGACAAGGGGGGGGGGGGGGAGGAGGGGGGAGGAGGGGAGAGGAGAGGAAAATGGTGGGTCATATCCAAGGCACTGGAGGCACAGAAGCACGGGCTCGCTGGTGAAGAAAAAGTAGTGAGAATAACGAAGCAACAACAACTTTGAAAATCAAAAGTAAAAAAATGAATTATGCTGCGTACGAAGTTTTTAGATAATTCTTTAACTTTAAAGAAAATGTATGAAAACTTAAGGCTTCTTTTGTTATTATCCAGAGAATTCCAGAATTTTGGTCCAGAGAAGGAGAATAAAGATTTTGCTAAAACCGTTCTAGTCAAAGGCAAATGATATTCATGGGATTGACGGGTTGGATATGCATGAACAGTTTCATTCTTTAAAAGCATGGAATCAAACACAAGGGGGAGAAAATGGTTGGTGAGTTTATACATGAATTGTCCTAATTGCAAACGATAAAGATCATGAATTTTCAAGATATTATTTTCGTGGAATAAATTATTAGTATGACTTCTCCACGATTCGTGACAAATGATACGAAGATCTTTTTTCGGTAATAATAATATTCTTTCTGTATAAGTAGAAAAAGTGTTTCCCCATGCGAGTATCCCATAATTTAAGTAAGGTAGTATCAAAGTAGAATATATTAAACATAAAAAGTACATTTTTGGGAAGATAAAATGTAACTTTGTTTATAACACCTATATTCCTTGAAATAACACGACATACAGTATCAATATGCGATCCCCAGGTAAGTTTATTGTCCAGGATCAAACCTAAGAATTTGATGGAGGAAACTTCTTGTATGACCGTGTCTTCCAGGAAAATATTTCTCGGTAAATTTTCCAGCGAATTACTGAACAACATGCATTTAGTTTTTTTTTTTTTGCAAATTTATTGATAACTTGTTCACTCTTATCCATTGAAGTAACTTCATTAATTCACTATTTAAATTATCAATTAATCGATCAGAATCAGAATCAGATAAAAACACATTGGTATCATCCGCAAATAATAAGAAAGAGAGGATGTTTGAAGAATTTGACATATCATTCACATAGAGAATAAATAAAAGGGGACCTAGTAAGCTTCCTTGAGGAACACCACAGTTAACATTTTGTGTAGTCGATGCATGTCCGTTGATAAATACAAATTGTTTTCGATTAGTAAGGTAACTCCTGAACCACTCCAAGGCCTTTCCTCTGATACCATAATGTGATAATTTGTGAAGTAGTATGCTGTGGTCTATGGTGTCAATGGCCTTGGAGAGGTCCAGGAAGACTCCAATAGTATGATGAAATGTGTTTATCGCTTTTGAAACCATATCAAGGAAGGTAAGGATTGCATGAGATGTGCAATGCTTTTGCCGAAATCCGAATCGATAATCAGAAATAATTTCGTGGGTGTCTAAGAAATTCAAAAGCCTGGTGTAAACAACCTTTTCTAATATTTTCGAAACAGAGGTTAGCAGGGATATTGGTCTATAATTGGAGACATCTTCCCTTTCCCCTTTTTTATGGACGGGAATTATTTTGGAGACTTCCATAGCCTCAGGGACAACGCCATTACTTATAGACAGATTAAATACATATACAAGTGGATCAACAATATAATCAATAATACTTTTCAAAAGAACATTATCAATGCCGTCATATCCAGAGCTTTTTTTTTATTTTTCAGATTCTGAACTATATCTAATAATTCATTTCTATGCAAAGGCACGAAAAACAATGAGCTTGGATTGGGGACTTCTAAATAATCTTGAAAATTCAGATAGCTATGTGGAATATTTTGGGCAAGATTACTTCCTATTTGTGAAAAATACTGGTTGAAAATATCAACTATTGAGGAAACATCATGAACAAATACATCACCATGTTTGATTGATGTAATACGGGGTTTATCCTTATTTTTGTTGATATCCATATTGATAACTTTCCAAGTATTTTGAACATCATGTTTAAACAAACTTATCTGAGTAGTGAAATATTTCCGTTTCTCATAACGTAATATTTGAGTGAGGACGTTTTTATATGAAGTGTATTTATCATGAGATTGCTGGGTACGTTTAATTTTGTCAGCATGATACAAATTATTCTTTCGATTGATTGATCGCAGTAAGGACTTGGATACCCATGGAAGTCTAGGGGATCTTTTATAATTTCTGGATTTCTTTTTAACAACAGGAACATGCTTATCCATAACCGAAATTAAAGTACTCATAAACAAGTCATAAGCCTCATTTGTATTTTCGGTATTATATACGAAAGACCAATCCACATTACCGAGGTCATTTTGCAACCTCTCTATATTTCCAGGTGTCACCTTCCGGAAAGTTGACACCGGGTCGTTTATGGTGATTTTTTTCTGAAGGGGAATGTGAGTGAAAATAGGGTATTGATCTGATAAATCTGAAGGATGATACCGGAGACCGGTAAGGGGTTAATATTACAAAATATATTATCAATCAGAGTTGCCGAGTGATTGGTTACTCGAGTTGGTTTGGTTATAAGGGGTAAAAAAGATGTGGACATCATAATATCAAGAAAAGATTGAGCAGTATTCATTGTTTGAAACTTAGATAAATCTATATTGAAATCTCCCATAATATAACAGTCTTTATTATGAAATATTGGATTATGGAATAGAAACTGCAAATAATCCAAAAATTCTTGGGTGTTAGAATTAGGAGGTCTATACATTATAAATACAAGTATATTTTTGGCATGGGCGACCTTGATTTCAACACATAATGATTCAACGATTCCGTTCATACAAATTAAATCTTTTTGTATAACGTAATCAAGGTTTTGTTTAACGTATAAACCAACACCTCCGCCCATTATATCGCGCCTACTATTCTCTATAAAATCATAGCCTGGAAGAGAATATACGGAAGCAGAATCCTGAGTAATCCATGTTTCAGTAAGACCTATCATAGAAAAAGATATGTCATGAGTATTATCCAAAAACAGCAGAATTTATCAAAATTCTTGTTCAAACTCCTTATGTTCAAATGCAATAATGAAAAACAATCGGTGAGTCCGGTTAAAGATTTGAATTGATTCATAGTATAACACTTGGAGCTTAAATATCGTTCATTATTATCCTCATCAAATTCTACATCTGTTTCACAGAAATCGAAATCATAAACAGCAGGATACTCATCATTTTGGGAGTCATTAACTGTGTATGATACTGGATCTTGATGAAAGATATCCCATTATATCCCATTGTAGGACTGTCTAATTTTGGGGAGTTCATGCTTTGCCGTTTGAAAGTTGGTCTCGCAGTGCACTAACTCGAGCGACCCACTCAAAAGATGTTGACAAACTGCAGTAGATAGTTGGCCTGCTTATGCCATTATTTCTAACGTTAGCGCAATTTAGATCTAGTTAAGCCTATAAACGTTAGTTCTACCTGTTTAACAGTAGACCCTTATAGTTCCCGTAATCTCATCTTAATAATTATTTTTTAGAGTGTCTAACGAGTTAGAGTCTAATGATAACTGTTTACGTTAGAACACGAATCACACGAATTTACAGTGGCACTCGATGCTTTAACTGCTAGAAGTATTTTCCAGTGCCTAATCTAACCTTAGACTCGCTGTTACTGAATGCTACCCAAATTTACAATGTATACTTGTATTTTTAACAGGAAATGATAGTCCATATTCATGTACAGACAGCTAGAAAGACGACAGAAAACACAATCAACTGTAGCTCACAGTCACATCGTTGATCAGCTCGAGCACGCACATCACTGCACCAACGTACTTGTTGACAGATCGGATACTAGTAGGCGTATTGAATGTATGAAGCGCGTAGTGAGTTTGCAGTTTGCGCATGTTTACCAGTACTAGTAAGTTGTACAGCAATGCACGTGCACCGAGTACACTTCAGCGGCTGAGCGCGCAGTTGTCTCTTCATAGTACGCGTACGCGCTGCCCAGGCCTCCTGCTGAACCGCTTTCCCGAGCGTGAATGACTTGTCAATCTTCTTGAATAGAGTAAAGCAAGATTCCCTAAAAAAGGGGTAAATTACAGAATACCAGCCGTCGAATACTCTTAAATTCATTGGGAGGGATATAAAACAAATATACCAGGCCTTTTTTTCGAGGCACCGGTTGAAACTATGTGCCTTCGGTGACTTCAGTAGCACTATTTTCTGAGGGGCTGCGGCCCCTCAGAAAATAGTGCTACTGAAGTCACCTCATGCGCATAGTTTCAAGCAGAGCCTCTCAGGCCTGGTATATTTAATGTATACTAGCTACTAGTAAGATTGTAAAATCTAGATGAATCTAGTAAGTACTTTTTTTTTTTACTAACATTCCAAATTACCACGAGGGTGTACCTCCGGTATATTATCACGGTCAAGCTAGGGACACTAGGAATTCCATACAAAATGACATTAATACACCCAAGTGACTGAGAAATACACAGACGAATATCCCATTTGGCAAACTACAAGAAAAGGGGGATTTTTCATGAAGTCGAACTTAATTTAAGATTGACTAAAAATTATGGTATGCCATTGCTTTTCCTATTCCATTTCATTAGACTAATCATCACCAACTTCAAATTATCATTAATGTTTAAAGAAATAATTCTATTGTTATTTTATTCTATCTTGTATCATCAATGGCTACATGAAAAGGTCTCCAAAATCTTCATTTTTATTAGAAAGTTGAGCAACATTGAACACACACAGCATACCATAATTTTAGTCAATCTGAAATTTTGAATTCGATCTAAAATCTTTGTGAAACACCCTCCAGGATGCAAGTGTCAGACAGTTCTTTGATGACCTTGATAACGACTAAATAAAAACTTTAATACAGGTTTTTCCTTTTAATCTCATTCACTCTAAGTATATATGAAAAGAAAATGTCTCTTTCGGCGTTTCGCTTACTGAAAGAAATTTTCTTGATTGCTTATTTCTAACATAGCAAACAGTCAATCTCATTTCCCCTCTTTGGGTTGTATGTGTCATGCTGTCCGTTCTTCTCATCCTTATTATTCAGGGTCCACACTTGTCTATATGAAACACCAATTTCCAAGAGGCAGGCATTTAGACGACCTCCCATTGAAATTGTTTAATGCTTTCCTGCCAAATTGAATACGTCTCCCTGATATGTTCTTCTCCTTATTTTTTTTTTCTCCTTGTGGTTGTTCCTTCTGTTTTTTTTTTCTGTTTGTTTTCCTTTTGTAGACATAGATATTTGAGATTCTCGCACATCCATCACTAATTTCCCTCACTATAAATTATTCTCATATTTCCGAGTTCAAGGCGAGTAAATCCCACTTTTCTTTACACGTCAGGACATAGGCGAGTTTTACACGTCAAGACATAGGCGAGTATGATTGGAAAAGGTGTTTTACTCGCGATATACCTCATTCCATATTTTGTCTCAGTTTATCCTATACTAACCAGGATTGATTTATTTTGGGATGAATACACTGTACAGTCGATGCCCCCCACCCCCACCCCCCACCCCCCCCCCAAAAAAAAAAAAAAACAACAACAACAACAACAAAACATTATTGCAAATGACTTGACCAGTATCGTGTGCAAAAATCGTTGTTAGCTTTCCAAAACATAAATTCCATCGGTTGCAATAAATGTACCATGGGAAACATGTCAAAACTGCCATTTTGGCAAATTTTATCCTGTGTTTACTCAACTGTGAAATTTTGCTCACCGCTCATTATGGTAGGACAGAAAGCGTATAAACTGTACGTTGCATGCCTTCTCATGCTGGAAATTAAGCCATCTTTTTAGATGGAAAATGAAACAAATAAAATGAAACAAGGTCAGGATCTTGACATACCAAGTAGAGAGACAAAAGCTTGTTCTCCTCAGACCGAGCGCTCGCGTGATTCGCATTGAAGAATAATCCAACCCATCACTAAGCGTTGAAAGATGAATGCCTCATGCTTGTAGGATTAGCATATTAACGATTTTCCATCAACATAAACACTTAATCGTCTTTTATAGTGGGAAGCCTGGTATTCAAAAGGACAATAACCGTGTTGTGTGATGGAAGGAGAATTGCAAATAAAATTTACAGCGAACTATATTATATGGAAAAGGGAAATGACAATATAATGCGATGTTGATGACAATCAGGATCTGCAGCGACGAGTATTTAGTACGTCAGTGTGTGTATAAGTGCATCCAATGCAGGAGTAGGTAATGCAGAATTGACTTCGTATTGCTTTTAAGTAGGTATAGGTCAGGATTTAAAGGAGTTTGTCATCAGCGCCTTGACTTATCCGGACAAAACGGGATTCCTCTGACGGTATGTGTTTTGTATTAAGGTTAGAAAAATAAGGACGTACATATTGCAAGCTACACTGAAAAGAATTATTAAGTAAATCAAATTTGGTTATTTAGAGTATCATATAAGCTATCAAAAGCAATGAGCCGTATGCCCATGCAGTGATAGTACAATTGTATTAATTTTGGTTCTTTGTTGAAGTCAATGTTTATCATGAAGTCTATATACGCGAATTGTCCTCGTCTTATAGACCTACTTCCAATTAATTTGAGGGACATTAAAAGTTATCGTAAAACCTTTTCTAAAAGCACTCCAGTCAGAGATAAAATATATTGTAGAAGATTGGTTTATTCACTAAACGTGTAGTAAGCGCGAGTGTATATGTAAGCGGGAGTGTATAGATCTGTAATACATAAATCACAGGCATATTTTTTTGGTGTGTTTTTATTGCATTTCTACTAAATATCATCGGAGCAGGGTAAGATTTAAGCATGTATATGACTACAAATTCCTCTATAAAAAGGAAGAGAAAACATATTCATACAAACAAACACAGAAGACAAAAACAAAACAAAACAAAAACAAATTTGATAGTGCCAATGCATATCTACCCAATTACATGCTGGTAAAGCTCACATTTTGATAACGTTTCTAAAATAAGGTTACTAAAAACGTAATGAACGCCCACTTCTGCTGCGCTCCTGCGGGCAGATTTTGTAAAGTATTCCTTTTTCTCTTATTTTCTCCTTTTTTACTGTGTGTGTGTGTGTTTTCGTTTGTTTGTTTGTGTACTTTTTTTTTATTAAGGGGGACCTGTTATTATTATTTTTTTTTTAATAAAGGAAAGCCACACTACGGTGAATGAAATGTGCTGACATAAAGTAAATTGAACGTCCTGCAGTGGTGTAGCTGATAGATAAAGATTTTTTTTGTTGTTGTTGTTGAAAGAGAAGTGCAATTTTATGTGTTATTTTTTATAGGCAATTATTCAATGGATTCACAGTGTGATTCACAGTGTACTTCATTAGTGTGATTACGTGTGTCTTAAGTACCCTTTTCATTCCTCCAAAACCGTTAACGCACTATTCACTTTCAACTCTAATAACTTTAGAAAGAATAATGCTACTGCTCTGAAAGTTGGAATTAATCATGGACGAAATATGTTCATAAGGCATGGTTAATTTCAGGTTATTTTGATAATCCATTTTAAAACTGTTGTTGCTGTGGTGGTTTACATCCTATTTCTGTCCATTCATCACACAGCTAGTGCTGCTAGGTAAAGACTATCATGAAACGCTTGAGTAGACCCTGTGCGTCTGACCAGAACCTCTCCCAGTTCACACTTTTTCGGAGTGTGTGCTTTCTTCCCAATCTATAGATAGGTTAGTGGAGTCCATTTAAGTCGAGTTATGCATCAGTTTAACCCTATTAAGCCCAAGCTATTTTGACCCCTCGCAAGCCCAAGGGGGGCACATTGTGCCCCCCTATATAACTTTTTTATTATTTGATGTATAATCGTCATATTTGGCACGTGGGTAGAGTAACTCATATCTACATGACCGTACATTTGAATTTTCACAAGGTCACCCATGGAGGGCGCTATTTACCAAAATATAAAGAAATACATAGGAAATATGCTAAAAACATGATTTTTCAGTATAATTTCTTTATCCCCATTATATATGTCTTATGTCATGCACCAACAAAACACCCGTCAGCACCGACATAACATCTGTCATACACCGACAAAATATTCTTGGATTAGCACCGAATGACTGCAACTGTTCACGCCATGTTTGCCAACTCCAACTCTCATGTCCCGAATGGACACTTTTATTCCACCCCACCCTGGTTTCACCAAGGCACATCACGGTTCTCCGTCACACCTCCCCCCAACAAGAGGAAAGTTATGAATGTAACTTTTCGACTATAAACACCTTCGTTGTAAGGCTTGCTTCACTGTTCTTGCTTACTACACGTATTAGTTTAGTTTTGTGTTGTTTTCTTAAAACATCACCTGGCATACTACACACATAATTACTAATTTTGAGCCTTATCAGAATCAGTTAACTCCGGCATCAATTGTCCCCTTTTGGAACAATACACATGTATATGAAAACTTGACAAGCCCCCTACAAAACATGTAAATACATAAATCAACAGTCTACAGTAATACACATATGAAACTGTTTTCAACGCGTGCACATATGGGTGCACATAATCTGGAAAGATTACACCAAATGTAATCAATCATTTCTCCAGTAGTATCAATATTTTGACTGAGACTGTGCTTTCTGGTAGTCTCGACTGTAATCATATCCTCACATACTTGATCAATAAACTTACATAACTTCAAACATGTATATTATATGTGTTCTTTTTTTTTCAACACATACACTTCATCTTTAAATGTGAAGACAAAACATACACATTCTTCCTGAAATTGTTCTGACTGTTGCAAAGATATGTTTGTTTCTCCAACACAAACTTTCACTGGAGTTTCACTGAATGAAGTAACAGCACGCATCTCTTGATTATAACAACATCGTATTTATACACTATGACACATGTGTACATCTAGTCAATGTACTTGCTCATAAATTTTATACTTATGTCAACTCTGCGTCATAAGTTAGCCAAAACAACAACAACATTTTAACCATCGGACATCTCTTTTTGTCCTTTCACACATAATAAATGTACGTATTGTCACCTGTTAGGATGTCATAGTATATGTGCAAACTCTGGCAAATATCGAGATCATACTCGACACACAGATGTGACGCTGTCACTCTGTAACGAAATACATATACAGGTTATTGATTTACAAAAGTGACATTATAACATCTTGGCTTCTTTATGCCTCACTGTCACTCAACACTTTTTCATTTATACATAACAACACAAATTCTTGTGTTTTAACACAAATCGGTTGATATAAAACTCAAAATTTGATCAACAGTTTTCCTGTGACTGGCCGATTGTGTTTTGCTATACTGTTTTTGCATTTGCTAGCATTAACTCTGTAACGTATCGGTATACATAACAATATGAATCCTTTGACTCTTTGGGGTACATTGAATGAAATCAAAATAGATGTAGAAGTGTGCAACTGAAGCACAACTTTCACTGTAATCTTACACACCACAAATGTTGTATCCTGGCGCTTCCTGTAATGTTGGGTTTTCAAAATATCATATAATGCTTGGCGTGTAATATATCATGAAATTTTCAAGTAATGTCTTCTTATAAAGACAGAATATTGTGTACTAGTACTTTCTCATACTTCCTAGCATCACTCACATATACTGTTTTCGTTTAAAACAAACATGATTAACATAAATACAATTTCTTCCTTCACAGATCCTTGGGAAAGGAAGAAAACTGAACGAAAATACATAAACACATGTATACTTTGTCATATACAAAAAAAATCAACATCAGTTTCTTGTCTGTTTTGAGTCCTGTTTGAAATTTTCAGCTTGATGTAGGTTTCACTGTAGATTTGAGATTGTTATCGTTCGGCAACATTATCAGCGCGCGCACAGTTTCAAACTCGCGACAAAGCGTCTGCTAATTTGTTGTCCTTTCCTGCTATGTGCACAATTCTCAGTGGGTACGGTTGGAGAATCAAACTCCATCGGAAGAGACGCTGATTCTTGTGCTTGAAGCGTTCTAAGAATGTCAATGGGTTATGGTCAGTGTACACCACGATGTCTCTTCCACCGTCTAAATACGCTTCGAAATGTTGCACGGCTAGAACGACACTGAGGCATTCCTTCTCCACAGTTGAATACTTTTGCTGATGGCGATTCAGTTTTTTGGAGAAGAAACACACGTGTTTCTAGCACGGCTCCTACTCCTCGGTCACTAGCATCCGTAGCTAGCTGGAAACTCCTCTCGAAGTTTGGTGCGATGAGCATGGGATCGTTCATGAGGACGGCCTTCAGCTTCTGGAACGCATCCTGGCAGCTCGCCGACCACTGGAACGTTGTACCCTTTTCAACAGGTCCGTCAAGGGCACCACCAGGTGACTGAAGTTGGGAACGAATCTCCTGTAGAATCCGCACATTCCCAAAAAGCGCTGAAGCTCCCGTTTCGATGACGGCACTGGGAAGTCCACGATGGCTCGGACCTTAGCATCTCGTGGTGCGACGCTACCTCGGCCTACCTTGTGACCTAGGTAAGTCACACAAGCTTTTCCAAACTCGCATTTGGCCAGATTCACCACGAGTCCTGCATGTGACAACCTCTGGAACAGCTCTCGAAGATGAGCAACATGCTCCTCCCACGTATTGCTGAAAACCAACACATCGTCTACGTAGACAACACAGTTATCATGACCAGCAATAACTCGATTCATCATCCGTTGAAAAGTTGCGGGGGAATTTTTCATCCCGAAGGGCATGACACGACACTGGTATAACCCGGAGGGCGTGACAAACGCCGAGATCTCTCTTGCATCTTTGTCTAATGGCACTTGCCAATACCTTTTCATCAAATCCAATTTGCTGACATACTCAGCACTTCCTACCCGATCAATACATTCCTCAATCAAAGGAAGCGGAAATGAATCAGTCTTGGTTATGGTATTGACCTTCCTGTAATCGATACAAAACCTGGACGTTCCGTCTGCCTTTGGGACTAGCACCACTGGGGAACTCCAGTTTGAGTTACTAGGCTCTATGATTCCATTTGCAAGCATGAAATCTATCTCCTTATCCACCTGTTCTCTCTTAGCAGGATGAATCCGATATGGATGCTGCTGTATGGGTGCATTTTCACCAACATCTACTGTATGAACAGTGTCTTTCGCACAGCCTAATTTATCACTGCAAACCTCCAGAAATTCTGGGAAGATGTCGACAACATCTTGCCTCTCCGAATCTGACAGATGACTAGGCAGTAACTCTGGATTTTCTAGTGCCTTTGAGTTCTCTACTCGCGAAATCATTCCCTACTTGAAACTCACACTCTGATAATCTGGAGCATCAGATTCAAACTCTTCTGCACTTTTCTCAGCACTGTGTAGGACACTCTCACTCACAACTGCACCTACGTCTTCTACCATTACACGGCTAAATAACTCCTCAAAAGCCGGAATAGGAATCAACGGCGCAGGTCTAATGGCATGTTGTGGTTTTCCTACCACTTGACATTCATGACACGCTCGACAAAATTCAGACACATCCTTTCTCATCTTGGGCCAGAAGAAATGAGTTCTGATTCTACACACAGTCTTCTTGACACCCATGTGTCCAGCCATTGGAATTTCATGTGCAAGACGTAGAATTTCCTTTCGATACGGCGGAGGAACAACTATCTGGTTGACAACCGTCAAGTCCTCATCTGCGGGACGATCTGGAGGACGCCATTTTCTCATCAAAACACCAGACTTTACATAAAAACATTCTGGCACTCCCTTCGCCTCATCTACAGTCAATGCACCCTCTCTCAACTTCAACAACTCCTCATCTTCCATCTGTGCTTTGATTAAAGCTGGCTGACTGAACACACCTTCTTCCCAACTTTGTTCTCTTTCATCTTCACTAGTCACCTTTCCAAAGAATGTGTCACCAAGAGAAATTTCACTTTCAGACTCCTTTCTCTCACGCTCTGCTTCACTTGCTCGAAACCTGGTGATAGCACATGTTGGAAATACTTCTGGGAATTCATCGACCAGTTTTTCGGTTTCCCGCTCGTACACTGGGACTTCAGAAACAACCGGAAGGACACTCACTCGACCTCCTGCAAGGTCATTACCAAACAAAAAGGAAACTCCATCCATGGGGAGAAATGGAACAATTCCCACAATCACTTCCCCTGAAATCAGTCCACTATCCAAATTCACTCGGAAAAGAGGGACCGCCTGAGTTCCTCCATTGACATCATGTATCAGTACCTTTCTACCCGTGTTACAATCTAGGGGCATACTCTTCACATCTCCTACCATGAGGGACTGTGTAGCTCCAGTATCACGAAGGATGACAACCGATACTCTAAATTCAGGAATGGTAACTGTACCCTTGGAAATGAAGTCCTTGTACTTTTCATCCACACGACCACTTGAACACGTATCTGTCATTTTTGAGACACTGTTTTTCACATTTGGATGACGCTGTTCATCACTTACACTTGACTTAATAAAACCATTGGTGGCTGTCTGGTTCTGTTTCTCTTTTGTTTCAGCATCTGAACTGTTCTGTGGACGTGTGTCTGCATGTACTAAACCATGTGTTGCTCTTTGCTTTTGTGTTTCTTTTGCTTCATTTTGTTCCAGCAATCGCCTACATTCAGACTTAATGTGACCTGTTTTCCCACAGAAAAAGCATCTCACTCCTTTGTATTGAGGCCGTGGCGATTTTGGGCGCTCTTTCTGTGATTCAGTCTTTACCTTATCCCTATGACTACCGTGCCACTTTTGAGTGTCAGGATTTCTCAACTGATCAAACTTCCTCTTTCCCTCAGGACTTTTTGTTTTCACTTTATGTGTCAACTCATACTGGTCAGCGGTGACTGCTGCACTCTTTACATCATGTACTCTTCGATCTTCCAAATATGTTCTCAGATCTGGAGGTGTCGATTTCTTGAACTCCTCCATCAACACTATCTCTCTCAAATTGTCATAAGTGAGCTCTACTTTCATTGATCGAACCCATCGATCAAACAGAATTTCTTTTTCTCTCTGAAACTCTACGTAGGTCTGTCCCGAACCTCTCCTAAATCCTCGAAACTTTTGCCTGTAGGCTTCTGGGACTAACTGATAGGCAAGAAGGACTGCTTCCTTAACAGTGTCATAGTCATTTGCCTCCTCATCCGAGAGAGCAGACACTACTGAATGTAGTGTCTGGCTATTCTCTCAAAGGAGAAAAAGAAAGAGTCTACATCCTCTTCATCAAAGCGGGGGACTGTATTTGCCATTTTTGCAATGTCAGGCGTCTTTGGTCTCGACATAGTAACATAAGGCCTATCCCCTGGGACGCTACTGGCCTGCGCCTGGGTCAACTCAATTTGACGTTGCACTAACTCTTGTTCAAGTCTCAGATTTTCTGCCTTCATTTTTTCTTTTTCTAACTCCAATCTTGCCAATTCGAGTTGTGTGGAATCTACCCTCATCTCAATAGGTCTAGTAATAGTAGTAGTACTTGGAGCAGTTTTTCTACCAGCACTCTCAATCTCATCTGTACTCTCACTCTGCTCTGTGTGTTCATTTTCTACACCATCCAGTTCAAGCTTCTTCACCAGAACTGCAAAGATTTCTTTCTTTCGACTACACTCTCTGATATCAGCATCTACATGAGTTGCAACCTCAATCAATTGGGCTTTCACTAACCCTCTCAATCTACCAAGAGTGACGTCTTTCACAAACTCTGCAGCATCGAACTTGGCTGCCATGATTATTCACATCTAGCTTTCCGACTAGATTTCAAGACTACGTCGCTAACGCAACTTCCTACAGTACACTCCACTGCGTACCGAACTACGAGAATAGTCTAAGCAATTCAGACCTGACAAACGCTCGTATATCTCGAGGCCAATTTCCTCGTAAAGCCACATCTAACGATGCTTATCCAAATAACCAGAAAGTGACACACTAATCTGATAGAATGACATAAAGGAAACGATAATACGTACCCTTCCTTTCCAGCAATCAATGCTGCAATCCTGGTATTCAGCTAGCGAGAAGACCAGTACAAGTGCGCAAAACATACTCATCGCATCGCTTCGCGAATCGCACTTTCATTCACAACCACTGCTAACGCAGCCCCATTACACATATACCGTGCAATGTCACGCAGTATACAATACCGCTACGAACGAACGACACTGTTACGTTCGCTACCCTGTGTACACATCTCACATGAGTGCGAACACCATACATACCTCCAACGCGCATCAATCATTACAACGATGTACCAAACACCGAAATACTACCAAAAGACGACTTGTTTGTATGTTCATTTCCCGGACAAGCCCCCACATGTCATGCACCAACAAAACACCCGTCAGCACCGACATAACATCTGTCATACACCGACAAAACATTCTTGGATTAGCACCGAATGACTGCAACTGTTCACGCCATGTTTGCCAATTCCAACTCTCATGTCCCGAATGGACACTTTTATTCCACCCCACCCTGGTTTCACCAAGGCACATCACGGTTCTCCGTCACACTTATTATAGACCAATCATTTTCATATTTGCCACATATGATAAGCAAGTGAAATTGTATTATTTGTTATGGGTGAAATTTCTCAAGGTCACCACACGGGGGCGCTATTCATGTCAACATAGTGATACATTATGAGACCTGAGATGAGATGTTTGAGATGGGTACATGTATAGTTATGACATTTCATGTTTGCATAATAACGGAATTGTGAGATTGCAAATTGTTAATATGATAAACTAATGATATTATTGCATAACTTGGGTGAAGGAATCAAAATAACTCAAAATATAAGGGCAATCTTTAGAAAATATTATTGTTTTCAATTATCTCTATTATATCTATTGTTTTATGCCTTTGTCACATAAAAACAAAGGAAATAATAAGAAAAAATTTCCAGGACCATAATTACTTCGAATTTTGCTCCTTCAACAAATTTCAGCCAAGAAACACCCATTTCATACACTGTAATGCTGTTAAATGAAATGGGAACAGAAAAAAGATGCAAAATCTGACTGACATGGTTGTCAGTTTATGGTTGCCATGGCAACCAGCAACATCAAATATAGCTAAGCTATATATCAAAATGTTTGCCATAAGATTTTAGGAAAAGTCACCAAATTTGGTTGAAATCGGATTAAGGGCAAAGGAGTGGCAAACGAAAATTTGGTGGGGGGCACAATGTGCCCCCCCCCCCTTGGGCTTTATATGGTTAAACCGTATAGTCTGCTCTTTCAGAATCAAAAACATATGCATGACGATCGTCGTTTTGAAGCAGCTTTTTTATGGAAATGAGCATGAACACAACAGCGTTTTGCACTAATCACGTTTCAAAAGCCTGAGTTTGGCCCCAAAAAATGAAAGCATAAACGCACCCTTAGAGATACATGGGATGTCCAGTAGACTGGAGGTAAACTGCGATAATGTAATAATATTATTTGGGTAAAACAAAAAAAAGCAAGAATACAAGGACAAGAGAATAATTTGGAACTTGCCATTTTTGGCACTTTGATGGCAAACTGGGCCGTGAGGATAAGATAGATAAAAATTCAATAAAGCGTATACACGGATGACACTTGAAGGAAGATGTCCTCGTGTCTCACCTTACTGGAAAGAAGACTGTAAATGGCAAAGGTGCGCACAGAGCAGCACAATAAAATGGTAATAAATTGAAAAAAAACCCGTATCAAATAGAGGAAATCATACTCTTTCCTTGAAGTTTCAATCGTGAATTATTTAGAGGCCACTTTTTTACTGTCTTCATGACTGCACGTCCTTTGAGTTGCTTCCAACTTGAAGAAGCAAAGAATCACCGTTGAACTGCAAGTCAACTTTCTGTGTCAGATTTAACGTTGTTTTACAATCGGTCTTCAAAACGAAACATTTTTTTTTTTACCCTAACCTATACCGCAACAACCTTCAAAAAGTTGAACCTACCTTTCATATAATAAATAAGCATTATATCATGTTAACGATTAACACTTCTATATTTGGTTTTGGCATTTTGCTTCCTAGAGACAAATCTTCGCCCATAAATCATTTGTAACAATCACGAAAACGTCACTTTAAAGATCCTTCACTTTTCTTTCGTTGGGAGAGCGTGCTATAATGATGATTATGAGTGAGCACTGTCAGTACTGACGGGAAGTCATGTGACCAGAATCCGGGGTAATGATACTCTTACAGAATGGATTTAAATTCACGCAATATTATCATTGTCTTTTCATAATTTCATCTCTTCTTTTCCACACCCAGGACAATTAATTGTTAAAATGGAGTCTCCAGAACGTATTCATATCCTAATCGTGATATTCGCCCTCGCAGTGATAAGCGGTAAGTGTACCTTCTGTTGTATAGCGCTTAAAGGGGATGGCAGGTAACTGATTAGTGGGAATCAGTGGGTATGCTGGGGATGATTGTTCCAATAGTTGTGGGATTCATTTAAGAGTACATTATATATCTATCGTTGTGTGAAAATTATCTGCTTCAGAATGGTCTCATATTCAAGTAATGTGCAGTTCAATGTTTCCAGGTTAGCATGCCTGTACAGTGTCGGGGCGATCGTTAACAGGATAGGTGTTCCAGAAATGTGAAAAACCCCTCTAAACTAAAAAGATTGACCCCTTTCAACTTTCTGATTCCTCATTTAAAATCAATGTTTGCGACTCTTTGTTTGTTTTCTGTCACACACACACACACACACACACACACACAGTATATGTATATACGTTATGTGACCCTGCTCAAAATGGTAGACAAGCGTTTAACCATAGAAAGGGGGGGGGGGGTTATGTTTTGTTATCATTTCACGGCCTTGCTGAAAAACTGCTTATAGCTGATAGCAAGCTGTTTAAAGTGGTTAAACGAATAAACTTAAACTAAACTTCAACTCCAGCGCAATCAGTCTTTGTCCCTTCTTAAAGGTTAACGTTTTCTACAGAATACATATCCATTTTAATATTAAATGTGACCCTGCACCACAAAACAAACAAAAACTCTCCAGACATGAAATTTTAGTGAAGAGCATATTCTGAAATAGCAGACTTTTAGCTTTAAAATGATGTATGAAATAGTGCTTCGCGTTCGGGCTGGTCGCAGTTATAAGCTCTAACCTCTAGTACTTTGCAAGTTTTGGTTGTAGACCTATAGTAAGGTTAGTAACATTAGGACTTGAAAACGTAACAACGACACAGGTAAAGTTACAGCCGGTTCTCTGTGACATGGTAACGCTAAAGTTCACGTTAGGGCCTAAAAACGTTAGGCCTAGGCTATATAGGCCCATAATTCTTTTGGAAAAAATAACCTAGATTTTCTAGACTGAAAAAAAAAGAAACAAACAAACATCTTTCTGTCGATTTGACACAAAACGAAAAAAAAAATGTATCACTTCTGAATACTATCCACACAGCTAGTGTAATTATCTAGACACGTCTTTTCAACAACAACAACAAAAAAAAAAAAATAAATAAATAAAATCCAGACCATTCTTAACATGAAATTTCCGGTTGCTTCTTCGATGCCTTCACTATTCAGGCCTTAACTTACCTGCAATTCACCCATACATGAACAAATCGGGCAATTGCTCTCATGAAATATTTGCACGCTAGATATATCATAAAAATCGACCCAAAAACATTTCAATAACCATAGTCTAGTCCATGCTAACAAACTACCTACAGTAACTCAGCTGGCTATTTGGTCATTCAAACAAACGGCGATTTGGCTACGTGGGACTATTGTGATAACGCTACTACCGGTAAGATTAGATCTACATCTAGCTAGCCCTTGGAGAATTGTAGAAGGTTCGAACAAAAATATATCCAAATAATATCACATTATGAATCCACATGCATTACTTTTCAATTGCAGACAGCTTAAAATATACTTACTGATAGAAATGTGTACTAGTAGCGGTGTAGAATGCAACTTGGCCTTTAGGATCTTGCCTCCATCGTAGATCTGTAAGTTGCCTCTGCGCTGTATACCCTGTGTGTATACGTACGTGATATATCTATGTAGTGACTGCACACCGCATGTTATACAATAGGAGAACACGTTAATGATATGCTAATGATAATTATGTTAATTAGTATTAACCTCGAACATGACGATTGAAATTATTAAAGTCTCTCATAGCTTAGGAGAGACTTCTTAGGAGAGACTTCGGCTGCGTTTATCAACTCCTTTTCTCGGCAGAAACAGGTTATCCAAACAGCTTTCAAGGAATTTTTACGAGTTGATAAACGCAAAGCTGTTTTGAAAGCCCTTTAGGAAAGCCTTTTCCGAAAGGGTGCGTTTATCAACTCTCCTTTCTCGGCAGAAACAGGTTATCCAAACAGCTTTCAAGGAATTTTTACGAGTTGATAAACGCAAAGCTGTTTTGAAAGCCCTTTAGGAAAGCCTTTTCGAAAGCCGCAAATTTGTGGCGATCCAAACAGGTTTCCTAAACAGGTTATCAGAAACCTGTTTGTAAAAGCCTTTTGGAAGATGATAAACGCAAAGCTGTTTTGAAACGGCTTTGTAGTCTTGTACTTCAGTACTTGTACTTCTCCTCGGGTCGAATAGCGCAATGCAGCTGTGCAGTGATAGGCCAGTTAAAAAATCGTGTTCGTGAAGAGAGTTGATAAACGCAACTATTTTGAAAGCCGTTTCTAACGGGCTTTGGAAAGGGCTATCGAAAGCCGTTTAAACAGGGGAAAGTTGATAAACGCAGCCAAAGTCTCATGCTGCCACTCAGAAATATTTGAAGTATGTGCTAAACTGGAGCTGCCTCACTGATAGGAAGACAATTGATTCATGTGGCATTGCATCATGACTCGTCACTCTCAAAGGAAGATATGTCTTTATGATGGTAATTGCTTTTCGCCGTCCCTTCTTAGAAAACAAGCGGTACATTAATAGTACAGGCAGTCAGGGCTTTGGAAAGGGCTCTCGAAAGGGCTATGGAAAGGGCTTTCGAAAGGGCTATGGAAAGGGCTATCGAAAACCGTTTAAACAGGGGAAAGTTGATAAACGCAGCCTTCGTGAAATGGTTTTTACTTCCCCGTGAAAGTCTCTCCTTAGTTATGAGCGACTTTGGCCATTCTAAGATTTATGTGATAGCTTTTATATGTGAAAGCTTCATGAAACGGACCCCGGATCTGCCAGATCGCACGTGGAGAGAGGTCTCCTTGCTCTCCACCGAAGTCAGACACCCTACCTGTTTTTCATCACATTTTGCGTGCTAACCACTGGACATTCCCGTTGTTGAAAGGAGAACTTTCTTGTAGTTATACCACTCCTGCACAAGCGTGGTCTTTCTTTTATGAATATGAAAATGGTACTTTTAAGGGAACGTCCAGGTTGAGCAAAAGCTCAAGCTCATTTTACAGAGCTTGGAAAATCGTAAGCAATTGCTAGCAACAACAAGCACAAGGTATGTTTTATGCATACATTTTTAAGCAAATGCTTGGTCTCTAAGCAATTGCTTGCGGGCAGCAAGCAATTGCTTGTGCTTGCTAGCAAAAGCTTCTGCTCGCAAGCAATTGTTTGTTTTTATGCATACGAATTCAAGTAAAAGGCTAGCACAAGCAATTATTGCTAGCGTGTATGCATCCGGCCAAATGAAAGACCTAACAGTTGCTAACAGGTCAAAAGACCCTAAACCTTTGGGACAATCGATTCTCAGCAGTTATAAAGAAAGACATTGTAAGTTACGCATTGTAATACCTGTGACTCCCTTATATCTATTATGCCATTGCACATTACTACTCAATGTGTGTTTATGTGCAGAAACAACCATACGGGGTGAACCCACATGTCCGAATGTTGCATCAGAATTGGAAAATGTCTGTCCCGAGATGTTCTCCGAAAAAACCGGCGATGTTGTCAGGTCGACACCCAAATATGTCCCACGTGAGCATCCTCATTATGACGCCATGGTTCCCGAAGCAGCGAGAGGAAAGACCAACTTTTACTGTGCTCATCCGGGTAAATTGTTGCAAATGATTATCCGTGTATTATGGCACTCACGTTAGTTGATAGGTTAGTCTAACCAATGCAATGCTCAGAATCACACATACATGCAAACGACATAGTTCGGCTGGGACTACATCTTTAAATAACAAACTATCATGTTATTTCGCACATGGTGACAAACAACTGACAAAACTGGGAATGGTCAATGACTAACACAATAACATTTATCTTGTCGAACCAAAGACAGAATCAAACACTGCACATCAGCTGAATCAGATGATAGCCATTTTCATTCTCGACCTGATTAGATTAAATCTAATCCCCTTCCCCCTTAGATAGATAAATAAATTTTGTCCTTTAAGGTTCATTTTCTTTTCCTCACCAAAGCTACCTCTTGTAGGTTGGTGGGCTGGACTAACCATTGATGACTGCACATTTTGTCAAGGTTTGTTGTTGCTTTTGCAATCCACATAGCAATTGTGTATAGCGCCATCACACGCATCTGTCTAATTTTACATGTCTTTTCAGAGATAGAGTAAAATAACTTTGATGCATTTACGATACTATCACATTTTAATTACTCTATACACATTGCAGATTGCGTGCCTAATCCTTGTCTGAACGGGGGGACATGCTCGGAAATTTTTGAGAAATTCGCTTGCACGTGCACCAGGTCATTTGTCGGAGAACTGTGTGAAGTGGGTACGTAAATATCAATTTATTATGATTATGACTATAACAGTACGTCAAAAACGACATTCAGTAATTCATATAAAGCCATGTGAGTTAATGTGTACACGGATACATTTCAGTTGTCAGAAAATATTAATGAATTTCACCGAATATATGACAAACGACAAACTCTCGGATTTTTTGTTTTTGTATTTGAATTGTCGGAGTATCATCCTTTTTTAGCATTTCCACAACTTGTGTGTATTTTCGTCTTGTCTCCTTTGTAATGAAGAAATAGTCTGCCCTGGTGGTGCGTCGTCCCCAGACTCTTGCTATCTCTACCGCCAGGACCGCCTGCAGACTTGGGAAGTGGCGCGGGACACATGCAATGAACTGGGAGGATATCTGGTTGTCATAGAAACGACGAGTGAGCTGTCCAGCATCCGAGAAGACGTTCTCATTTCGCACTACGGAATTACAACCTTCCCAAGGATATGGACAGGGTTGAATGACCGATTGTCAGAAGGGGTCTATACGTGGGAGCATGTCGGTGACACTTTGCCCCTCTCAAGTAGTATGTGGGAGGGGGGTCAGCCTTGGGGCCCCTCTGCAGCCGAACAAGACTGCGGGAGCTACAATGGATATGCGCTGAGAGACGATCCATGCAGCCAGCAAATGAGCTACATCTGTGAATTCGGGCCTCGATAGGACATTCTCTGAATCTGCATCTTTTCTTTCAGTTGTCTCTGCATAGGATGCACATTAAACCCTGGGGTGGATCTAGTTGTTGTTGTTGTTGTTTGTTAAGGGGCGGGGGGGGGGTGGGAAGAGGGGACTTAATGCAATGACGATTTCCTTCATGTCTGTTTCCTCGTTTGTTTTCCTAACTTCAGAGTAATAAAGAAAATCACAAGGGCCTACAACTATTCTTCGCAACGATCCTGTCTCTTAAAGGCATTGTTTACCATTTTTTTTTTTTTTTGCAGATGAAACAAACTCGGCTTTAAATAGTGCTTCATAATAGTTCTGAAATGTTAGTTCCTGATAAAAACAACCAATGCAAAAATTTCACTCAGTATAATCAATGCTAAGTATTGTTAGATATATAAAGTGAACAATAGCTGTTATAATGATAGGATTGTTTCTTGAAGAAGCCTTCTACATTGTTGTTACTGTTAATTGAGAGAGAAAAAAAGTGATATCTCCTAGTATTTTAGTCGTTATCGCAATTTTTGATAGGATTTTTGTGATACAACGGACCAAATAGATGTGCATCAAATAATAATTCGAACATTTCCTAAAAAAAAAAACTGCTCCCAATGGTAAACAGTACCTTTAACCCCAAATCTCAATTCTGACGTTCCCTATCAAATAGAATAAAAAAATGAAGTATACATATTCATATCCGGTAGTATTATATTTTTTATAGTCAAGTTACTTTATTTCAATTGTCCCGTGGTAATGAGCTATCACATCCTCGAACCCATCAGAGTACAGCCGCGTTTATGACAAATCACACTGTGAAAGTGACCATACATATCTCCTTGTTGAATACCGACATTGGCTGCCCATAGAATCACGAATTCTGTTCCAAATACTCCTTCCCATGTTTCATTGATCCATATACTCCTGTCCATATTTCATCATTGGGGCGCCCGCTATGGCCCGAGTTTGATTTCCTCCCAGTTCTTACGTTCTTGGACAAGATGTTTGTACCCGCCACGTCCCTCACGACCCAGGTGTACAAATGGGTACCTGGCAATACTAGGGCAATAATAATGGCAGGGCCCTCTGGCAGAGCAGTGGCAACACTAAAGAGGCTACCATGGATAAATAACATTATTATAGTTATGTATCACTATTATTATTTTTTTATTATTATTATTATTGTTATCATTGTTATAATTATTATCATTATTACTATTATTATCATTACTTTATCATTATTATTATCATCATTTTTATTATTATTTTGATTATTATTATTATTATTATCATCATTATTATTATTAATATTAAGCCCCCGTTCCACTATCACGATTTGGACCCCGATCTGTCCCGATCTACCAGATCGGGAGAGAGCGGCAAAAGCGTACGGAGATCGGAAGCATCGTAGCAGCAGCGTGTGGAGGTCGGGGTTGGAGCGGGCATTTTTCAGGTCGGGAAGAAATTTTGAACCGGTTCAAAATTTCTTCCCGATCCCCCTATCAAAATTGACATATTTTTAATCGTACGGCAAGCGGGGAGAGCGTAGTGACAGCGTAAACGCAGCGGGGAGAGCGTAGTGACGGCGTAAACGCAGCGGGATGAACGTAACAAGGTCTTTCTGTAACATCGGCACAAGAACGGGAAGTAATTTCAGCTGTAATTTTCGAAGAAGAAGAAGAAGAGATGAAGAAAAAAAAGGGAAGAAAGCAGCAAAGCAGCTACCCAAAAGGCGAAGAATGAGAGACTGCACGTGATGCTGAAAGAGGAGGAAGAGGACATAACAGAATTTTGAAGAATATGAAATCATCTACACCTGGAGGAAGAGGGAAAAATCAGCACGTCTTTGTTTATACAATGCATTGCTGCAAAAGAACCGTGAGTTGAGGAGCCTCTTCGAGGTCCACAGTATATTTGTTCGGTTCTGCATGCTAATAAGTTGACTGACTGCAGACCGACAGTCGAATCGGGGTACATCGGGGCACATCGGGCACTTTTCAGCTCTCTGAAAGGGGTAACAGCGTGATAAGATCGTATAGATCGTTCAGAGCGTAGATACAGCGTGCATCGATCGGATAACATCGGCAACATCGCACTGACAGCGTAGCTACATCGTTCTAAAGCGTACCGGCAGCGGCAGAGATCGTAATGTCTCATTCCCGATCATCGTAGTAAGAGCGTAGCAAGCACTTAGTAGTCGTAACTGCAGCGTACTTAGAGCGTTCTAACAACGTACCGTGTCCAGATCGGCTCAGGTTTTACCCGATCCTTCCCGACCTGAGAAAATTTTCAAATCGTAGCGAGAACGGCATAGTGGAACGGGGGCTTTAATATTACCATTGTATCAGTGGTATTGCCATTGCCTTTAATGTTTCTTGTTTTTACATGTATACCATAGTTATGCAAATATCGTTATCTAATTCTCGTTCATATGTTGTGCAAAAAACTTCATACGAAGAGGCGGGATTGGCAATTCGTTTATGAAGGTCCTTTACTCTGCGATGGAGTAAATGACGTTTAGTTATTAGATTATAGGGAAAATGAAGTTAGTTATGTATTAAAGGCACAGAAGGCACAGGCGAGATTAAAGGCACAAATCTTTAATTTTGTAGAGGTAGTTTGTGTTGGATTCTCCCCCTCTCTCTGTAAACATACATTAACACACACACGCACTGTCAGGAGAGAAATTTATCTTTGATTTTGCCAGTGAAGTAAAATCGAATTTGTTTGAGTTTGCAAAGATTTAGAGTTTTAAAGCTGTCCTAGAAAGCCACTAGGTCAAACTGCGAGAAAGTGACTGTCTGGAAATTCACATTAAATGAGACAAAGTAAAAGTAAAAGAATAAACTGGCATAGCAACAGCATGTCTAAGTCAGTCAAATTCAGACAGGGCAGTCACATGAAACGAGACAAAGCAAAAGTTAAAGAAATAGCATGGCAACAGCATGCCCGGTTTGCAGTATTATGTATTAACTCAGATTATAGAAACTGAGTGAATAGAGGTGTTACGTAATAGCTTCCATCCAGGTGGTGGCTAGGAATGTTCTCTCGCTCGGTCGAGACTCAGCTATGTCAGTGTCACGAGGGTGTTGGTTGTAATTTATTGTTCACAAGTTCATGAGTAAAGATGTTATGTAACAGCGGTCTAGACGATGGCTAGACATATTGTGTACAGTTTCAATTGGGCTATATTTAAGCATGATGATTGGATGATTTCTTTAGTGTAGGAAAGGCATGAAAAAGTGTTTTGGAGTGTAAGGGACTTTAGTGTTAATCTCTATGGCTAGGGGAGCTATTAAAAAGCTGAGTAATGTAGAGGATCGGGGAGAGACAGTTTAATCAGACATCCAGCATAGATCTCCGCATAGGCAGCAGTCGTTTTTCTGGGGGTTTTCCACGTCGGTGAGAAGCGAGCTCCAGCTGCCGATATAAACTGAACTTTGACAGTTATTAGCCGAATTTTGGGTACGGAGCTCGATCTCCATTTGATGCTCGCCGTCGCTTAAGCTCGGGCAACGCGGGTCAAGGCAGGAGTCTGCGTGGTAGCAGGGACTAGAGAAGGCCGAGGAGCTGAGAGGACCGCCGATAGGGTAGCGTCTAGCTGAGTGGCCAAGTCAAGGGATGCTTCCAAGAGACAAGCCAAGCGACTGTGCCGAGGTCGACGACGAGGGCATCGGGCATCGATGACGACTGAGCCGAGCTGAGGGGATCACCGGTTCAAGTCACCCAAGATAACCCAGTTATGTATTTGTAATTTGTTTCCGACTATCTTTTATGCCCAATGTATTGTTATATGCTGTGAACGAGAAAGCTACAAAGATTTGAAAGATTAAACTCGAACATAACTGCATGCAAACAGTTTGAATTTCCGTTCTTTCGGTGTCAGAGTAGCAGAGAGAAAAAAAAAGTCACTCACGTGACACGCACACACACACGCACACACACATATATGACGTCATAAGATATATATAAAGAGAATAAATAGATCAGTGCGCATTACAAGACAAGTGCTATACTTAGTATTGTTTTATATAATCTATTTGTACTTGTTTTATCTTTTTCAAGGATACAACGCCATACATGTAATCAATATTATTTTTATAATTATGTTTAGACAAAAATATGACCATAGTCCTACCGTTTTCGTGTTCGTTTTATAGTAGACCTACACAAAAAGAATGAATTAGACGAAGTAAATACGTAACAGGAAATACGTACATGTTTTCATTTATATTCTTTAACCGATTTGCATTCGTTTCATTCTCAGGGAGTCAACTACTGAGTAAGCACATAAACCTGAAACCTATACAAGGGATGCAATAAAAGTGACTTCACTGACCAAACATGAAATGAGTACAAAGGAAACGATATCGGCTTCTTTACCTTGTCCTAGACAGTGAAACCATAATGAACCAAGATGAACATTCTTATCATTTCCTTCTGAATCAGAAACGAGGGTAGAAATAAGTAGGGTCCTATATTCGTCTCAGGCTTACTGGTGATGTGTGCGTATTATAAGTCCTATATATGGCAGATGTTAGTCGGATTTCAATGGGGAATCCAGTCTATAAGTTAGTCTGATAAAAAGAGTAAAGCCGTACGAGTGCAACTGTAAAAAACAAAAAAAAGGAAAAAAACATGACTGAAATCGGATGAAATATAAGGGAGCACACTCGCCTTACTCTGTTGTATCTAAATAATGCATATTACCATGTTGATTTCACTGCGTTGTGACGCCAGGATAGTACCTGATGAGAATCTGTTTTTTGTGTCTCTCCTTTATTTATTTATTGTTTATTTATTTGTTCATTTATTCATTTATTTATTCATTTACTTTTGTTAAGTACACATGATGTATCTTTGACCGTTCCCCCTATTTTTGTCTCAAAACTGTCGTGTTTTCAAGTTATTATTGCTTATTTGACGACGGCCCAGTTGCTGGATTGTATTCAGCGCATGCATGCAGTGTGCGTACCACGGACGTTGATGGCGTCTGAATTACACAATATTACCGATCCTGAATCCACTTCCTGGGGGGTGTTTCATCAACGCTTGTCAGCGCCGACAACTGTCGGCGCTGACCAATTTCAGCAAAATCCTTGGTTTTGATTGGCTGAGATGCTCTGGTCACTGACTGTTACTATGGTGATTCAAGTTGTCAGCGCCGACAAACGTTGATGAAACTGCATGCATGCAGTGTGCCAACCACGAACGTTGATGGCGTTTTTAAAAACAAAATTACTGATCCTGATGCCTACTGGGGTCAATGTGTCATAATAATTAGCGGACTGTTTGGCACGTTGAGTGTCTAGTACATTGTATATTAAATGCTCGTATAATAGTGTGGGGAATGCGGCCTGTATCTGGACTAACCTTGTGCATCTACATCCCACATTACATGTACCATAGTACAGTCGAATCACTTGTCCCGCTATCCCGGGAACTATAAATAGAGTACCTCCTAATTGCTTTTTTCTTTTCTTTTCTCTAATCCGTATATTTTAAGTCTGTTGACAGACTTGTAAAGATAAATGTCTTGTTTGAATTCAAGTTGAATTCCATCTTGTTTTTATATAGGAAATAAACGTAAATCTAACTTTCTTCAGTGACAGAAATGACGCATGTAAATTTGCAGAGAAAGTAATGAAAAGTTTCAATACCGATACATTGCAATGAATGGTGTGGATACAAAAATGAATTACAAATGCACTGCTTGAAAAACAAATAAATAAACAAACTGAGGGACCCACTAAAAGATGAATCTTGAGTGTTAGCCCTTCTTGGATAAAGAAATTCGATGCAAAAAAGCAAAAAAAAAAAATGACTGAAACAGCAACAAAGAAGCTGCAAAGGTTTTTGGAGCCCATTGAGATACAAAGGGACAAAGCTAGATACACACACAACAGTCACCAAACACACTAATAAACATGTCAGCTTCTGATAAATAGGAAAATGGTAAAGACCCTCCCCCTGTATAGCAGTGGAATACTCCACCAAATCAGTGCTCCCCCCTCCACCCCCCCCCCCCCCAACCTGGTGGGCATTCCTAAGATTTTAGGAATGCCCGTTAGTCCGGAATAAGCGCCTCCCCCAAAGTACGAAGCGCCATCAGTATATTCAACATAAGATCGGATATGCAAAGATTTTGATAAAGCACTACAGCGGCTTGTAGGCGATGGTGGCACTCTATCATGTTTGCTATTATAGTCCTTTTTGTATTTTGGATCAAGAATTTATGCTCTGGTGATTGGTTGAAAGAGCTTCACGTGATTATAGGTATTTTCGACTATTTCAGAAAGTTTACCCTCCATAAAGTTCTATTTGCAAAATGACGTCACTTCTATGACGACATTTTGCAAATAGTATAATAGTGCTATTTGCAAAATGATGTCACAAATTAATTCTGAAATTGTGTCCAGCTTTGCACCGTCTCTCTGTGAAATGTATCAATTTTTAGCAAAACAATTGTGACGCCATGTACAAAGCACTTTTGACATTGCGCACTGCTCGTGATTATAGGTATTTTCAGCTAATTGAGAAAGTTAACCCTCCTTAAAGTACTATTTGCAAAATTACGTCACTTCTATGACAATTTCAGAATTGCTTTGTGAAATCATTCTGCAAATAGCACTAGTATACTATTTGCAAAATGATGTCATAAAGCAATTCTGAAATTGTGTACAGCTTTGCACCGTCACTCTGTGAAATGTATCAATTTCTAACAAAACAATTGTGACGTCATAAAACATTTCGGACATTGCGCATTGTTTCGCTCCTTACACCGTGCGTCGCGCTTGTAAAATGTAAAAAAGCAGTTCTGACATCGTGCGCAGCGACATACTTCTTATGGTACGGTCAATGTAAGATCCCTTCAAAACATCGCATCATCCACTATACGACTTCTCGCTTTGCATCCCCCCCCCCCCATTTCTCCTTCTTTTGTTAGAATTTTTGATCCAAAAAGTCACCTCTGCCCGTAATTTTAACAAAAAACTCTCAAGGCAAAGTATATTTGTACATTCAAGCGAAAGTAATTATTACATTGTGTGGTAGCTATAATCGCCTCGTACGTGTACTCACTATTCAATCATATACTTCATGCGAGCACTGATTTCTATTGAAAGAGATATCAGCATGCGACTCACGTCCGGTTACCAGCCTCGTTCGCGTTTGCCTTTATTTGCTGTGTTTTTCTTTGCCTTTCGGAGCGGTGTCGTTCATTGATCACACTGCAAAATCTTGTCATTACCCAGCTCGTTCGCAGTGTGCTCTATTTTCATAATTAACACTCTTTTCAAGATAAAATCTGCTGACATATCTATACAATTAGGCGTGCTAAAAGAAACGACTTCTGTTTAGATATTCAAATAATTTGTTACGTACGTTCTAGTATAACGTTTTGAAGGGAGACAATTTGCCCAGAGAGAGAGAGAGAGAGAGAGCGTCCATCACTGGTACGGGCGAGCTTGCACGTTATGCTCTGGGGAGCACTTTCCACTGCTACACCAGAAGATTAAACAAGAAGGTCTATTGTTTTAAGGTTTGATTGTGTGTGTGTGTGTGTGTGTGTGTGTGTGTGTTTGTTTGTTTGTTTACGTAGGCTATGTACATGCACATTTTCGATCATCTATAATCACAACACATTGACATGATGATGAATTTGAGAAGATGGAAGAAAAAAGGGGGAAAAAAGAAGCAAAAGCTTAGAAACTCAGCTTAAAGGTCGTCATTGATCTCCCTATAAGTATTAAAATGATTAATGGGATTACATTATTCATAAGAGAAAAAAAAAGAAAGAAAAGAAAAGTGAGGTGTATTACTGCAACGATTATATTCAAGTGCTATTTTTTTTTCGTATTTAAGTATCTACTCACAGAAAAGACGGTCATTTTACTTTTTTCCAAGCAGTCTGTTTAAATGGTTATCCTGCATAAGTAGGTAACATCTTAATCTGTTTGCATTCCGACATAATGATGTCTATTTTTACATCTTTGTATAGTTCTCATTCTTGTCATTGTCTATACTTGTTCATGTTAAACGTTTCAAATTATGTTTTATTCATTGTTAATCTGCTTGCAAACACGCTGTGTGAATTAATGTTCACTGTCTTGCTGAAAAAAAAAGTTATTTATGCTAAGACCTGAAAGGAAACTCTTATCCGAGATGAAATAAAGTCAATCAATCAATCAATCAAAATCTGCTTGAAGACGATTTCGACTCTAGCGTTACAACGTTTAAAAGTATTTAACTGTATTTATGCGTGTGTTTGTGCGTGTGCGCGCGCGCGTGCGTGTGTGTGTGTGTGCGTGTGTGCTGTTGACTTTTTCATTGCCGTGAGGTAAAGAAATTATCATACCAATATTATCAAAAGCTTAGCACTGGACGAACTAATATCTGCCCAAAACAAACAATCGATATCATCGATGTTCTGAAAGAAACCATTTACAAAATATGTTTTTTTTTTCTTACTCTTTAAGCAACGACACATGCACATGATGTGTTTCTCCATGTGGTGGTTCATATCGATAAAAAGACTTCTTAACTTAATGAACAATTTGCTAATGTCATCACGGATGTGATTAATAAATTACAATTTGGGGAAAGTCAGGTATAGGTATCGACATAACGTCACTGTATCATCTTAACAACAAAATATTATAATCAACAACATTATGTATCATCGATGCGATCCAGGGTCAACCTTCTCCAGTGACTGCCCTTGTAAAGGCAACAATAATTACATTAATGGCATCTGGAGGAACGTGAATAGACAGGTGCCGTCTTCTTCGACTGGCGAAGAGCGTTTTTGACAATATCAATCACAAGGACATATTGAAAAGAGAAAAAGAAGAGACGTATTGCGTTGACATGATATCAAAAATCCGCATCACTTCAGTGACTTGAGATCCAATTGATTGGTCTAGGGAGAGGAGGTGGATGGTGACTTTTAAGGTAAAAACAAAGCTTTATCTGATGATTTGTATTCAGCCCGTCATGGCTCGCCCCAGGTCTCGGGCTCTTCTTTGCCTTTTGCTATCTGGAGTTCTCATTAATGATCTGTCTCGCATTTGTTCAGTCATGTCGTGTCCATGTTTAAGGTTACGATAGACCTATACTTACTACTCCACTATTGAGATATTGAACCTCTGGAGTTCATTATCTAAATGAGGCTTAAAAAAAAATTATTTTCAAAATGCTATACAATAGGTAGAATTCGATATATTCTTGTATTGGTTACAATCGTGCTTTTTCTTCTTTTGATTTTGAATAATATAAATTTTCTTCATCTAGCTGTATTTTTTATATTGAATATCTTGTTTTAACTTTATATCAAAAAATAAAATGTTACTTAATATTAATATTAATATGTGACGTCCAGTGGAAGACAAGTTGTAATTTGTTAAGTATATATTGTGAATACGGTTTGAAGGCCAATCATTTCTGTCGCTGTACTGCAAACCCCTTACATGTATTATCATAAAGATTGTCTTATCAAAAAACGGAAATAAAAACAAACAACGACCACCATCTGTAACATTTTAATCTTCTTACATGGTTTGCCTTTGTGGAGAAGGTAGCGACCACACACAACGATGGCAAAGTTGAGGCAGGGAACAAAATCACAAATACCACACAAAAAAAGTAATTTGCATTGTCACAATACCATACGCTAACGAGGTATGAAATAAACAAACCAGATAAAAGACAAATGTTTCTTGAATGGCTTCGTACTTTTCCTGTTGACTGATGGAGTTGTTTGTAAAAAACAGTGTTCTATTCCAGAAAAAAAAATAGTTATAATAAATTGCTATTCTGTTTTTGCTTTAAATGCATAATATTCCTTTTTTTTTTCAGTTCTAATATCATCTAGTCATTTCTGTTGGAACAGTAAGTTGGCTCACAAATGCTTTACTATTCACTCCACACATGTATTCGAAAGTTTTCAGCTTTCTTAATATCAGAGCGATAATCCCGGACGGTGATTTTTGATAATTCGTTTGTTTTCTTTTGTTTGGTTTTTGTTCCTTTGTTTGTTTGTTTGTTTGTTTGTTGTGTGAGTGTGTCTGTGTGTCTGTGTGTGTGTGTGTGTCTGTGTCTGTATGTCTGTGTTAACTCTATAAAGCCCAAGGGGTGTCGTGTATTACGTGTAGCTGACATGTGAGAGGTCAAGTCTGCAAAGAATTTGGCTAACAGCTTTGCGAAGTAGCAGCGCTAATTGCCTATTGAATTGTGTATTGTGAAGAATTGAGTATATGAATATAAGAACGACCCAAGTCCAATTTTTGGCCAAATTCAGTTTGACATGGGAAATTGTAGCTTATGCATGGACTCATCTTGTGTATAAATGATAAATCCTAATTACCCCCGGAAGTGCCTGAAATAAATGAGTTAAATCTTATATGAATGTAAGAATGAAGGACTTGGGTCATTCTTACATTCATATTATAGCGCCCTCTCTCGTCCTTCTCTCATCTCTATAGCAGAATATCATGTATATGAATCAAAGAACGACCCAAGTCCATCACACAAAATGGCCTCTCCACAATTAATGTTAATGTTAATTGTCATAATAATATATCTTCTAATTTGTATATACAATGTTGCCATCCCATCACAGTTAAATAGAATATTATCGGACAAACAAAAAAGATATGAAGTTTTTTTTAGTTTACTCGAAATGGTCTTCCATGGACTTGGGTCGTTCTTATATTCATATACTCAATTCGAATGAAAGAACTCGGGCGACACTGTTCACGCCTTTTATCCGAGTAAACCCCGCATCAACGAAGCCTTGAACAATGAAAGGTAAACTTCCTGCTATCAAGGGGTGGATAATCACGCAACCAGTATTCTTTCTTCGCCATTGATAGCAGAATCAGTGACATACTGTAATGGAGCAACAGTGTTGGAGGATCGGCATTGTGTCTGCTAATTTGTAAAAGAATTTTTCAGTCCCCTTTTGTGTTCAGAACCACAGTCAGGGACGCTAACTTACTTTATTTCTTACAAGCTATCGTTACTATCTTAAAACGTGAATTTTATGAAAAGCTAAAAACGATCGCGGAATCAGTTCTCCTGCGTGACACCATCCAGGCTTTTATAAAAGCATACCAAGCTCAAATCGTTAACCTGTATAGAAAGGGCGGGAATACACACTTATCGCAATAATCCGGATTTGAGAGTGATACACTCTACTATTTTTCTTCGTCTTTACCCCGACAAAGACCATGGTAATTCAAAACAAACAAACAAACAAGCAGTTGCATTATATAAGAACGTACAGAATTTTTGTGTTTCATGTATGTATAGGTCATCTCTTGATGTATAGTAAGCATTTGCTGTCGTTTTTTATAGCGTTTCCTAATAAATGCCTTTAGCGAAAACCCAACACAACTTTTATCGAGGGAAGGGAACTTAAATTTGAATATAACATAGTTTACAAAAATCAGATATGTAAACAAGGCAATCACATACATCCGCATGGCCGATATTAATTTCTTACTTTGACTATTAAACATGATCGCCTGCATTTACATGCTTTTTCGAATTTCTTGAACTTTGCCTCATTTTCTATTTTTTTTTTTTTTTTGACGCCAAATGTTGGAAACTCGAGCGATGATACATGGCATTTTGTTTGTTGGTTTTCGGCTCATCGCTCAAAAGAATTTTGACTACGATTACAGAGGTATCATCTACAAGACTTAACTGATGGTTTACAGAAGTGATCATCAATTCCGTAAGGATAAGTCAACAAGCCATGAATTCACTTTACCCATCATGTCTAATCGCACTACGACATTGTTGAGGTAACCACGCCTTTTTATTCTCATAGTTCAAACTAATTCTTGACATAATCAAAACAAATAGTTCTTTATATAATTTCTCAAAATACTCAAAAAGATGGCCTAAGTCAAAACTTTCGACAAAGATTGCATACGGCAATCTTTACTGGCCTAAACAAGTTTTCTAGAGCTATCAGTTCCCCCTATGACGATGACTTCGATTGGATTGCGTTTTGAACTTGTACCGAACTACTTTCAAAACGGCTATTACCTTTATAGTTCGATTAATGAACCAGTCTTTTGAATTCATAACCAACATTCGTAATCGTAACCATCACAGTAACATAATCCTGTCAATAACAGTTGGAAAATGCAAATGCTATTAGCGCAAAATAATTAAGTAACGATTATCTTCATACATTCTAATTCCTAAGTGATGTCGCTACGAAAATGACACATGGTTTGACTACTGCTTCAAGCAAATAAAAGTAAAAAAGGAATGGGATATACTTCTAATGATAATACCACACCGTACAATGCATTCCACTGTATTTGGTAACGTTTGGTTACGTTTCTGTGCACTTTACGTACGGAAAATAAAAGGCAGATTGATAGCCTATTAACGCACAACGCATCAAAATACATCGTGTACAATGTAATGTTTTAGTATATGGTTTGAAACTTTGAATTTGCGAGTCCTTTATAAAGTTATAATGGTTATTACATTATCAAGCAAAAAATTAAGTATTTAGGGTTTCGGATTTGCTCAGAAGACTAACAATGCTATATACATGTATGACGATCGTTCGCAACAGAGACAATCCGCTTCAACAGATGTACAATGTAATTCTGTTTTCATAAATTGAAAGAGAAACGTAAAGAAGTCATCTTTTTAACTTCATTTAGCTTTCTCACCAATTGAACTTGATTTGATCAGTGGATCTGCCATGCATGATATCGTTGTGTACAGTGTGGTCTATTAATTCTATTAAATTATGTAATTGGCGTGCTTGTTTTTTATGCAGAATATTACAGGTAAGTATAAATTCATAATGTTTGTTCATAGACATGTTCGTTGTTTTGTATTTTCATTTTTTAATTTATATCACGTGTCCAGCGACCGACGATATATCACGTGTCCATTATCTGATTCTGACCACGAAAATATGGCGACTGTTTAAATGCGGAGTATGTACTGGAAAACTAATGTCTCCTGCCAGTATAGACAAACTAATTTCTGGTCTATCCCCGCTTGAAATGGAAATAGAAAAAAAAAGTTCGACTTTCAGCACATTTCAACCGTTTTGTATAGTGCCTGATACATTGTAATGGACATACATGTACAACTTGTAATTCTTTAGCGCATAAGCAATCACACAACTTTCGGGAATAAATGTATGTCTTAATGATTGTATCTCATGGAAGAAAACTCGTCTCCTTGCCTCAATTTTAGCTTCTTCCTTTTCAAGCTTGCGGGAAAGAAATAGTTGAACATCAATCGCAATCATAAAGAGAGGCACATCCTTAAAAATAAACACAGGAGTACTGAGACACAATACGAAATAAAAACGGGCCTTTTATCACTATTGACAACGCATGACATTGAAATGCTTTTTTTTTTTTTGGGGGGGGGGGGGGTAATACAATTGATTGTTCTGAAGGTTCGTTAATCACACAATGAAATATGGTTCGCTATTAGCTAAAGTTCGTTAACAAGAAAATCAAATGCGGTTCCTTTTCCGGTGGTTCCTTTACCCGAAAGTAATCAAACAATCATTTTTATTTTAGTAAAGTTTGTGAATACAAAACGAAATGAGGAAGGCCTAAGTATTAATTCCGAATATTTGTCAGTATAATTATCTATCTCAAATGCAGAAAGATTGTAACTGTAAATGTGATGTAAAAACATTAAGCTTAAGCCACAAGTTAATGGTTTCTTTATATGCTATGGTATTACAAAAGTGACCGAGAATAAGAAGTATATTTATGATACAATCATAATATAAACCCAACGTGAAGCTCTCAGGCCTACATCAACCTTTGCTTCTGATACGTATAGTATGTGCAGTATTGGCAAGTGTGATAAGCGATAATTACTGTGGACGCAACGTCTATAAAGGAATGTGCCTAATATGGCGGGAATTCAGAATGTAACGACTGTATACAGCTGCAGCAGAACAGACGCGAAAGCAGTCTTTGATGCTCTGCAACATTACGACCATGTGCATAATTTGAGGGTTTTTAGTACATGCAAAGAACACGATCTCAAAAGACGACTATCGTTAATTAACTTCGTTGATTTTCTCTACCGATGCTGTCTTTTGAACTCCCGCCTACAATGGGTTCACAGGTTCTATTTAGCTATTGGTACTAGCTAAACGTTTCCATTGACAACAACATGGGAGGAGAAGGGAAGCGATCAACGCCCTCACTAAAAGACGCTCCTCGTAATACGCATTGCGTGCCTTTTTTTTTTCTTTCTACTGTTTCCTATTGTTTGTGAGTTCAAAACTTGCGGCAAACTACACCGCAGCCGACACACAACGCGTACCGACTCATTCATGCGGCGGCAGCGGCACGGACACAAACGCACCGAAGTTTACATTCGGGCTGCCGTATTGGTCAGAATCGTTAATGATAGACCTGTCCTGCGATTGATTAATTGTGACCGTGCACCTCAAAACGAACATAAAGTCGCACACACTGATTTTGCGTGAGGACTGAAAATAAGTGAAATGGGTCAACCTACCCGAACTTGACTTTTTCATGTTTTCTGAAAGAGCGGGTCTTCTTTTACAATATACTAAAATTTGGTATCATAAAACGGGCAGGAAAGTGTATTTTTTAGCAGTTTATCTCAAACATTTTTGTTAGAATAGTGTGATTAGGTGTGTCTTTAGAATCCTTTTTTCATTTCTGAAAAACCTTGTCCACACTCTTCACTTTCAACTCCAATAACTTTTGAAAGGATAGCGCTACTGCTTTGAAAATTAGCATTAATTATGGACAGAATGTGTTAATGAGACATGCCTAATTTCAGTTTAATCTGATAATCTCTTCATTGTTCTTACTCTGGTGGTTTACTTCCTGTTTTTTGTTCCATTCATCGCACAGCCAGCACAGTTTGGTAAAGATTAAGCGCTTGAATAGACACTGTACTTCAGAGCCTCTTTTCTCAGTTCACACTTTTCCTGAGTTTGTGCTTTCCTTCCAATATTTAGATAGGTTAGGAGAGTCCATTTGATTTGAGTTATACATCATTTTAAAGCTTAAAGTCTGCTCTTTCAGAATATGGTCTTAACTAAAAATTCATGTCTGGCGACTTTTTGTTTGTTTTGAGGTGCAGAGTCACAATTATCTTACACACCCAAGCTATCGCCTTATATGGTAGTGCGTGCGATGGAGCGTAAACGCCGTCGCTAAGCAGGACTGTTGTATTGTTTCGTCCCGTGAAAGAAACAGGTCGTGAGCTTGAACATAGCCTGAACTTTGAGAGCGATTTTCTCCGTTATTTAGAAAATGGACTGACATCATAAGCGTAGTTAATATTCGTTTTTATGATCTATAGGGATGTCGAAATGAGTTGTGTGTTTGTGTGTATTTGTGTGTGTGTGTGTGTGTGTGTGTGTGCGTTCCCAATATGAAAGCGTTATCTTTTGTTGACGACATGGATCAACGAGCTTACACAATTCACCGTATGGAACGCGTGTCGCACCCAAATTATTATCTCATAAGTCGCAAAAAATTGAAAATGACTGCATTTACAGAAATTTGCGTGGAATAAACAATACTGAACCAAATTTAATGATTTTGGTATCATGGTCTTCTGCTTAAGATGCTCTTTCTAATGTCAAAAATTATATCACTTTTAGAACACAAGGTACTGAAAATCCACCGTTCCGCTTTTTTTTTTTTTTTTTTTGGGGGGGGGGGGGGGGGGACACCCGGTATAGTGTGGGGAATGCGGCCTGTATCTGGACTAACCTTGTGCATCTACATCCCACATTACATGTACCATAAGTACAGTCGAATCACTTGTCCCACTATCCCGGGAACTAGAGTACCTCCTAATTGCTTTTTTCTTTTCTTTTCTCTAATCTGTATATATTAAGTCTGTTGACGGACTTGTAAATATAAATGTCTTGTTTAAATTTTAAGTTGAATTCTATTTTGTTTTTATATAGGAAATAAACGTAAATCTAACTTTCTTCAGTGACAGAAATGACGCATGTAAATTTGTACAGAAAGTAATGAAAAGTTTCAATAGCGATACATTGCAATGAATGGTGTGGATACAAAAATGAATTACAAATGCACTGCTTGAAAAACAAATAAATAAACAAACTGAGGGACCCACTAAAAGACGAATCTTGTAGAGTGTTAGCCCTTCTTGGATAAAGAAATTCGATGCAAAAAAAAAGCAAAAAAAAAATGACTGAAACAGCAACAAAGAAGCTGCAAAGGTTTTGGGAGCCCATTGAGATACAAAGGGACAAAGCTAGATACACACACAACAGTCACCAAACACACTAATAAACATGTCAGCTTCTGATAAATAGGAAAATGGTAAAGACCTTCCCGCTGTATAGCAGTGGAATACTCCACCAAATCAGTGCTCCCCCCTCCACCCCCCCCCCCCCCCCAACCTGATGGGCATTCCTAAGATCTTAGGAATGCCCGTTAGTCCGGAATAAGCGCCTCCCCTAAAGTACGAAGCGCCATCAGTATATTCAACATAAGATGGATATGCAAAGATTTTGATAAAGCACTACAGCGGCTTGTAGGCGATGGTGGCACTCTATCATGTTTGCTATTATAGTCCTTTTGTATTTTGGATCAAGAATTTATGCTCTGGTGATTGGTTGAAAGAGCTTCACGTGATTATAGGTATTTTCAGCTATTTCAGAAAGTTAACCCTCCATAAAGTTCTATTTGCAAGATGGTGTCACTTCTATGACGAAATTTTGCAAATAGTATAATAGTGCTATTTGCAAAATAATGTCACAAAGTAATTCTGAAATTGTGTGCAGCTTTGCACCGTCTCTGTGAAATGTATCAATTTTTAGCAAAACAATTGTGACACCATGTACAAAGCAATTTTGACATTTCGCACTACTCGTGATTATAGGTATTTTCAGCTATTTGAGAAAGTTAACCCTCCATAAAGTACTATTTGCAAAATTACGTCACTTCTATGACAATTTCAGAATTGCTTTGTGAAATCATTTTGCAAATAGCACTAGTATACTATTTGCAAAATGATGTCACAAAGCAATTCTGAAATTGTGTACAGCTTTGCACCGTCACTCTGTGAAATGTATCAATTTCTAACAAAACAATTGTGACGTCATAAAACAATTCGGACATTGCGCATTGCTTCGCTCCTTACACCGTGCGTCGCGCTTGTAAAATGTAAAAAAGCAGTTCTGACATCGTGCGTAGCGACATACTTCTTATGGTACGGTCAATGTAAGATCCCTTCAAAACATCGCATCATCCACTATACGACTTCTCGCTTTGCATCCCCCCCCCCATTTCTCCTTGTTTTGTTAGAATTTTTGATCTAAAAAGTCACCTCTGCCCATAGTTTTAACAAAAAAACTCTTAAGGCAAAGTATATTTGTACATTCAAGCGAAAGTAATTATTACATTGTGTGGTAGCTATAATCGCCTCGTACGAGTACTCACTATTCAATCATATACTTCATGCGAGCACTGATTTCTATTGAAAGAGATATCAGCATGCGACTAACGTCCGGTTACCAGTCTCGTTCGTGTTTGCCTTTATTTGCTGTGTTTTTCTTTGCCTTTCGGAGCGGTGTCGTTCATTGATCACACTGCAAAATCTTGTCATTACCCAGCTCGTTCGCAATCTGCTCTATTTTCATAATTAACACTCTTCTTCTTCTTCTTCTTCTTCCATTCTGGTACAGTCCGCCTCTGGCGTATTATCGTACCTTGTGCTTGTCAAGTGCTGGGTGTACAGTGTGCAGGTAAAAATCCTCTACAAAAATTTCTATGTGCAGCTAAAAAACAAGATGAGAGCTCATCGGAGCTTTACAAGTTGCACCTCCTTCTTGAAGCTCTCCAAGGAGGTGCAGCTAATGGTGGAAGGTGGTAGGGAATTCCACAGACGAATATCATCTGGATAGAACGTGGACTGAAACAAGTGAGTTCTGGCAAATGGAACTTGAAGCTTATATGGGTTTCCGCGTGTTGACGGTCCTGCAACTGGTATGAAGTAGGTGACTGGAAGATCTACCAGACCATTAAGAATGCTATACATCATGTAGACTCTTTGCTGTGCTCTCCTTTCTTGAAGAGTGCCCCACTGTAGTTTATTGAGCATGGCAGTAACACTATTTTCTCTGTGGTAGTCACCTAGGACGAAACGTGCACATCGGCGTTGCACCATCTCCAGTTTCCTGATGTTCTCTTGTGAGGATGGGTCCCAGACTGCAGAGGCATATTCAAACACAGGGCGAACTAGGGTCTTGTATAGTAATGCCTTTGTCTTTGGTTGGCAGGCTCTCACATTTCTCTGCAAGAAGCCCCGTACTGAGTTGGCTTTCTTGGTGGTGGCATTTACATGGTGATTCCATTTCATGTTGTTTTGGATGTTAACCCCCAAGTACTTTGCAGTTTCCGAGACTTGTAGACGCTCTCCATGAATGAAGTATGGAAAGGAGGTTCTGGATGATGCTCTTTTATTGGAGACATGCATGACCTGGCACTTTTGCGGGTGAAGTTACATAAGCCAGTCTGCCTCCCATTCTTGAATTGCCTCTAAATCCTTTTGCAAGCAATCCGCGTCCTCCTTACTTGCCACCTTCCTGTACAAGATGCAGTCGTCAGCAAATAATCTTACCGTTGACCCAGATGATATGCAATCAGGAAGATCATTGATGTACAGTAGGAAGAGGAGGGGTCCAATGACACTCCCTTGCGGGACGCCTGATGGCACAGAAGAGGTATAAGATGTGCATCCATCTAGCACTACCCTTTGTGATCGGCCAGTAAGGAATTCCTTAATCCAGTTGTGGGTGTTACCCCGGATTCCATAGAACTGGATCTTGTGTAGGAGTCTTCCATGCGGGACCATGTCAAATGCCTCCGAGAGATCTAACAGGATCGCGTCTATCTGGTTCCTTGAACCAATGCCACTGGAGAGGTCATGAATGGTGAGAAGCAGCTGAGATGTGCAAGATCGCCTCTTCCGGAAACCATGTTGAGTTTCAGAAAGAATCTGGTGGCTGTCAAGGTGATCTAAAATACTGCTGCAGACAATGTGTTCCAAAGTTTTGCAGACAATAGAGGTAAGTGACACTGGTCGGTAATTGACTGCTTTGCACCTCTCACCCTTTTTGAATATTGGAACGACATCAGCTTTCTTCCAGTCGTCGGGAACGTCTCCCTGAGTTAGAGATGCCTGGAATAACAAACACAAAACCGGTGTTATTTCCGAAGATAGCTCCTTCAGCAGTTGAGCAGGGAGTCTGTCTGGTCCAGTAGCCTTATGTATCTGGAGGGTAGAAAGAAGCTTGAAGACACCAGCTTGAGATATCTGAATGTTGTTCATGTCTGGAAATGGACTTGGTCCCTTGTCTTTCATGGTTGACAAATCCTCATCATTGTTGAACACTGATGTGAATTGTTGATTGAGAATGTTGGCCCTCTTGGTGCTATCTGAGTGTATCTTCCCTTGGATGTCTTTCAGAGAAGCTACTCCAGCGCTGTCATTCCTTTTACTATTGACGAAAATCCAAAATCTTTTAGGGTTTGCAGAGGAGTCAGGACTTATAATGTTACTGATGTACTCATTGTAAGCCTGTCTGCAAACAGCACGGGACGATTTCTTGATTTCCCGGTATTTGTAGAAGTCCTGCTGTCTGCCAGTTGCTTTAGCACGATTGAAAGCCTTCTGTTTTCTTCTAGACAAACGTTTAACACCTCTCGTAACCCAGGGCTGCCCAAATCGACCAGATGTTGTTTTTGCAGGTACATGGGTATCCAACATGTTCAGCAGGCTGGTCTTGAAAGAAATCCACATCTCATGTACTGAGCTCTGTTCACAATATTTGCTCAGGAAATCTTGCTGAAACTGTCGGCAGTCCCTTTTCATGTCAGAAAGATTGGCCTTTTTCCACATGTATATCTTCCTCTTCAGTGGCTTGCATCGTTTTGCAGATACGTCAGAATCAATGCTGACAATGTCATGTTCTCCAAGTCCTGGTAACAGAGTGCATTTGTTGATAAGCGACGGCCTGTTGGTTAGGAAGAGATCAAGTATGCTGTCCCCACGTGTTGGCGAGGAAACCATCTGCTGCATGTTGCAGTTCTCGATCATGTCCAGAAACCTGTTGTTGAGAGAAACTGGATTGCTGTGGCCACTGACACTCAGGTCTTCCCAATTGATGTCGGGCAGATTAAAGTCGCCCCCTATCCACAAGACAGCCTTCTTGTTCTGGAGAGATAGTTCCTCGATTGTAGAGCATATGTTATCTAAATACTGTACATCACTGCCTGGTGGGCGATACACTGCACCTACCACTAGACTCATGCCTTTACCAAATGACAGTTTGATGTAGACCTGTTCTCCTTCATCACATACTTTGATGATGTTATACACAAGGTCACATACCCATCCTGCCGATCTTTTCGAACAACATTGTAATTTGGAGGGAAGATCTCAGATGTGTAAACCGAGCTGTTCAGCCAAGTTTCGGTCCCAATGATGATACTGGGTTCAGTTGATTCAATCAGTACTGCTGATTCCTCCTTATTGTTCCGTAAACTCTGGAAGTTCACATTGAGTATTTTCATGTTGCACAGCTGTTGACCTTGCTTGGGTGCCTGCTTCCTGCAGTGCATAGGGGAAGATAAATGCTGCGGAGAACCAAGACTAGTAGTAGCTGAAGAGGAAGAGCTGTTGCGTGTGTCACTCATGTCTGTCTTATCATTCAGCAGATCCAGTCCTTCAAAACTGTAACATGTATCGATATGTGTGTGCTCAAAAAGGCTACTGGAAAACTGTGGCAGGCCGCATTTGACACAATGCCAAGACACTTATGACCCATGGAGGGCATCATACACCTGTGTTGACATGCCCATGCATTCTGCATGATACCATCCATCACAGTCATCACAGGCTACCCCGCGTTGCTTCCATGTAACTGCTCGAGAACAAATCTGGCAAGGATATTTGGGCATCCTTGGGCCAGGATTTAGTTCGACATCCGAGACAAAGGAGAGGAGAAGGAAAGTAAGATACAGGAGGCTGTGTTTCTTACCATGTTCAGAAGCAGAAATAATGCATCCTCTTACTTTACAGCCTGGAGAACAAGCTGACAAGTGGAGACTTTCCTGGAGCCAACTGTTGGTGGCAGATGAAGGATGAGAAGTATGGTGTAGCTGTACCAGTCTTGCAGTGATGGAGTCCTGCTTCACTCCTGCACTATCACTAGTTTTAAAGGCATAATTTACCATTTGCAGGTGAAAGCATTAGTCCTTAAAAATAGTTCTAAAATGTGAGTTAGGGATAGAAACAACCACTGTCAAAATTTGAATCCGTATAATTGATGTGAAGTGTTGTTAAATACACAAAATGTGAACAATAGTTATAATAAAAATGTTTCCAGACTAAACCGTATACAGTTACGGTTTACTGAGAAAAACCCTGATATCTTCTCATATTTTAGGTTTTATTGCAAATATTTCATATGGTAGGATGTTTTATGATACAACAGACCTACACATATGCATCAAATGTGATATCTTGAACATTTTTTATATCACTGCTCCCAAAGGTAAACTGGACCTTTAAGTATCACATGGTTGTAATGGATGTTAACAATTGTAGATGCCAAAAAGAACCAAAAGAGATAAACTACAAAGCCTGACATGATGATGTCCTGTAGTTTGAAGCTGTATACCAGTGGGACTATGTAGCTCTGGTGTAAGGTCTCATCCAACTCTCAGTCTCATGTCACACCATGGCAAAGTCAAATGAGATGGTAAATACCAACAACATCGAAATAAAAATCACTTCAAATCACTTCAAATGAGCTAATCAAATGATACAAAACCTGAATCTCTTGTCCAACAAGGAGCTGCAGTATGTATCCATGCACCCGCACAGATAGAACACAAAGGCAGGATTAGCTGACTTCCCGCCAAAATCACAGGCTCAAAAGGGCAGTATCCCAATGTGTGGTAGCTGGCCTCTTGATTCAAACTGACGCGAGGGTGTATGTATGGGACCAGTGTTGAAGCTCTGCTTTCTAAAATCCATGCCCAGGTGAAAAATACAATCCTTGAAAATCTACAAAATCCTACTGACATGATCCATAAAATACCATCCTTGTGTTTCTTCAAAAGATATCCAACAAGGTATGAGGATTATATCCCTCAATATGCTCCATAAAAACACAAAAAGTGAGATTTATTCCAACAAATACCAAGGCCACTGCACACTCAGCACTGACGTCACGAAAGATAAAATCTGCTGACATATCTACACAATTAGGCGTACTAAAAATGTGACTTCAGTTTAGATATTCAAATAATTTGTTACGTACGTTCTAGTATAACGTTTTGAAGGGAGACAATTTGCCCAGAGAGAGAGAGAGAGAGAGAGAGCGTCCATCACTGGTACGGGCGCGCTTGCACGTTATGCTCTGGGGAGCACTTTCCACTGCTACACCAGAAGATTAAACAAGAAGGCCTATTGTTTTAAGGTTTGATTGATTGTGTGTGTGTGTGTGTGTGTGTGTGTGTGTGTGTGTGTGTGTGTGTGTTTGTTTACGTAGGCTATGTACATGCACATTTTCGATCATCTATAATCACAACACATTGACATGATGATGAATTTGAGAAGATGGAAGAAAAAAGGGGAAAAAAGAAGCAAAAGCTTAGAAACTCAGCTCAAAGGTCTTCATTGATCTCCCTATAAGTATTAAAATGATTAATGGGATCACATTATTTATAAAAGAACAAAAAAAAGAAAAGAAAAGAGAGGTGTATTACTGCAACGATTATATTCAAGTGCTACTTTTTTTTCGTATTTAAGTATCTACTCACAGAAAAGACGGTCATTTTACTTTTTTCCACGCTGTCTGTTTAAATGGTTATCCTGCATAAGTAGGTAACATCTTAATCTGTTTGCATTCCGACATAATGATGTCTATTTTTACATCTTTGTATAGTTCTCATTCTTGTCATTGTCTATACTTGTTCATGTTAAACGTTTCAAATTATGTTTTATTGATTGTTAATCTGCTTGCAAACACGCTGTGTGAATTAATGTTCACTGTCTTGCTGCAAAAAAAAAAATTATTTATGCTAAGACCTGAAAGGAAACTCTTATCTAAGATGAAATAAAGTCAATCAATCAATCAAAGTCTGCTTGAAGACGATTTCGGCTCTAGCATTACAACGTTTAAAAGTATTTAACTGTATCTCTGCGTATGTTTGTGCGTGTGTGCGCGCGCGTGTGTGTGTGTGTGTGTGCGTGTCTGTGCGTATGTGCTGTTGACTTTTTCATTGCCGTGAGGTAAAGAAATTATCAAAGCAATATTATCAAAAGCTTAGCACTGGACGAACTAATATCTGCCCAAAACAAACAATCGATATCATCGATGTTGTCACAAATGTACACATTAGTAGTTACGTACATGTATGATGTACTGCATGCATGGTTGTTTTAATGTGTATGTACATTGTACACAGGTGGACCAGAATAATGGAGAACATTCTATATGATATAGATATAGTACATACAGGCCTACCAGATCAGTGGAGAATTTTCTACGTGGTATAAAATGTAGCTACAGTACATGTATGCTTGTGACAGGAAATACATTATAGCTCACTCAATCTAGAATGATTTAACCCATTCCAGAATATTCTGGGAAGTGCTTACATATTTGGCTGAGGGAGGCACTGCCCCTGTAACCCAATGTGATTGGTAGTTAATTTTGGCAATGATGTTATGCACATAGTTAGGCAGTGAGTCATCCAGGATTCCTGGAACTTGGACTTGCCAGTATGTTCAGGTATGTGGCCCCAGGTTGGAGAAAATTACAGAATGTACTAGAAAGGGGTGAATGGATAGTATATAAGCCGGAGAAATTCTGAGGTAGGCAGAGTACCCAACACCTCTGCTTTGAGAGTTACGTCACTTCTGGCTCTGAAGCGACTTGTTATAGTCAGTCCTGTGTTACCTGCTGACCTGCTATACAAACTGTGTTTGTGGAGATAAGGCCTGGGAGACATTTTGCCTGTAGAGAATTAATTTGCCTACATTGGAGATAGACTCCATATTCTAGTGTCAACGGACGTTATTACGGCGAAGCTGTGACGGGCTGGATTCCTTGCTGGACATTATAAAGTGAATCATCATTCAACGCATCAACTGGACGTGGTCGTCATAACTTTTGGATTTTGCACATTTCGCCGTGGACATATATCGTGGACTTTACCCCGAATCTATACCGTGGACTATCGTAACCTGTGCCTCTGGAGTTACGTCGGAGGAATCATTCATCGATGCGTCAAGGATCATTCATCGGTGCATCGAACATCATAATTGGACCTTTCCAAAGGATTACTTGATTTCAGATATGTGTAAGTGATTCCATTACTGATTTATAATTGTTCTATTGATCATTATTGTACTGATGTGAAAACCGATTACGAGTCTGTACCCACAATATCACTGTTAATAAACCGCCTGAACATTAGTTGATTGTTTCTTTTGTGCGATCATTCTCAGAGTGATTTTGGTCGTAACAAAGTTCTGAAAGAAACCATTTACGAAATGTGTTTTTTTTTTCTTACTCTTTTGCTAAGCAACGACACATGCACATCATGTGTTTCTCCATGTGGTGGTTCATATCGATAAAAAGACTTCTCTACTTAATGAACAATTTCCTAATGTCATCACGGATGTGATTAATAAATTACAATTTGGGGAAAGTCAGGTAGGTATCGACATAAGGTCACCATATCATCTTAACAACAAAATATTATAATCAACAACATTATGTATCATCAATGCGATCCAGGGTCAACCTTCTCCAGTGACTGCCCTTGTAAAGGCAACAATAATTACATTAATGGCATCTGGAGGAACGTGAATAGACAGGTGCCATCTTCTTCGACTGGCGAAGAGCGTTTTTGACAATATCAATCACAAGGACATATTGAAAAGAGAAAAAGAAGAGACATATTGCCTTGACATGATATCAAAAATCCGCATCACTTCAGTGACTTGAGATCCAATTGACTGGTCTAGCGGGAGGAGGTGGATGGTGACTTTTAAGGTAAAAACAAAGCTTTATCTGATGATTTGTATTCAGCCCGTCATGGCTCGCCCCAGGTCTCGGGCTCTTCTTTGCCTTTTGCTATCTTGAGTTCTCATTAATGATCTGTCTCGCATTTGTTCAGTCATGTCGAGTCCATGTTTAAGGTTACGATAGACCTATACACTGTAAAAACATCGGTGTTAGATTTAACACCACTGGTGTTAAATCTAACCCCGATTAAACTTCAATAAAGGACCACACCCACATGTGTTAAAAATGCACTGTGATGGTGTTGAAAAGTGTTCACCTGACACTTCGTGGTGTTAATTTGACACTGTACCTGGTGTTATTTTGACACTTTACTGGTGTCAATTCAAAAATCACAAGGACATATTGAAAAGAGAAAAAGAAGAGACATATTGCCTTGACATGATATCAAAAATCCGCATCACTTCAGTGACTTGAGATCCAATTGACTGGTCTAGGGGGAGGAGGTGGATGGTGACTTTTAAGGTAAAAACAAAGCTTTATCTGATGATTTGTATTCAGCCCGTCATGGCTCGCCCCAGGTCTCGGGCTCTTCTTTGCCTTTTGCTATCTTGAGTTCTCATTAATGATCTGTCTCGCATTTGTTCAGTCATGTCGTGTCCATGTTTAAGGTTACGATAGACCTATACACTGTAAAAACATCGGTGTTAGATTTAACACCACTGGTGTTAAATCTAACACCGATTAAACTTCAATAAAGGACCACACCCACATGTGTTAAAAATGCACTGTGATGGTGTTGAAAAGTGTTCACCTGACACTTCGTGGTGTTAATTTGACACTGTACCTGGTGTTATTTTGACACTTTACTGGTGTCAATTCAAAAATCACAAGGACATATTGAAAAGAGAAAAAGAAGAGACATATTGCCTTGACATGATATCAAAAATCCGCATCACTTCAGTGACTTGAGATCCAATTGACTGGTCTAGGGGGAGGAGGTGGATGGTGACTTTTAAGGTAAAAACAAAGCTTTATCTGATGATTTGTATTCAGCCCGTCATGGCTCGCCCCAGGTCTCGGGCTCTTCTTTGCCTTTTGCTATCTTGAGTTCTCATTAATGATCTGTCTCGCATTTGTTCAGTCATGTCGTGTCCATGTTTAAGGTTACGATAGACCTATACACTGTAAAAACATCGGTGTTAGATTTAACACCACTGGTGTTAAATCTAACACCGATTAAACTTCAATAAAGGACCACACCCACATGTGTTAAAAATGCACTGTGATGGTGTTGAAAAGTGTTCACCTGACACTTCGTGGTGTTAATTTGACACTGTACCTGGTGTTATTTTGACACTTTACTGGTGTCAATTCAAAAATGACACCACATGGTGTTGATTTGATATTTGCTGGTGTTAATATCAATGGTTTAACACCCGTCCAGCTTCAATAAGGGACCACACCAGCTGGTGTTACTTTGGTGTAAATTTATTTTCAATTTTTTTCAAAAATGTAGTATTTTAATGTAAAATTCTTGATCGTCTTGTTTAAATAAAATATTAACAAGAAGTGCCGTTACTAAGAAACTCTTCAAAAAACAGTTTAAGATTTGGAAATGACACCCGTAGGTGTTAATTTAACACCATAAATGAGCACCGAAAATTTAATACCAGCTCGGTGTTCACTATTTAACACCGGACATTTTACAGTGTACTTACTACTCCACTATTGAGATATTGAACCTCTGGAGTTCATTATCTAAATGAGGCTTTTTTTTTGGAAAAAAAAATTCAAAATGCTGTACAATAAATTGAATTCGATATATTCTTGTATTGGTTACAATCGTGCTTTTTCTTCTTTTGATTTTAACTATTGTAAATTTTCTTCATCTAGCTGTATTTTTTGTATTGAATATTTTGTTTTAACTTTATATTAAAAAAAAAAATGTTACTTAATATTGATATTACTATAGTGACGTCCAGTGGAAGACAAGTTGCAATTTGTTAATTATTGTATATTGTGAATACGGTTTAAAGGCCAATCATTTCTGTCGTCGTACTGCAAACCCCCTACATGTATTATCATAAAGGTTGTCTTATCAAAAAACATAAATAAAAACAGTAACGACCACCATCTGTAACATTTTAATTTCGTACATGGTTTGCCTTTGTGGAGGAGGTAGCAACCACACACAACGATGGCAAAGTTGAGGCAGGGAACAAAATCACAAATACCACAAAAAAGTAATTTGCATTGTCACAATACCATACGCTAACGAGGTATGAAATAAACAAACCAGATAAAATACAAATGTGTCTTGAGTTGCTTTGTACTTTTCCTGTTGACTGATGGAGTTGTTTGTAAAATATAATGTCCTATTCCAGAAAAAATGAATAGTTATAATAAATTGCTATTCTGTTATTGCTTTAAACGTATAATATTCCTTTATTTTTTTTTTCAGTTCTAATATCATCTAGTCATTTCTGTTGGAACAGTAACAGTCAGTCCGCAGCACGTATGCTAATGAGCCGATCCGGCAAGATTTATTCAGCACTCTCGTTGACGATCTTTCGAAAAGTGTCTCGTCGTGCGAGATTTTGCGAGACTGTGATAGGGCTATGGTTTTCACAGTGTAGCGACTTGTACATACATTTTTCATGGCTACAAGTCACGGAAAATTGTTCTCCAGACTTTGATCTTTATTTTGATACTAAATTTGCGTATAACATCGGATCTTATCATGACTATATTATAATCAGTTGAATTTACGTAAATTTTACCTGCTTTTCACGGAAGATTTTGTTGTCTAAAGTTCTATTTTGGTTCCTGACCGGATTAAGAAACTGTTGTTTCTGATTTTGGCTTTTTCGTAGAGAGGAAACTTAGATACTCATCATATATTGAAGTCAAGGAGACGCAAGCATGATTTATACTAGTTTTTCCGTTTTGAAATGTCTGTAAAATTCACTCCTAAGCCGGAAGTATGCTCCACACAAAGAGTACAGTGGCGCGATCAGCTGATCAGCACTGACATCGATGTATATTTTACTGGTTCCTGACCGGATTAAGCAACAAATTGTCAAGATATTTACATGGATACAAAGATTAGGAGATGGACTACCAAATAAAGCATTTTCATTGACACGCAAAGTGAATTTGATATTTTTTTGACGTCTTGAACGTGTACTGCACGAATTACTTTTTTCATCATTTTTCAAGCTCAAATCACGCTATGATATTTTTCATTTGCAATAATTTGAGTAACATGTGATGATAGATTACATATTTTCCTTGAACTTGATACTAAATTTGTGAACATAAGGTGTATTTTTGTTGCCGAAAGCCCAAGGACAAAATCCCCTTACGCAGCTCATTACGTATGCAAGCCTAGAGCGGGCTTTCATACGAGTTGAATAAATACGAGCGAATTATCGGGTGCTGCGGACTGACTGGTAAGTTGGCTCACGAATGCTTTACTATTCACTCCACACATGTATTCGAAAGTTCTCAGCTTTCTTAATTTCAGAGCGATAATCCCGGACGGTAATTTTTGATTTTTCGTTTGTTTTCATTTGTTTGCTTTTGTTCCTTTGTTTGTTTGTTTGTTTGTTGTTGTGTGAGTGTGTCTGTGTGTATCTGTGTCTGTCTGTCTGTGTTAACCCTATAAAGCCCAAGGGGGGGGGGGGGGGCACATTGTCCCCCACCATATTTTCGTTTGCCACTCCTACACCCTTTACTCGATTTTTACCAAATTTAGTGACCTTTCCTAAAATCTTATTGCAAACATTTTGATATATAATTTAGCTATGTCCGATATTGCTGGTTGCCATGGCAACCGTAAACTGACAACCATGTTCGTCAGATATTGAATGATTTTCTGTTCCAATTTCACTTAACAATATAATAATGGATGAAATGGGGGTTTTCCTGGCTGTAATTTGCTGAAGGACCAAAATGTGAAGTAATTATGGTTGTAAATTACCCTGAAATGGTCTTCTTATTATTTCCTTTATTTTTTTCATATGACATAGATATAGACAATAGATATAATAGAAATAATCGAAAATACAGCATTTTCCACTATCTTTTTATTTTGTGTTATCTTCACACAAGCTTTGCCTGTAATATCATTTTTTTTTTAATCATATTATCAATCTGGAAACTCAAAATTTCAATATTTTGGAAATATGAAATGTTATACCATAATATATGAAGAGCTTGTTCGCAAAAACAGATAAGTCCATATTTCCCAAATGGAGATATTTGCGATTAAAGGTGAAGAAAAATAAAGAGAATTAAAAAAATGTTTGCTTCTTTTGACCATAACTTCAAAAATGTACCTTTATATGTAGTGACCAATATAAGGTATTATTTTGTACTTTATGACAGAGACCGTACTTCAAAATCTTCAAAATTGGACTTGTCGGTTTTTGCGAACAAACTCTTCATATGTACCCATTCCAAGGAATACATCATAGGTTTCATATTCTTTATATTGTAACGAGTAGCGCCCCCACGTGTTGACCTTGAGAAATTTCAACCATAACAAATAGTGAAGGTTTACTTGCTTTTCCTTTTTGGTAAATATGAAAATGATTGATATAAAATAAAACATATATATCTGGATAAAGAAATAAAAAGAAAAAAAAAACATGATTTTAGCGTATTTCCTATGTATTCTGTATATTTTGGTAAATAGCGCCCTCAGTGGATGACCTTGAGAAATTTCAAATGTTGGGTCATGTAGAGTATGAGTTGCTCTACTCATGTGCCAAATATGACGGTCATACATCATATAATAAAGAAGTTAAAATGGGGGGGGGGGGGGGGGGCACAATGTGCCTCCCACCCCCCCCCCCCCCCCCCCCCCCCCCCCCCCCTTGGGCCTGGAAGGGGTCAAAATAGCTTGGGCTTTATAGGGTTAAGACAAAGGACATTTGGTCCATGGGGAACGCTTGATTAGCGAATACCTGTATTGTCTAGGCAAAAAGAAATAGTTTTGTTGCCGTTCTAGTTGTTTTCTGGCGAAGGATAAATCGGAAACGGTTAGCTCTTCCGACAGAAGAAATGGCGGAGAGGACTATATATTTGACCGTGCATCACAAAACCAACAAAAAGTCGCCAGATATGGATTTTCAGTTAAGAACAGATTCTGAAAGAGCAGAAATGAAGTTTTAAAATGATGCATACCTAAATTCAAATAGACAATCGTAACCTACCATACAATTGGAAAAAAAAACACACACACACTCTGGAAAGTGTGAACTGAGAAAAGAAGCTTTGATGTACAGCGTCTATCAAGCGCCTCATCTTCATCAAGCAGTGCTAGCTGGGCGATGAATTGAAAATAGCCAAGGATGTAAACCACTATAGCAACAACAGTGAGGGATTATCAGATTAAGCCGAAATGAAGCATACTTTATCAACACATTCTTTAGATGATTAATGCCAACTTTCAAAACAGTAGCGTCATCTTTTCTTAAGTAATTAGAGCTGAAATTGAAGAGTATGGACGGGGTTTTTAAGAATAAAAAGGGGACTGTACAAAGACACAGCTCATTACACTCTTCTACCAAAAAGCATTCGAGAGCGTTAGGTTAGCGTTAGGTGGACCCGTTTCACCTAATAGTAAAGGCTACTATGTAATCCCGTGAGATTTTTGTGCCAAAATTGATTTTTTTTTTTTTTTTTGGGGGGGGGGGGACTAACTTTGTCAATTTGGGGGTGCTGAATCCAAAAAAACTTTGGTTCTATTTTTTCCGACCACGTCTTCAGCCGCCATTTTGAATTTCAAGTTGGCTGCCATAGCAAACTGTACTTTTATCCATATCTCATTAAGTGAGCATTGTAGAAGCTTCAATTTTTTGTGCAAAATGCATGACTGTGACGTCAGACACTCTGGTTTATCTTTTTCTGATATTGTGGATTGTTTTGATACAATTTGTAGGCTGCCGTCTTGAATTTCAAAATGGCCGCCATAGCAAACAGTATTTTGATTCATATCTCATACAGTGAGCATTGTAGAAGCTTCACATTTGGTGTAAAATGCATGGTTGTGATGTCAGACACTCTAATATATCATTTTTTTGATATTGTGGAATGTTTTGATACAATTTATAGGCTGCCATCTTGAAATTCAATATGGCCGCCATATAGCGTATTTATCCATATATCTCATGTTGCAATTATTGTAGGAGCATCAAATTTTCAGTAATGCACATGCTAATGGTGTCCAACGTTCCAGTACAGCTGTTTCCTATTGTGGATCATTAGATAGGCCACCATCTTGAAATTAAAAATGGTGGCCATAGAAAAACATAAAAATACTGTGGTAGGCGCCTCAGATGAATTTTCCAAAATTGTCTTAGTGAGACCGAATTCATGTTCTGGGGGCATTTCATGAAGCATTTCGTCCGAAAAAGTTGTCGGACAAATTTGCTCTCTCATCCAATCAGATGCAAGGATTTCCGTAGCTTGTAATATAAAAAAAAAAATGTCATATCCGACCAAACTGCTTCGTGAAATGCCCCCCAGGTCACGCAGAACGACAGCCATCTCTTAATTCAAAATGGCAACCATAAATTCAGACTGTAAGGACGAGGTTACAATGACATCATCAAGCCATCCTGAGGGGCAAAGCTGCGTAAGGGGGGGGGGGGGGGGAGAGGGGAGGGGTCCCATACCACTTCCCATAAGCGTGGGCAAACGTGCAAGCGTTACATCCCACGTCCCATAATAGCCAAGCGGGTATATGTGGTTCCCGTACTGCGTGCTATGCGCTTAATACACACGTGTGTTGCGACACGGATTGTCGCCCCTACACGGATTGTCGCCCCCGGCTCGGGGCGAAAATCCTCGACGGAGTTGGCGTCACGGATTGTCGCCCCCGTCACGGATTGTCGTCTAGCGACAATCCGTGACGAGGGCTGGAGGCAAGGATTGTCGCCCGCCCTCGAAGCACATTTTGCTGGGTAATATCGTTCTGGACATAGTCATTGAAATACTAACACATAACTTACATGGCTACATCCATGCAAACATGCCATGTAAAAAGTCATGGTGAGATTTCAAGGAGGTGTGTATGTGCGCGCGCACATGATAATTCAGTGTCCGTTTGTGCGTGTGTGTGTGTGTGTGTATGATGGAAGAATGTGTTTATTATGTCAGCTTTTTGCGTATGTGTTTTTTAGCTGCGCGTGGGGAGGGATACCTAGTAAGCTGTTGCTGGCATAAACGTTGATATTGATTTTATCAGCAGCTTTGACTTTTATGAGTTTGTTTGGCGGATTTGTATATGAATTCGGAGTGGTGCTTGCGTGCGGGCGGATGCTGCTTTTCTGCATACGGTCCATTATATCTTATGTATCAACATTGGGAAGTCGTTTCATCAGGAAGGAAGGTGGTATCGGTTCGGGTGTGTGTGTGTATGTGGGGAGGGGGTTACATTTCGTTATTGCAAAAGTTTGTTATTCTGAAGGCTCTGTAGTTCGAAGGTTCTTTATTCTGAAGGTTCGTTATTCCGAATTTCATTTTTGGATCAACGAACCTTCAGAATAACGCCACAAACGTTCGGATTAACGAACCCTTTTTCATTTTCGGATTAACGAACCTCTATGTATAGGGAATTGTGTGTTTCTGATAAATGAACCTGCGGAAAAAACGAGCCTTCGGAATAACGAACCTCTGTGTGTGTGTGTGTGTGTGTGTGTGTGTGTGTGTGTGTGTGTTTGTGTGTGGGTGTGGGATGATTTAGGTTTTGGTTAATATGGGGTTGGTGGGTTGGGGATTGGATTTGAAGACGGATAGTTATAAATGGTATGACAGATTTTGTTTGGATCTAATATTTAGGGTAGATGTAGGCCCTCGATTTGTTTCGGTTGGTTGAGGGGGGGGGGGATTGGGCGGGTTTTTTATGACTGATTTCATTCTAGATTTGTATAATGTATTTGTGGTTTTTTTTTTTTTTTTTGATTATGTATATGCCCTTGTAAGTAAGAAGGTGTTACATGATCCTAACCAATATATTCAAGGGATATAGGTTTGGCAGGGCTCTACATGTCAAAACTTTCTCGTGAAGAAATTGTTAGTAGGGTTGGTCTATAATGGAGTTATCTTTGTTGAAGTGAGATTATTTGTAGTATAAATTGACAAATGGATTTGTTTCTGTTTCGAATTGCCATTTGTAACTTTTTTGATCATGTTACACCCAGAATGGGTCGATTTATGAATGATTTGAATGAAATCAATAAATATCAAGGAAAAACATAAAAAAAAATTGCGTTGGTTTATTTGCATTATGAGGATTTGTTTGAGTGTTTGTTGGTGTTTGTTTGTATTACGTATGTATTAGCGGTGTGCATATGGCAGTTCGTTTGTGCTAAAATCAACTAACGATTGACAAATCATTTACGGCGTTTGGAAATTATTCGCTCACGCATAAAGCATGCCAATCTTATCCTGGGACAAAGAATAGTGGTACGGACGTTGTAGTTAAGACTGATGGAAGAATATGACTGCAGTGAAAAAAATGAACAAAGACAGATTACATTTAGGGAGGGTACCTCCCTCATATGTATTTTCTCTCGGTCTCTCTCTCTCTCTCGTCTAACCCGCGTCACCGCTGAAACTGATACACCCATACTATTTTTAGATCAACGCTGGTGTGACCTCTTTAAAGTTTAAACACGTGCTCATACACGCTGAAGGCATTTTCATTGCCACAGTAGCGCCTGCAGCAGTTTCGGATTAATGAACCTTTTAGGAATAACTAACCTTCGAAATAACGAACAGCACCCGAATAGAACACCCCTCCATTTCCAAAATAAAAAATAAACAAGGAAAAGTCTCGCAATGGCAAGAAATGCCATGGTCACCCTACCAGGCATCCCATTTACAAGCTTGTTTGTTGACCACAAAATGAAACAACTCATCAGGGAGCTCATATTGCTGGGTGTATTTCTGGAATAAGGAATGTCATTGACTAGGTTTTTCCTGATTGCCCTTGTGTGGGTCATCCTCAGTTATCAAGACTTCCAAGATGCTTACTGCTGTACCGCCAGTGATTCTAAAACTACAAAGGAACAATAATAGCTCAATTCTGTGGCACTTTGTATGCATCAGAATTCCTCAACAATTTAGAAGACCATCACATGAGGGTAATCTCTAAAATTGTCACTGCATTGAAACTGATGAATGTGATGTTTGGCAATCAGGTATCGGAAACATTCAAGGAGAATATTTTAGAAAGAGATGAAAAGGGAAGTTTTCATGTACTGTACTAAGAATTTGTATCTGAAAGAATAAAAAAAAATCTAGGGCCTATCTGGGATAATATGAGAAGGCAAGACATTCAGCTCTTACAATTGAAATACACTGTGTAAGATTGGATCAAAAGTCATTAAGCGTTAGAGGGCCACTACCTTCAATGACCTTCTTCGAAAACTTCTACAGGTACAACAGTCTGATAGACCTGTCATTATCCAGTCATTGCTGGACGATACAATTATCGGAAGTTTTAAGTTCTTCTGTTCTAGGTAATTCCACAATCACTCTTCATCTCACAATTTTATGGCTTTCTCCTTATTCTCACTGTATAACAAAGGTGTATTTTTCATACCCATGCCTTAGAAACCCACAAAACTGAGCCAAATAATCACTATGAAAGTTGAAATACTGATCAGTTAATTCCATCTGACACAGATACCATATCACGGAAAAAAAAGGAAAGAAACAAAGGGTTCATCAAAGATGCCATGGGAGCTGTCACCCGTCACAACGAGGAAGAGCATATATCCTCGTTCCATTGCATGTATTAGATACTACTTCAAGAGCAACAGGGAATTTCAGATATACCGATGATTATTACGAATAGACACTGGCATTTTCTTTCTCCTAATGGATCTTTGCTTTACTTTTAATACTGCATCACATGTTGTCTGCTCCATCACTGGAAAAGGACATGATAAAGTACAATTGATATTGTTGAGAGATTATGTTCTGCAAATTGTTGCGAAAAACAAAGGTCTGCTTGATCATACCTTTCATGGTGCAGGCTAAAGAAATTTGAGGATGTCTCAAAGAGCAGATGGATCAAGAATTCTCTAAGCCTTGAATCATGCAGAATGTGCAATGACACAGTCCATGCCTTCTAGAAATTGGGCGTGGATAACAGAATTCAACCTGGACAATCTCCCGCTTTGCTCTCGTCTCGAGTCTTGATGAAACACTTTTAAGAGAACAAACCTGTTGCGACACGGATTGTCGCCCCTACACGGATTGTCGCCTCCTGCTCGGGGCGACAATCCGTGACGGGCGTTGGCGGCACGGATTGTCGCCCCCTACACAGATTGTCGCCTGGCGACCTGGAGACAATCCGTGACGCTTGTGCAGTTCCCAGTTTTTGACCTCGAAGGCGACAATCCGTGTTGGCAAAAAAAAATGTTGCGACACGGATTGTCGCCCCGGGCTCGGGGTGGTTCCTCCGGTGTTAAGCTTTGGTGGGATGGGTACGACTGGTAAGTTATGGGTATGTGTGTGTGTGTGTGTGTGTGTGCGTGTGTGTGTGTGTATTGTGAGCTGCATGATATGTGATGTGTATGATTTGTTGTGTGTGTGTGTGTGTGTGTATGTGTGTGTGTTTGAGTTTAGTAATACAATATGTAGAAACTGTGCATGTGTGGTGGTTGTATAGTGGTAGTGGTTTGTTTGTCTGTGTGTATACGTGTGCCTGTACAGTGTATGCTTACGTGTGTATGTGGAATATAGTGGCGTATGTGTATATCAAAGGGTATGTGATGGTGCGTGTTTGTGGGCGCAGTTTTGTGCCTGCATGTGTATCTGAGGGGTTTGGTGTTCGTGGGCTACGTAGACCCTACGTATGTGTGTTGTGTGTGAGCGTTCATGTGTCTACAAAGGCCCCAGTCACATAATGCTCTGCGTCCGGCGTTACGTCCAAATAAGTCATTTTTTTTTTTTTTCTGCGGACACCAGGGGATCTCTTGCTGTCACCAGAGCATTTCACAAAACATATACAGGAAAAAATATGCGGGGCGATACGGAGAGATTTGGCACGAATTGGCACGCAATTTTGTTCTTTCGACTTGCATTTAAAACTTCCGAATAGTTCGGAAGACCTGCGGAGAGTTGCGACTATTTACAGAGAGTTGCGGATATTTTCGGATAGTTACAGATTGTTATAAATAATTATGTACAATATGACGATCCCTGCCAAGTCAATGTATTATGACAGCAAATTCATCACATATTGGACTGTCTTACATTGTACACTGGGGAAAAGTGAAATTGAATTTACGTTCAAGTTGTGAAAAGTTTTCGCATTTCTTTAATTTGCTTTACAGTAATGAAAGATAAGTGAAATTTTGAACTTGAAGTTTGAATTTTATTTGTGCAGCTCAGATATGGATAAACATCATAATGTAAAGACTACATAACATAATTATACCACAAATAGAATACTATCTAGATCGATAAGTTAAACAGAGTAAGAAAATATATTACTTACAGTTATGGAATAGACAAACTGTGGTTATGCTGTCATTGTGCAGCGATATTCATGACTTTCTGGGTTATGTTAAGGAGATTGTTATAATAAAGCGAAGCCTATTACATTTCCAGAAAAAAAAAAATCATTAGAACATTCGGACACCCCTCCCACACCCAAATACAATAAAAAAATGTAATATCCATGGAGCGTAAAGTGGGTAAGACTATAGAGAAATACTAAATTCGTTCTCATTGTATATCGTTTATCGCTGTCCCACACCTTCCCGGCCACACACACACACACACACACACACACTCACGAAGGTTCGTTATTCCGAAGTTTCGTTTTTTCCGAGGCTTCATTTATCCGAAACACACAATTCCCTATACCTAGTGGTTCGTTGATCCAAAAATAAAATTCGGAATAACGAACCTTCGGAATAATGAGCCTTCGGACGAATGAGCCTTCGGACGAATGAGCCTTCAGAATAACAAACTTTTGCAATAACGAAATGTAACCCCCTTCCCACATACCGACGCACACCCGAACCGATACCACATCCTTCCTGATGAAACGATTTCCCAATAATGATAAATAAGACATAATGGACCGTATGCAGAAAAGCAGCATCCGCCCGCGCGCAAGCTCCACTCCGAATTCATATACAAATCTGCCAAACAAACTCATCAAATTCAAAGCTGCTGATAAAATCAATATCAACGTTTATGCCAGCAACAGCTTACTAGGTATCCCTCCCCAAGCGCAGCTAAAAAACACATACGCAAAAAACTGACATAATAAACACATTCTTCCATCACACACACACACATACACACATACACACATACACACACACACACACACACACACACACACGCACAAACGGACACTAAATTATCATGTGCACGCGCACATACACACTTCCTTGAAACCTCACCATGACCTTTTACATGGCATGTTTGCATGAATTTAGCCATGTTAGTATTTTAATGATTATGTCCAGAACGATATTACCCAGCAAAATGTGCTTCCAGGGCGGGCGACAATCCGTGTAGGGGGCGACAATCCGTGCCGCCAACGCCCGTCACGGATTGTCGCCCCGAGCAGGAGGCGACAATCCGTGTAGGGGCGACAATCCGTGTCGCAACAAAACCTCGTAAACCTTCACAACCTAATTTGTGCCTCTACTTACAGGGGAATATAATATGGTACATTGTAGTTATTTCTAGCTGATATACATAAACTGTGCAATTAAATGCTTTGAGCTTCCTACACCAACGGTAGCCACAGAATTCATTATTATGTTCATATGGCAAGAAATGCAAAAGTTATTGTTTCTAGAAGAATTTAGAACCAATTCTCCCCTGTGTACAGCCCTATACAAGTGCAGTGACTTCAACAACACATGCAGGGAATGAGCCTACAAGACATTAACTAAGAGAATATCCCATGATTTTTTTTTTTTTCAGTACACGGATAATATTGTTTGTTTGAACTCGACAACCAAATCGTCTAAATGGGGGCATTTAGTCACTCAGACGCAGTTATTGAGGCACTTCTGGAAGTCATTTGCTTTGACACCAGAATCACATGATTTCCCATTCAAAAGGTTTACCCATATGCAATGCTCTTAAAGGAATGTTTCCCATGGCAGCCATTTGGCATTTCAACATGGCAGTGTACCTACAGATAGCAGTCCCGCCTATGCAATAATAATACTATCTATTGAAGTGATTGACTTACACACAGATCCTACATGAATGTGCTCCAGCATGCTTGAGTTTGCAGGGTAAAGATCTTACAGCACCAAATATGGGTCGAAATCCATCTTGAATTTCAAGAGTGGCAGCCAATGCGAAGAATACATTATTACAGAATGTATATTATGTGTGTGTGTGTGTTTGTACCTATCATATCAAAATGGACCATCATTTCAGAAAAAGATGTTTCAGAAAGTCTGATACCATACGCATGCTCTTTGCCACAAGTTAGAACCTTACACAATGCATACGATATGAGATATAGGCCCAATTACATTTGCTATGGTGGCCATTTTGAATTTCAAGATGGCCGCCAACCCAATTGATCCATCATTAAAAAAAAATGTATATGTCTGACTTCATAAGCATGCTTTTTGCCCCAAGTTCATACTTCCCATAATGCTTACAACCTGAGAAACAGGTGAAAATACACTTAGCTATGGCGGCCATTTTGAATTTCAAGATGGCAGCCCTCAAATTGTATTAAAACAATCTACAATATTAGGAAATGATGTATCAGAATGTGTGACATCATAAACATGTTTTTTTTTGCATCAAATTTGAATCTTCTATGATGTTCACATTATGACAACTGGGTCAATACAGTTTGCTGTGGCGGCCATTTTGAAATTCAAAATGGCGGCTGAAGACGTGGTCGAAAAAAAAATGGAACAAAAGTTTTTAGGATTTAGCACCCCCAAATTGATCAAGTTAGCTAAAAAAAAAAAAATCAATTTTGGCACGCAAATCTCACACAAAATCATTGTTTGTGAATTTTTGTTCGTTTCGTGATGCTCGGTCACATAATTATGGTCTGAAAGCTGGTGCATTCTTTATTTTATTTTTGTTTTTCAGTGCTATGTTGAGGGGGGACGGAGGTAGGGAGACGTGGATAGGGATACTCGCCTAGGATTTGCCATATTAGCGTATATACTGAAAATGGAAAAAAACAAAACAAAACTACAGTCTAGAAAGGGGTTCAATCCACACTCTCCCATTTCCCACCTTGCATGGCTGTGCGACTGGTACCAGTTATAATATTCTAGGTCTGCTGTGTTTCATGTATTATGGAAAGTGTCGTCGGTCGTAAAGAGCTAGAAACATACGATCAGAGCCACGCATACTCGAGGGCAAGGTTGTTATCACCGGCAGTTATGCAATTAATGTGATTAAAACGTTGTGTAACGTTGTTGGATGTACCCATGAACTTTATTAGTTTTGTCCACAACGTCAAATCTTCTTTTTGAAAGTTGTTAGCGCTCCTTGCATCCTACGGAAGACACACTCGCATCTACACACACACACACACACACACACACACACACAAGAACGGAGAGAGAGAGAGGGCTTTGAATCCTAATGGAAATCGTATGATATTCATTTTGTGATAAAATAATGTATATAATGATATTCTACAATATTTTGTGCGATGTACGCTTTCCCTTCTGCACCTGTTGCAGAAAAAAAATGGCTATGCGGCGAATTGGTTCACCGTTGCGCTGATGACGTTGCGGTGTGAGGTATCTCCCTTTTGTTTAATGACTTGGGAGCCGTGGAACGTTTTTCAGGAGAAGGGGAGAGTCTCAGGGCCACAGGGACCCTTCCCTCACCCCCACGCCCGACACACACGCACCGATACTTTTCCGGAGCCCCTGATTATCAAACTCTTAGTCATACAGTCAGTCAGTTACAGGATGGAATCTGATCAACCGCCAAGATGTCTTAATTTCGGGGTCATCCCACTAGACCGACACCCACGAGTCATACAGCCCACGACTTCGACATTGAAAGCAGGTTCATGAGTCTTACAGTTCACGAGTCATACAGCCCATGAGTTCGACACTATAGGCAAATGAAGCCCGTGAGTCCGACACTAGGTAAAAACAGCCCACGAGTTCGACAGATACAACACGGGGCTAAATGTGTCGGTCTCGTGGGCCTTGTTAGCTTAGTGTCGAACTAAATTAGCTGTATGACTCTTGAGCTGTATGACTCGTGGGTGTCGGTCTCGTGATGAGCACCCTTAGTTTCTACTAATGGAATACTTTGTAAATGAAGAGATTAGGAGGAAAAATACACTACAAAAAGAAACACAAAAACAACATCATCAACAGCAGCAACGGTAACAACAACAACAACAACAACAACAACAACAACAACAACAACAACGACAAAAACACAGAAATCAAATCAGACTACTCTCTTGTAGATACTTGCATGAGTTAAATTGGTATATTAACAAAGTAACAGTAACTGTTCATGTGCCGCGTAGTAACACCTTCTTTCATTAAGGATGAGAACATTGAAGCAATGAGTCTTTCCGGCCACAGAACGGTCTCTTGCTTAATCAAATTAAAGGTTCCATGGAATACAAATGCATGTTGATTTGTGTTAATTTATGATACCTTAAACATCACTCTGCGGTGAAACGAACATCTAGAAACATTCCATGTATTTTAATTGATCTTTCTTCTATTTTTCTTCAGATTACTTTGATATGCCCACAAAAAATCCTTCCCCACCAATATTCCTGTTGTAACCTCATCTGTCAATCATTGCTAAAGTACTGATATGTTTAACAAAAGACATTGGGATTCACCTTCCCCTCGACTCAGCATAACCTGCATGTTCCGTAGCCATGTCTTCTTTTTTTTTAGTCACATTAATATCACAGAAACATGCAAGTAACATGCAACATGTAAGCAACATATTACTGTGATATTATATGACATGATTATGGCTTCAAATGGAGGATAACATAACTGCTAACAACGAAGTGACAACGTAAACAGCTTAAAGGGGCATTCCGGACGATTTTCATAATTTCACATCATGTAGTACATAAATCAACAGCTTCATGTACAGATTTGTAGAATTTATTGTGGTTCTTGAGCAGAGAAACAGTACTTTCAAAAACCTTAAACAAATTACACTGAACAAAGATGATGACATAGGAGCCTCACATATCTCAGAAATGTAGCAGTGTCATTCCATTACAATACCGCATGCTTGCAAGCTCACCTGTGTGTAATCTATGCATGCCTTCTTCTTTTGTGCTGCTTCCTTGAGCCACATCTCATGCATTCTTATGGTGAGGCTGCCATGTCATCATCCTTGTTCATTGCAATTTGTTATAAATTTCTAAAACATTCTTATTTTTCATCCCAATCATTATAAATCCTCAAACTCTGTACCCAGTATAACTAATTTATATATGTTCAAATGTAAAAATTTGAAAATCATCCGGAAGTCTCCTTTAATACTATATCCATGTTATGTCATTTAAGAGGGACAGAGTGTCTCCCCGTTACCAAGGGGACAACATGATATTACAGTTAAAGCTGGCACATGTACTCGGTGTAACATGTACTTTCACATTCAACCATTTGGAATGTGTTTGTTTTAACTTTATATCAGAAAGATCTTCCGAGAAACTTGTCTGCTGGGCGATTTACCAAACAGCTGTGCAGTATTTTGAGATCAAAGAGAATAAAGAAATAAAATTCGGTATAAGGCAGTTTCTATACCCTAAGCAATGGTGAGTGTATAGAAGAACTCTGCTATAATAGCACGTGTCGGTCGAAGAGTATCCTTGAAACAGTATTGAATAGCCCGCAATAATGATGGTTGTAATGATAATTAAAGTAAGTGAACGCGGAAGAATATCAAAATCCACATAATGAATTGAAACCCTCTCCTCATCTATGGAAGCTTACTTTTTTGTTTTTTGTTATAGAATTATATCCTACACACAGTATTGAATAGCTCGCAATAATGATGATTATAATAATAATGATAATACTATTACTACTACTGCTAATAATAATAATAATAATGATACTACTACTACTACTACTACTACTACTACTACTACTGCTAATGATAATAATAGTAAGTGGACGCGGAAGAATATCTAATGATAATGATAACAATATAATGATAATAATACTAATACCAATAACAATGATAATAATAATAATGATAGTACTACTACTACTACTGCTAATAATAACAATAATAATAATAATGATACTACTACTACTACTACTACTGCTAATAATAATAATAATAATAGTAAGTGGACGCGGAAGAATATCTAAAGCTACATAATGAGTTGAAACCTTCTCCCATGGAAGCCTGCTTGTGTTTCTTGTAGTTGTTTTTTTCTTTTTGAATCGCATCATATCATAAAAACAGCATTGAATAGCTCGCAATAAAGATGATTATAATAATAATAAGTGGTCGCGGAAGAATATATAAAGCCCCATAATTTGTTGAAACGCTTTCCCATGGAAGCTTGCTTTTATTTAATAAAAAAAAATATATTAATTGCCTTCCAGTCTCACTTTCTGGCCTTAATAAGTAATAGAGGAACGGTTGCTAACGTGATGTCACGAAATGGGCCCAGGCTTCACTATAGAAAGTGTATCATGTTTGTATTATTCACTTGTTTTGGGTCCAGTGCGTAGTGACAAAAATATAAGCAAACCTGAAATGGAAAAAAAAAGTAACAGCAATAACAACAACCCACCCGCTGCCACACATATCCCCCCCCCCAAAAAAAAAAAAAAATGATAAAAGAAATAAACATGTGAAGGGAAACCTAGGCGACACTCGAACTATAGCAGGTGATTTTGACATTTGTAAAAGTTGATGATATCCCGCAAGGGCGGTTTGCCTTGGCGTTTTGCTTATTCGATCGTTTCTTCGCTGCTGTCATTAATCTTTGTCTTGATCACCACAGTTTTTAATATCAACGTCATCCTTCTGCCGCCAGATTATTCTTGAGGGCGTTGCAAGAAAGCTTTCTACAAAGACACCAAACCAGAGGAACATGAGCTCGATTCTCTTAGCAATCGTATTCCTGTCAGGTAGGTCTTGAACGTCTGTTCATCTCGTAAGATTTTGCTTCTGGGGTTCTGCGGTTTAATGTAAACTTTCAATAGAATCTGTATTGGGTAATGCTTGCATACACTAAGTTTCAAAAACTCTGCAAGCATTGCAAAGAGAAGAGGGGAATAGTGACATTTACAGGAGTTGACCTTGACCTTTGACCCATGACCCCTGAATTCCCTAGATGGTCAGTATTAGTCAGTACATGCATATTATGTACTAAGTCCCATGAAGATACTTTGAACAATATATGGATAAAAAAGTAGTAAAAGTGAATGTTTCACATTTTCTCTTGACCTTTGACCTTACCTCATAGCCCATAACTCTCTCTGGAGAATATTTATTTTGTATTTCATGTATACATTCGGCTTCAGGAAAATGCATTGGACCGTCGCATAGACATGGGGGAAATAGTGAAATTTTGAGCATTACATACTCGAGCAGGATTCGAACCTACGACCTCCTGATCTCCGGACAGGGGTCATATCCACTAGAGCACCGAGCTGTTTTTTTTTTTTTTTTTTATCATGGCTACTACTAGTAAAACACTCATCACGTCAGTGCTTATTTACGTCAATGTTGGGCATGTTGTCAATCAGTTGCAATGAAAACATGTCGATGGAAGAATTTCCTAATTTCCTATAATGTCGGGAGGAAGCGCGGTGGTCTAGTGGAGATGACGACATTCCGGAGATCAGGAGGTCGTAGGTTCGAATCCTGTTGAGTATGTACACCCATGATTTTTTTATATATATTTTTTTTTTTTATCATGGCTACGACTAAAACAATACGTTAGGAAGGTTCGATTTTATGGAAACAGGGATATCGATTCGTTGTTGGGCAACTTGTTAATCAGTTGCAACTATAATTCTTCATTAGTGATTTCAGGAGCCATTTGCGTAGACTCGTCTTCTTGCCGCCCTACACGATGTAGCATGGGACACGGTCTGGAAAGCGGTTTCCTACGATGGAAGAGACCTAAACAGTGCCGTCTACCATTGAGGTTGTGCGGGAATGAGAGCGTACAATATTCACCAAATCAAGGTTTGCTCCTTTCGCTGCCCCCATCCCATTATTCAATAACCAATTCATCCATCCATCCATCCATCCATCCATCCATCCATCAATTAATCAATCAATCAATCAAACACTCACTCAATCAATCAATCAATCAATCAATCAATCAATCAATCAATTTTTCCTTTCGTCGCTATCAGTCGCATTCCGAACGCTACGTGAAAATGAATGATGTCACGGATGTGATCTGTATACGTTAATTTATGGGGTCATCCCACTAGACCGACATCAACAAGTCATACAGCCCCCGAGTTCGACATTGAAAACAGGTCCATGAGTCATACAGCTCACGAGTCATAGAGCCCATGAGTTCGACACCAGGCAAATAAAAGCCCATGAGTTTGACACTAGGTGGAAACAGCCCACGCGTTCGACAGAATCAATACAACACGGGGCTGAATGGGCTGTATGACTCGTGAGCTGTGTAACTCATGGGCTGTATGACTTGTGAGCTGTATAACTCGTCGGATGTATGACTGGTGGGACCGGTTGTCGGTCTCGTGACGTACACCCGTATTTATACGCACCCAAGCAGAACACACGGAGGTCTAGCGAGGAATCACATCCCGTGCAGAAGCAGACACGATGAAAGCCTGTCTCCAGAAATCGCATCTAATTTGATTTGATTCGATTTGATTTATTGGTTTCTGTATCATCATTGCACATGCACATTATGTACAAGCATAATATACGTTGTTCTCAGAATATTTTTTCCTTCATTGCCTTTGCACAGCAATGTACAGCAAAATGTACAACAAACATACAACAATGAATAATACAGTGGGGCTACAGCATAAGCGTGGCTTGATTTGCGTGCAGCCCCCGTACATACTCTCTTTATTATCAAGGCTAAACCACAATCACTTCACGAAAAAAAAAAAAAAATGCATTCTTTTTTAAGGTGATAGCTTCAAATTTCTGTTTCCAACTTGTAAGAATGGTTTTAATTTGGAGTAAGAGACAGTCACTGATACATGTTACGGTGATTACAAAATATCACACTTTACTGAGGACTCAAAACAAGTGAATCTGGTTAACTTAGTCAATCTTGATACCTGAAAGAGTGATTTTTTTTTTTTTGTATAGTACACTATGGTGTGATAATGTAGGTCTCAAAGAGACCCTTTATAAATTCAGGTGTGCGTCCTTTGTTTTCAATTATAATATTCACTCCACAATTTACCACTGCTTAAAATTATTCATTGTACCGCTGTCCAAAACGTTTTGTTACGTAGAGTTGTACAGCCCTTGGAAACAAAACTATGTTTGCAAACAGCTTAAGAAAACTGTACTGACATTTTCTAATTGTCTGATAATTCTAATCTACATTTTTTGATGCCTACTACTGGAAAGAGAGGATTGTAAAACCCAGGATAAGCCTGTAATGATTTTTTGAAAAAAAAATGAAAACGAGCAAGCCATGGAACGATCCACACAATTTGGCCTACGTCACAGGTGCTCTTGATGCACAACTCCGACATTAGCAAGACGAACTACATAATGCCAATTTACCGATGAAATCTCACACGAAGTACTACAAAAGCTGTTATTTAGTATAATTGCAATATGGAGCTATAATAAACATTTTAAATAATATCTATTAATCTTTAAAAGCAATCTCTTCAACAGCTTTTTTTTTTAAGATAAAACTTGTGGGGAAATTCCAGATATGAAACATGAAATTGGCATCGTTATCCGAACGTGCTGCCCATAGAAGACTGTGTGTAAGTAACGTTACGCATTGATGATCATGATCGGGCGATGGTTCGCCAGTTCAAACTATCTAACGTTAGATGAGGACTGAGTGAATCTAAATCCAAATGTAGATAGACTCTCTTCAACGGAACGCACGATTTACGCTTAGTAAGATGAAAACGGTACCCAGCACACATAGACTCTGAAATACTAGAACTAGGACTAGGACTAGGGCCTACTGAGCATTCAAGGAGTAGGTTCTACGTGGCAGTCCAAGTTTTGATGAGTAGGCCCTACACCCACTCACCGTCGACATTGCAGCTGTAGGCCCTATGTGCACAGCGCTGATAAGGCACAGCGTAACGTTACTTACCCCTGCTGCCAGAACTTGAAGAAAGTCCAGACGAAAGTCCTGTTGCATAAAACCCTTACCGCTGGACTTACCGCTCCTTTCTAGCGGTAAGTTTTCAAATTAGCGGTAAAGCTTATAATCCTTGATGCTGATTGGCTGTGACGCCTAATTTTGACAGTACTTACCACTGAAATTCAACGGTAAGTTTTATGCAACGGGCCACTGGACCCTTGTCCTGCAGGCACTGTTGTTCCTGTGCTGGATTTTTCAGGTAAGGTATCTGCTTTATGGATTTCCGATGTTTTGTAGTCTGGATAAATCTCATAGTGGTGTTATTTACACGAAGGACTAATGTTAGATATAACAGTTTGTTTCGGTAGGCCTACTAGGACCCATATCTCGGAAGAGTGGCCTGACCACGTAGATTCTTTAGACACAGTGTCGCCGCTGCGGGATCCCAGCGCTGTTGTAGGTATAGTGCTAGCGTACTTCCGTATCCATGTAGATATCTCAAAATTCACTTTGCCAAATGGCACCAAACTCACAGGAAATACTTTATGATTCACATCCAACAGCTCACGTTAATTGGAAACAAATCACATGTCGGGAAGCGTAAGTGTAGATGTCGAATTTCCTGTCGGCGTCGCTAAAAATAATCTGCTCTACGACTAACACGAGTGATTGCGGCCAGGCCCTACCTAGAGTGTCTACCTGCTACGCACGCACAGACTGAAGTTAGGCATTTAATATCATGAGACAAATCTTTCAAGTAATCGGGGGCAATAAATAAATTTACAAATTATTTGTGGTAAGTTGAATGAAAAATGTAGTTCCTATATCACACAAGTCGCAAAAATCATTACACTTTTGAGTTTAGTTCTCGCGTAAATTCCCCGTTCTCACAGTACTAGTCGGCTAACTTCAGTTCTAGATTGTGCATCTTGCGTTCGCCAAGATCTCTCGCGAAGAATGAGCTTTTTGTGAGTGACGACTTGAAAGTCGACGTCAATATTGATATTTCTCGATTACTGATTTTGTTCAAATATAAGAGAATACTTTGAAATATGCTATGAAGTACATCCTGTAGTTTTGGTGCGATTTGTTGTAGTGAAATTTGAGATATCTACATGGATAGAACAGTACACAAGCGCCGCCTGCTAGCTAAATTAGGCCTAAGTGTCGTCTGCTACTCGATACGAATTAACGCACGCGTATGCGAGCACTTGTAATCAGTAATAGTGAGAGCACCTGTGACATCATGACATCCGGGCTCGTCAGCTCATTAGCATAATTCTCACCTAAAAAGTTCCATTTTTAACATTAAATTACGGACTTCGTCGTTATGAAATTTTGATTCTGTTTGCACCGCTGGGTCTTATAGAATTAAAAGAACAACATATAAAACAAAAAACAAAAACGGTACAATGCCCTTTTAAGGCGCCAACAATGTGTACATTAAGGCTATTTGCACGACGATTGTATAAAAATACTAAAAAGTTTGACCAATATTAAAAAGCTTTCTCTTGTCGAAGTGCCTATCATATCCAAGTATAGTTTTCATCACAAGCAGATTGATGCATGATGTTTAAAAAAAAAAAACACTGCATGCAAAAACGAAAAGAAGAAGGTCTCTGCACACACACCATGCTCATTAAGGTTTATATATTTACACAAGAAAATACATTTGGTAATGGAATTATTTTCTACGTTTTCTGTTAAAATGTCTGAACTATCATGTGCCCTGGAAGGGGTGACGGATCCAAGTCTTCTTGAGACCACGAGCAGGAGTCGGGGACAAACAGGTGAGTGGTTGTCTTCGCTCTTGAGCCCCCCCCCCCCCCAAAAAAAAAAAAAAAAAAAAAAAATTGCAGTTTCTGCAAGACCCTCCAATAACCCACTTGGTAAGAACGTAATAATTATGTACACACTAAGAAATCAGGGTTCAAAATTGAACCTCTAGGCGTGATGCAATAGCAGCACCCCTTTTCCCTCAAAATTTGAACCCCTGTCTAGGGTTCAATTTTGAACCCCATAAAAGTGAACCCTTTTCCCTCAAAATTTGAACCCCTGTCTAGGGTTCAATTTTGAATTCCATAAAAATGAACCCTCTGAGTTCAAAACTGAACCTCAAGGTTTATTTTTTGCACCCAGGCAGGTTAAAAATTGAACCTCTGAAGGATACATTGTTTAACCTCAAGGTTGTAAAAAGGTTCATTCTTCCACCCAAAAGGGTTAATTCTTGAACTTTTCAGATATCAAAATTGAACCCTTTCCGGTGCATGTACGCTCCCTGGTTTTTATTTTTCCTCCTTAATGGGTTACATATATTATATATATATATATATATATATATATATATATATATATATAATACATGTATTAAATAGACATATATATAATATACAATATTACATACAATATTATATATATTATATATCCTGCTGAAATAATGGAGATGTTCAAGCTTAAAGTACAGCACAGTGTTCACAGTTGTTCAATCAAACACATACTCCTTAGCAATGCCAACACATACTCCTTAACAATGCCACCACCAATTCATTGTACATGCTGCTCATACTTCATGTTTGGCACACACTTTGTACAGAGAAATTAAAACATCTCTGCATCACAGATGATTACATTTCATGTTTGTTTAATAAAGTCTTGGGATGATCAAAAACGAGGAAAATCAAATAAAGAGAAAATCCCCATTTTCGTACATTATCTAAGTACAGTTCATCATTTGGTACATACAAACTTGTCACTTTCATTTGTCAAGATGGATGCATTTCTGCATTCACACAAAAATGCACATGTATTGATTTTAAAGGCTAGGTTTTTATCATTCAAAACAAAGATTAAGTCAAATCAAGTTTTTGCATTATAATGTAATACATGTACAATAGAAAAAGTTAAATACAATACATGTACATAGCATATACTCATACAGTAATGAAATACAATGTATATTCAAATTTTGTAAATAAGGGAAAACAATATTCCCTGATGAAAAAAGAAATGTATCAAAGGTCTGTCATTATATTATCATTACATCATTTTATTTCCCTATAAGAATTTCTTTATGACAAAAAATAAACATAAAAATCTCCCCCAAGCAGAAGAAAAAAATGAAACATTTGCAATCCATGTGCGTTGTGCAAAAAGTACACTTTTATCATCTAAAGAAATCAGAGCTGTTAATTCCAGATGTTGCATGTGCAAGCAGTTACAACACAGTGAATTCAGGTAAAACAAATAAAACAGTCGAATAAAAAGTATACATGTACATTACAAAACCTTCATGGTTAGTTTCCACATGCATAGAAGGAAACAAAATGGCCACAATACTTTCCAGCTACATGTCTATGCAAATGAATGAAAATACTTCATAAATTAAAGATTATCTAGAAACCTTCAAAAAAGATAAAGATCATTAACAAGTAATCAAAGCACAGTACACAAATATTAGTAGGATTTCCGTGAACACATCTTTACATGGCTAATGTTTACATACAATAATTGTAAAGGTTAGTATCCTCACCTGTTACATAACAAATGGAAAAGAAGGATACCAAGTTTGCTGAAACTGCAATAAAATATATGATCAACACCACTAATACACACACACATGCAAATTGTGACAAGCAAAAAAGGAAAAAGGACCCCCCTCCCTCCTTCCTCTAACAGCATCCAATTAACCAAAAGTATGGGGATATTGTCTATTCCATCGATATAGGGATGGCATTTGTAACTAGAATCACATTGTATATAGTACGAGATATGATAGAAGACAGAGGAACACTCAGAGATAATAGTACGATAGCATAGGCAGGATAGGAGAGGCATAAAACAGGAAGGTACAGGAATTGTCCAGCTTTATACAGAAAGCTTGAATGATACCACTGTACTACAGTGTAATTCTCAGTGCTGGCTCAAGGCTAAAATTCATCTTCCACCCAAAACATCAAAATGCAGCTTATATTCATAAGCGAGAATGACAAGAAAACCAAACTACTCTATTATAGCTGCAAGAATTTCTATAACAACCTCGAGGATGATAGTACTGTACAAAGTGTCAGCATACAAAACAATACATTTTTTTTTTAGTGTTTTAGTCATTTAGGCAGAGGATGATACACAATGCAAAGCAGATACAAGTATTAACTCATCATCATACAAGTACAAAATTGTAGCCACAGGGTTGTAAATCTACAGTGATTTCTTTACAATCATTCCATGAAGTGTTCTTCACAATATTACCTGCCAGTATTCTACATTGATTTTATGAAGACTGTTTCAGACTGTAGTTGATTGCCCTGGACAAAGGTTTCATCATGGATGCATCTGTAGAACTGAGTGAAGTGGTAGCGATTCATTCCACAAAGACAGCTGAAGAAGGTGCCTCAGTCATGCAGAATACCTGGGGGAAAACAACAACAACAACAACAAAAGTGTTACACTCTCCTCTGTATAGTGATACAAAAATGTACAATATATCATACATTTATTGAGAAGATTAATTTCTGGGAAGAAGGAAAACACCAAATTGAACATTTCTATGGGTTGCACTTTCCTGACAAATCACAAGCACAACACACTCTACAAACCCTCTTAAGCTTAAATTTGATTGTAGGGTAACAATCTCAAAACAATGCTTTACTACATGTACAATGTAATTCTAGAACTTTAATAGACCATACACTCTACACTGAAAATTTGAAAATGTTCTGCCATCTGGATGAAATATATGCCAATGAAGAACAGGTGAAGTCAAAATTACTTGTGGGGGCCATCAACCCTCTCCATGAAAAAGGCCATACTGATCATGTACAGAGTTTTCACATTCAATGCAAAAATGCAGATTAACCTTGAACTGGGAACAACTGTTGATTGAGAGAAGAGAGATGACCAGTCCAGTCGTATACTGGGACAAATGTCTTGTCCAGGACCATCCTCCTTTTATGTTGATGCAGTGACTGCATCAGCAATTCGGTACAGCGTATTTGGCCCAGTATACACTGGACTCCTGTTATAATGAGGTCCTCAGGACCTACAGTTTTCTTTCGTTTTATCAAAGTTTTGTTACAACCAAACAAGTAAACAATAGAGCAACAAATGTAGAGCCAATAACATTATGGCCTCAATTTCAATTTTGTTGTAACGTTATTTATTAGAACATGAGTGCACTGTGTGTATGTATAAAGATTGATGTATTAAAGAGTTCCATAAATAATACATCTGAACATACAATGCAAAAAAAAAATGAGGCATAGCAGTTTCGTGATCAACTCACAGTATTGTTCTTTGGCAGATCCATTACAGGTCAGTTGCAGGTTAGGTGGCAGCGACATATGGCAGCAGACCTTTCTGGACTTTGCGAAATGTTGGCAAGGTTTACTTCTTCCTTGGCGTTGTAGTGTTGCGATTCCTGCGTTAAATCTATTAAGTACAAAAGTAAACCAAATACATGTTATGTCATCTTTGATAATCCAACTAAAAAACAACAGTAATGTAGAGCTGTGCAAGAAAGAATTGGATGCTATACATATGGCCACCAGGGGGACTCGGGCCCCTACTTTTTCGGCACCATACAAAGGAAAACATTATAAGGTGTCCCCACTTCGGGTCCCAATCCCCCCCCCCCCCCAACTTTCTTTACCCGAAAGTGTGTAAGTGGCACTAGAAAAAAATACATGTAGATAAAAACCTCGAAGTGTGAGCACCATAAGGATCTGTTTTTGCGCTGAATACTTTTTTGTTTTATTTTGTTGGTGTTTTTTTTTTTTTGCTTGTAAGCTGAAACCTGGAAGTGGCACCAGAAGTTGCATTCGCGGCCTTTTTTTTTTTTTTGCTTGTTAGCTCATGAAACTAGGAAGTCCCCCCCCCCCCTTTTAAAAACCTTCCGCCAACAGTGATACAAAGACTCTGCATGGCATACTGCAATTAATCTTACAAGATTAACCATTCCATCTTTGCAACTCTTACAGATAATTAATGCTGCATTTGCAACATTCATAAGAAAACAGTTTTTATATCAAAGGGAGCAAATGTGCATTTTCCTGGCCTGCAGAGAAAACTCACCTTTGCCTTGGTGTCACAAGTAGAGAAGAAGCTTTGACATCAGGTTTCATACCGAGAATACTCCCAGGGAGTAGGATGCAATTCAGCGCAGCATAGTCCATAATGAAACAAACAACATCCTTCATTTGCTGTAAGGACAAGGATGCTTCAAACAACTTTGACCTGAAGAAAGAAAGAAAGGGGAAAAAGAAAGAAACTTGCAATGACAACCAAGAAATTGGAATTTATATTGAACTGTTCATGTGTAGTAGGCCCTATAACAAATCTGCAGGTAACAGTGCCGTCAATGCAATACAAAGCACAAGGGTCTGAGTAACGTACATTTGTTGTACCAATATAACCTCAAATTTACCACTACACTGTACAACCAAACCCAAGTAAGAAGGAATTTCTTTCACACTGATGATTACTAGCTGTACCTCCTCTGCCTTAGTACAGTTTGATGCACATTCTCTCATTCAGTGTTACAATTACCGGTATCCCTCCGTATCATGTCACCGCGGACCGCGACTCTCACACAGCTTATCATGCAGACTGTATCAGGGTACAGGGGCATGCAGATATATGACTATTGACAGTGCGCGATCGAGTCTTAGTCCCATACACAGTTGTAAATTGTGGGAGCTCGAACGCTTCGAGTTCGGGCAGGTCGCAACAGTTAGCTTACTGACTCTGTAGACTGTACAGTAAGTCAGTCTCGACTGTCTCATAAGCACATGCAATAGAAGACAAAACAGTATCACAAATCACTACACATTACACTACCATTAGATTAAACAATGCAAACTGGTTTGCCTTATTTCTTGTCGATCCCTAAATGGCAGTAGTATAGTAACCGTAAAAAGGCCCGTATTACTCCCCATTACTGCATTAGGTCATGTGATTTTACATACAGTGTATTAATACACGCGTGAACGTGGTAACAAAGAACGGCACGACAAACGACTGAAATTATTACGGAAGAAATGAAAGATCTAGCCGCACAGAAGCGCAACCCAAATAAGTCATGATTTGTGATCATTAACTCACCTTAATCTTGTATAAATCAGCAAGTCTTGCAACGAGAAAGCCCCGCTTCAATGCAATTGCATGGGAGTTCTAGAACGAATGGAAGTGAACTGTCGCGACGCTTTGCTTTGTGACACGTATACACATACCTAGCTCGCTGTATGCGGTGGCGATGCGAGCTTACAAAAAAAACGGAGCCTCAATCGTCTTCTCTGATGTGATCGGTTAATTTCCGGGATTGGCGTGTTAGTCTTTGCTCACGTACTGTTTATGAAACTGGCACGAACAAAAAATGCTATATCATTTTATCAAACACCAACAAACATCTTTATATTGATTGATTTGCAATCTTAAAGATGAACATCAGCCACAATTCAAATCACTACTGATACTGCATTACAAATCCTAACACGTTTGAACGCAACAGTATGATCTAGATTTTTGTAGCAGACTAACTCTTCTATTTGGAGGTTCAAAATTTAATCTTTCTCAAAAGTGAACCCCTTTCGGAGTAAATAGCACCCATAGAAGTTAAATATTCAACCCTAGTCCACGCAAGGGTGCATTGGGTCAAACTCAACCCCAAATTGAACCCTGATTTCTTAGTGTGTATAATGTCGGTGTAAGGAGGGGGGATGGGGACCTAGATTACTTGAAATAACGCGACATCTATAGAATCAGTGTAGAAAGTCCAGGTGAGTTTGTTTTCATGAAATAAAACTTGATATGGGGCGATGGATTCGAAACATTAAAGCCGGTCAAATTTGTTTAAATGCTTATGGCAAACTGATTTAAAATTTGATGAAAGAGACCTCTTCTATCATGTCTTTAATTGTATCTTCAGGAAGATTTTTCTAGGTAAATTTTCAAAAAAAAATACTGAAAAAAATACATGTAATTATCTTTTGTTGGTTTTTGGCAGTTTGATCGCTCTTCTTCACTGAAGTGATTTTATTAGTTCAATGTTTAAAGTATAATAATCTATTAGGATCAGAACCTGCCAGACAAAAACACATTTTAAGCCACAAACGATAAAGAAGAAAGAAAGAAGTTTCATGAATTTGCCATGTTATTGACATAAAGAACAAATAAAAGAGGACCTTCCTAGGCTTGGGACTCAGCACAGTCAAAGTTTTGCACTGTGGATGTGTGACCGTTAATGAGTGCAAATTGCTTTCGACTGGTAAAGGAACTCCTGGGGGGGGGGATGTTTCATCAATTTAGTCAAACTCTTTATATATATATATATATATATATATATATATATATATATATACATATATATATATTCGAAACACATTAGATATTATCAACTGAAAAATCTTATTAATTTTAGATTTCCGTGAGAAAACATACACTTACATAAACATACAGATGATAAGTAATTAACATCTGTCATTTATAGCTATAACTTATGACAATTTTCCAAAGCAAGATGGATTTCTATTTCCTCACACAACGTGGATAAATTCTAAACTCTAGCAAATTGGCATTATGGTGAATGTGGATAGTGTTCCAACACTCAAGGTACATCTTCCATTTAAACATAATTTTGCCAGACGTAAAAACATTTCGCTACCCTTACAATGATATTCTTCAAATGTAGATTGCGTGCCTAACCCTTGTCTGAACGGAGGGACCTGCTCTGACAACTTGGAGGGAATCACGTGCACGTGTCCGAGGTCATTTATTGGAAACAAGTGTGAAGTGGGTATGTCGGCAATGATGCTAGTAGGCCCACAATATAACAGGAGATTAGTAGAATTAATTGCGAAGAGTGCACACTTTAATCCGGCTGCTATAGTTCAAACCTTATTTCACCGTATAAGCCAAATGCTGCGTGCATGTGTGTGTGTGTGTGTGTGTGTTTGTTGTATGGTTTAAGCCTATTTCAAGGGTGCTGAAATCGAACGTGAATCACGGAGCTACTTTGCCACATGCCAGTATAATGCGATTATTGCATCGTTGACGCTTGCGAGATATTCAAGATATATCACAGTCATATTATTTATTATATATCATAATATAATCTATTATTATATATGATAAATTATATATATCATATATTGTATATCAAATACTACACATTATATATCATATATTATATCTTCGTTAAGTATATAAAGTGGTGAACACATCGGGACATTTTAGGACTTGCACTATGAAGATTTTTTTTTTTTTTGTACAAAAAGTTAAAGGCTTAATACAGGCGTTGTCCTATAGGACCTACAGAAGGTAATTATCGCTATTTCATAGGTTTAGGGATTCTTTTTTTAACTATTTTGTTTATTCATATGTCGCCAATACGAAGGTGTAGTCACAAGATGATGTGTTTTGTTTTGTGTGTAATTCAGATATTGTCTGCCCTGGCGATGCATCGTCCTCAGACTCCTGCTATGTCTACCGTCAGGACCAACAGCCGTGGGAGGTGGCGAGGGATACATGTGATGAACTGGGAGGCTATCTTGTCGCCATAGAAACGCCAAGTGAGCTGTCCACTATCCGTGAGGATGTCATTTTTCGCTCGAACTATACAAATACGACCTTCCCAGCTATATGGACTGGCCTTAATGACAGATCGTCCGAAGGCGTTTACACTTGGGAGCGAGTAGGTGGTACCTTATCCTTATTCAGTAGTATGTGGCATCCTGGGCAGCCTTGGCAGGTTACTGCACCCGAACAAGACTGTATATTTTTCAATGGGAATGGTGGGCTGAAGGATGTTAAATGCAACCATTTGATAGGCTATATCTGTGAATTCGGGTTTTAATTTAACAGTGTAAAAACCTGCAAGGTGAATATTTTCTATCAACAGTCTCTGACAGGGAATATCTTGATACTGATGTATAAGACACTTATGCAACCTCATCTTGAATAATTATGAATATGCCCGAAAAATGGCAGTACGAGCCAATTTTTCAACCCTATTATGAATCTGCCAGTGGCCATATTTCACAATTAATCGTCTAAATATTTCTCAATTATATAAGCTGCGTGTCTGTTTACTTATATACAAAGATATGCTGCCTCATGCACCTTCTCAATATTGTTCGATTGTATAGCATACACTACAAGCTTACAAGAAATGGACATTTTTTTTTTCTTAGTCATTAGTTGTCGGTGTATCCACTTTCCGCTATCCATACGGGAGTGCAGCTCAACGTAGTCATTCCGTAGGTCTCTAAAATCATATTTTTTTGGCTGTGTAATGCCCCAAATATTATTACGTGTGCTATCGCCGATTTCACAGCTGAATATTATACAGAACGATTATGATAATATATATTCCTTGCTTAGTTACATTATTTTAGACCCACCATATTTTATTCACACTTATAATAATGATATTGTAATATCATGTCAAGATTTCATCTCATATCTTTTATGATGTAGATAATCGTATACAATAATAATCGTAGTCTTCACACAGCTATATCGAATACTGTCTATCGGTATCGCTTTATCGAGCCTTAAGCATCCACATGAGTAAAGGCTGCCGCGGCTGCCTGGTCAGTAGGGAGCTTTAGATTTTAGACGCGCGGACGTTCAAAGGGGGAAAAAAAAAAAACATGATCTGAGCGTGCGCAGTAACTTGACGTGCGCTACTGCGCACGCTCAGACCATGTTTTTTCCCCCTTTGAACGTCCGCGCGTCTAAAATCTAAAGCTCCCTAGTGGCCCGGCGCGGCGCGGTAGCACCAACCTAGCTGCGTACTTGGACATTTGCGTGCGTTTGCATGTTTTGAGAGTATCGTAGTACACTGATCGTACAGAAAATTATCAAACTATACGCAATAGAATGCAGTTGATAAGGCCAGAAGACTAGTCTTAGATAAAGGCGCATGTAATTTTTGGCATTTTAGAAATTGCTCTATGTCTCTTTATATATTGCTATATTCTCTGTATGTGAGGAACGTTGCACTCTTATATTACATAGGGATATTACCAGTACAATAATCTACAATGTCAGAAAACTGAATTTCTGTGTACAAGTTGATGGAATGTGCAATTTTCATGATTTTTTTTTCTCTATATTGTTGTCCACACACGACGCCATAACCTCTAGTAGTCTCCTCATCCAACGGTTCCAACACAAAAACTTAAAAATGCTAAACTTTTGCATCGATTGTCCGGTTTTCCTCGAACTTTCATTGATATGTTCTACTAATGTTGCTGCTTTCACTGAACCCACATTTTTCTTTGGGTATGGATTTCCTATAATGTTGGTTTTCCCTGGTCAATTCAGTAATTTTGCCGATCAAGTTTGTATCCTAGCATTCAATATCACGCATTCCACGCTCGCAGCACTGGATCAACAATAAAATTCAAAATCCAGTCACTCATAATGCACTATCGGACAATCAATCGTTTATTTGAGTCAATGATCAAATCTAAGATACGAACACCCATTCCACCAATGGGCATTTCAAGCCGATGACGGATGCAAAATCGTGAAAAGGCAATCGTGTACAAAAATATAATTTCAAATGCATTAAATTTAATAGGTAATACATCAAAGTGAATTTATCAAGCTTGGACCCGTGCATATGTGTCTTTTTTCACTTATAGCTTTGATGAGATTGGGCTTTATGATGAGCATCACTCATTTCGCCGTATAGGTCAATCTGTTCATTCCAAAATTAGAACTGCAGGGGCATAATAACGAGGGGAAAGGCAGGCATATACCACAGACACATTGGGCACTGTTCACAAGCGAGCATAAAAGTGAAGGCTGGTCGACACCTTTTAGAAAAAGATTACTACTACTTTGCGTACTTTAGGTGGACTATAGGTGAGATCATTATGTCTCAGTTTGTCTATAAATTGATCCATTGTGTGGTTAGTTTGAGCGTTGTTCTTTTTGCAGTGCATTCGTAGTGTCTCTCTGTAGATTTGATGCACTGCTGGTTGGACCTTACAATTCAAAATTTCTTGAAATTAAAGACCAGAAATACATGAACACAGAACAATATACAACATTCAAACAATCATGATTATATGCAAGTCTTACTGGTCGTGTATACCTGTGTGCTTGTTAAAAAATACACCCTCGAAAAAAATGAAAAAGCACGTTGCCCCCCCCCCCCCCTTCATCCTCATCCTCCTCTTCTTCAAAAATCTATTCATTGTCTTCATTGAATTGATTTAATGAAGTAGGAAATTGATCACCTGAAAATGAAATTGAACTCCCCAAACAAGCTCATTATTGCGTGAATTTGAAAGCACGAATAGGGCATTCAATGTTCGCATTTGGAAATTGAAAGCTCATACGTGAATTTGACTTGAAGGAAAAGAAATAGATCTCCCTTCAATGATATTGATCGACCGCATTCTGAATGTGAACGCCCAAATATTTTCGCGCGCAAGCGCTTTGGGAATTTGAGTGCACATTCATAAATTCTAATAATCAAATTATGAAATTCAAATCAATCTATATATAGTTGGAGGGACTGACATTAAGGCTAGGCTTGAAATATGAACAACCTGCAAGAATAATTGAACTTCTTTTTTAATGTTCCAGGTATTTTGATAAACGAATAGAGCGTTGCCTTTTATAACACTTTGAATGCGCAAACGTGTTTACCTTAAAATAAAAAGGTTGTTAAGGGGACGTTACAGTACTGGTTGAGGTAAGCATTCAGCTTGTAATGTCCCTGATCAGTTTCCCTCTGATTGCGTTTGTTACATACTCAAAAAGCTGCTTCACTTCAGTGATCCTCGCATTATTATCCCTACGTTGAATTATCTTTCACGGGGTTTGTGCCAGGTTTGCGTGTGTGCGTGTGTGTCACAAACAGACACACTGCTATAGCTTCTGACCATTCGATCATTGAGAATTTAGGGTTTCTGGGACGAACACTGAACCAGGGCTTTCTATAGCTCAGTCGGTAGAGCATCGGGCTAACATCCGGAGGTCTTGGATTCGAATCCAATTGGAATCCCATCCCATACATATGAAATGCATACAATTCTAAGGGGAATAACAAATTTGTTTGATAAAAATCGGTTTTGAATCAAATGAGTATCCAAAACAATGTAAAACAAACACATCCTAATAAAAGCCGTTGCTTTTCAATTTTATTACGATCACTTTTTTTTTCTTTTGGCGGGGGGGGGGGGGGTATCTCAACCATTTCAAGACCAATTTTCGTCAAATAAACGTTAACATATTCTTGGAATTACATGCTCTTTCATATTTCAAACGAATTTTCTCATTTTTCCACCAAAAAAACAAACAAACAAACAAACAAACAAAAACCCTGTTATATACCTGAAGATAAGTCTCAACCAAAATTAGACATTCCCTTTAGTTGTTACTACTTAAAGGGATCGTACTGTTTTAGTTGAGACCTAATTTTGGGTTTCTAACATTTTATGGTGAAATAATGAGAAACCTCTTATGAACTATGAAAGAGCATGTGATTCTATGTGGAATTCAATGTTTATTTGATGAAAATTGGTTTTGAAATGGCTGAGATATCCAAAAAAGAGCGATTCTAATAGAGTGTGGGACCCATACTTTGGCACGATCGCTTTGTTTTACTTTGTTTTGGATGTTTCAATCATTCCAAACCCGATTTTCATCAGATAAACTTTGAATTCATCTTAAAATGGTGTGCTCTGTACTATATCATAAGTGTTTTCTTGGTATCTCGCAAAAAGTTAAAAGCCCAATTCTCATCTCAACCAATACTGTACCATCCCTTTAAATTTCCAAAGATATTTTCTTTTTTTATTTGGTGTTATGATGAAGTGAATGTGCAATCCCTTATGTCAGATACTAAGTATTTGGCTCCAGTTGGATTTTCATGCCAACATCAGTTTTACTAGCTCACACTTTGTCAATTTGGGGTGGTAATTCCAAGAAATAATAATAATAATAATAATAATAATAATAATAACAATAATAATAATAATAATATTTATTATTAGCATTATTATTTCTATTGTAATGTTATTATCATTATCATTATTGTTATTATCATTATCATTATTATTAACATGATTGATAATAATAATAATAATAATAATAATAATAATAATTATATTATTATTATTATTATTATTATTATTATTATTATTATTATTATTATTATTATTAATTTTTCTGAACACATCTTCAGCAGGCAATTTGAATTTCAAAATGGTTGCAGGTAACCAACCGGTTTTGTCCTATCTCTTGACATGTAAGGAAAGAAACTCGTTATGAAATGGTATGTTACCCATTTTAATGATACCATGGAACTCTTCTAAATCATCACTTTTTGTTATATCTAATAGGCTTGGCTGTCATCTTGAATTACAATATGACCGCCCATTTAGAACAGGTTTCATTCGATATCTCGACTGAGGAATGAAAAAAGAAAAACATTAATGGTGGCAATACCTATGTTTGTCACGCGTGATACCACAGAGTTTATGTAAATCATTATGCACTCTTTTTTTTTCTCTTTAATCTTGGCGACAATATTAAATTTCAAAATGGCCGCTAATGTTAAATTGGTTTTTGTACTGTATCTTGACTTGCGAGCTATCAAAATCATTACAAATTGTAGTCATTATACCCATGTCTATGATACTACAGATTTGATTAAAATCATTATTCCTTTTTTTTTTCAACTCATCATGTCTGGCTGCCATTTTCAGTTTTAGTATGACCACTAATTTTCAATAGGTTTGTCCTATATCTTAATTTAAGAGCGAGGAAAAGCATTTAAAACGTGGTGGCATTACAAGTGTTAATGTGAAACCACAATGTTTATTTAAATCATCACATTAAACCTTCTTCTGCCTGAGTTTTGGCAGCTATCGTAAATTTTAGTATCGCAGCCATTAAGCTAGGCAATAATGCCGTAATGTTGGCTTATGAGCAAGACCTATTATGAATATTTTGAATATAGGCGTACCCTTCATTGTGATATGAGATAATGCATTTTGTTCCAATTTGCAGCAATTTTGAAACCGTGTTTAAACCATGGACAATTTGTATGGAGCGCCAAGGGTAGCGTGGCCTATTTTGTTACGAAATGACAATTTCGTTAACTGAATGGCCATTTCGTCGACGAAACGACTGATTGAACGAAATAGGCCATGCGACACTTGGCGCTACATAGAAATTTTAAATGGTTTAAAAATGGTTTCAATTGTACCACCTTCCTGCATTCCGGAAATAATGATCGTAATATCCTGTTATAAAGATGATGGTATTATTTTATAGATGGTGCTTTTTAAGTTACGACTCTAAACAATTGTACATTTTCATTTCATTTTTTTCATTTCACACATGCATGTTCACATGCATGTTTTTTTTTATTTTCATTTCCAATCAAACACAAGTAATACACTTTGACATGATTACATATATTGGAACATAATAATACATATTGGTTCTTAAAAGAACTTCATGGAAATGGAAATTGAGGGGCTGCTAAAAAGCGAACTTGTAGATTGCAGTCCCCTCACTTACGTTACATTACTACAATACATTAATAGTGAATATTGTACACTTTGTATATGACTTTATAACACAATACAACGATACATGTACCGTACAAGCTAATCATTGAAAGTATACAGTTTTCATTCAATCAAATCGGATGGTTACATGAAGTACAGTGTATACGCGTTCACATGTAAACACATACACATAGACATAGACATACACATACACATAGACATAGACATAGACATACACATACACACATACACATAGACATATACATACACACAAGCACACACACGTACCCACATACACATACGCACACACACGCACGTACACACACATGTATGCATCCACATACATTGTGCACACACAGAAGAGAGTAGGAAAAGAGAGGGCGGGAGAGGGAGAGGGGGAGTAGAGAGATCGAAGGGCAGGTCAACATTCTCGATACAGGGTGAAGAAAAAAGAACAACGATTCCAAACAGTCAAACTAATCATGGGGTACATATGAGCTAATCAAATATTTCTTTAAATTACTAGAGAATGATTTCAAACTAATGGAATCTTTTATATTTTTCTCAAGGGAATTCCAAAATTTTGGGCCACTGTAGATAAACGTGGATTTTGTAAATAGAGTTCGGGTAAGGGGCAAATGATATTCATCTGTTTGACGAGTGGGGTATTTATGAATATTTTTATTCTTATTAAACATATTTTCAAAAACTGAAGGAAGTGACTTATTATACAAACTGTACATAAATTGACCAAGGTAATAATAATACAAATCCCTTACTTTTAAAACCTTATTCTCCACAAATAATCCGTCAGTATGGGAATATTTAGAGGTATTACATATTACTCGAAGTGCTTTTTTTTTGTAACAAAAATAATCTATCCAAATAAGTTGAATGTGTATTTCCCCATACTATAATTCCATACGTTATATAAGGTAAAATTAACGTTGAATATAACATTAGCAACTTTTTAACAGAAAAACAAAACTTTACTTTATTAATTACACCTATGTTACTGGAAATAGTGCGGCATATACAATCTATATGCTGTTTCCAAGAAAGCTTACTGTCTACAGTTACACCAAGAAATCTGACAGAATAAACCTGTTTTATCACTTCATTTTCAAAAATTATATCATGTGGCAATTTATCAATGGTATTACTAAACAACATCACATTTGTTTTCTGCAAATTAAGCGATAATCTATTTGCTCTTAGCCATTGCATTATCTTGTTCAATTCTATATTCATGACATCAACTAGTGCCCACAAACGTTAGAATCTCGAGACAAAATCTCTGGAAAAAAAGTTTATTTGGCTATACGACCAAAGTGTCAACGGTCAAGGTAAAATCCTCAAAATTTAATTTCCCCCATATTTATACAATGCCTGGATGTATTTTCCTGAATCTCACTTTACACACACCATCCCAGACAGATTCTCTGGGAACAATTTTATGTCAAAATGATAAAAAACTTCAAATGTTAGAGTTCAAGTGAAAACGCAAAATTTCACTTCTTCCTCCATATATGAGAGTGACTAAAAGTATCATCATGAAGCAAACTTTAACGTACATGCAGCCTAGCATTTAACTGTCTTTGAAATTTGGGGTCATTCGGGTCTAAGGTTAAAGGTCAAAAATCACTTCAAAATGATACAATTCTATTATTTAATGCTGAACTTACACTTTTTCTTTATACCTTAGATAATATTCAATGCATGAACCGAGTAAAGAGACAAAGTTCAAGTAATAGTCATCAGATACCCGAATTCCTGCTCTCTTTACAACACAGTTATTCATCAAAATCATACCAAGAAAACACTTAACACGTTTGTGACAAACATGTCATTGTAATTTTTAGCCAGTTACGTAAAAGTATCATCACACTTTGTCAAGAGATATACAAACCTACTATGAGAACCAAAGATTGTGGCAGAGACATACTTGATTGATCCAGTGGCAATAGCGACATTTCTAGTTATAATGGTACAGTGTGATGTACGAACGCTCACACGAACACACGCATACACATTGAAATACACGCATTGCCATAAAATCTTTAATCGCAAATATCTCCATTTGGCAAATATGGACTTATCGCTTTTTGCAAACAAACTCTTCATATATATATATATATATATATATATATACATCCATATATATACATAAATATATGTATATGAAGAGTTATACATATACGTATATAATAATATTCATATACATAATATTAAAATATATATATGAAGAGTTCGTTCGCAAAACCCAATAAGTACGGTCTCTGTCATAAAGTACAAAATAATACCTTTTAAACGATATATTGGTCACTACATCTAACGGAACATTTTATGAAGTTATGGTCAAAAAAAGCAATTCCCATTTAATCATTCTCTTAATTTTTCTTGACCTTTAATCGCAAATATCTCCATTTGGCAAATATGGACTAATCGGTTTTTGAGAACAAACTCTTCATGTATCTACATACATTATATGTATATATATATATATATATATATATATATATATATATATACATAATACTTATGTGTTATTCCCTACGCGTGTTTGTAATAATCTTTTTCATTTGTGGTTTGTGTTCACACTTTGAATTAAGAAAACGAAAATGCTGGGCTATAGCGAGTTCTATAGCAACAAGGCACTGATGCAACTCAATCAATCTCTTGAAATGAAAAAAAAAAGAAAAGAAAATGTTCTACAGATAGCTGAAGAGCAGTTCAAGCTCACAGTGTGCTCCCTCTCGAAGGTAACCCGTTTATTCGGTGGTAATCGCCACATGGTTGTAAAATGTTAGGAAAATCTGTAACATATGTGTATAAACACACACACACACCTATACATATATATACTGTATATATGAAGAGTTTGCTTGCAAAAACCGATAAGTCCATATTTGCCAAATGGAGATATTTGCGATTAAAGGTCAATGAAAATAAAGAGAATAATAAGAACTTTTTGCTTCTTTTGACCATAACTTCAAAAACATACCTTTAAAATAATGTAGTGACCAATATATCATTTAAAAGGTATTATTTTATACATTATGACAGAGATTGTACTTCAAAATCTTCAAAAATGGACCTATCGGTTTTTGCAAACAAACCCTTCATATATATATATATATATATATATATATATATATATATATATATTTATATATATTATGTGACTGCACATCACGAAACGAACAAAAGGCGGCACCAATTGATTTTACAGTAGGAATAAAAAATGTGAAATGGGTCAAACAAGGCAATCTTGATTTTTTTTTTCCTGAAAGAGCTATATTTCTTCTATATCGTTCCATAGATTGGGATCATAACATGAATGGGAAAGTGTGTTTTTAGCAGTTTTTCTACAACACTTTTTTTTTTTTTAATGGGAGAATGGAATGATCAGGTATGTTTTAGAGTCAACTTTTCATTTCTTGAAATTCTTTACAAACTCTCCGCTTTCAAGTCTAATAACTTTTGAAAGGATCTTGGATATACTGCTCTGAAATTTGGCATTAATCATAGACAGAATTTGTTAAAAGAACATGCTCAATTTCAGCATAATCTGATAATTCCTTCATTGTTGTTGCTCCGGTGGTTTACATCCTGTGTTTTTCCCTTATATTCAACAGCTATCACGGCTTGGTAAAGAATAAGGGCTTGAATAAACTCGGTATTTCAGAGCGTCAGTCTTTTCTCAGTTCACACTTTTCCAGAGTGTGTGCACTCCTTAACAGTAACTAGATAGGTTAGGGGAGTCCATGTCAATCATTTTGAATCTTAGAGTCTGCTCTTTGAGAATCTGCCCTTAACTAAAAATCTATGTCTTGCCACTTTTTGTTGATTTTGTGAAGCAGGGTCATATATATATATATATAAATATGAATATATATATATATATATATATATATATATATATATGAATATATATATATATATATATACATGAAGAGTTTGTTTGCAAAAATCGATAAGTCCATTTTTGAAGTCCATTTTTTTCTGTCATAAAGTAAAAAATAATACCTTTTAAATGATACATTGGTCACTACATATACAGGTATATTTTTGAAGTTATGGTCAAAAGAAGCAAACATTTTCTTATTACTCTCTTCATTTTTCTTGACCTTTAATCGCAAATATCTCCATTTGACAAATATGGACTTATCGTTTTTTGCAAACAAACTCTTCATATATATATATATATATATATATATATATATATATGATAGAGAGAGAGAGAGTGAGAGAGAGATGACGGCTTCTGAGGGATATGCGCGAGTGTTCAAGTTGGCTTTCATTACTGCATCACTTTAAACAAAACAGGTTCATACATGGTTTGTCACAATTAAAACAATGAATAGGTGAAAAGACCAAGGTTTACATATATTTCAGTTACAAGGCAAAATTTACGAACACATACAGAGAATTCGATAGAATATCGGAATATTTCAAATAGGATATTGTGATGTTTACTACATAAACAATGGTATCAAGATTATCAAGTGCATTAATTTCACCGAAGCAGAGTGAAAAAAAAATGTTCGTGACGCAAAAAAAAAAAAACCAAACAAACAAACCACAGAGTTAATTGTGCATATTCAAAAAAGTCCGTTCTCTAAAATCATATTTATCTTAAACGAATGTTCACTATTGGATTTTTGTCCAATGATTAATTTGACAAATGTCAGAATATCTCCAACTTGATACGTATATTCCATATATCATGGAGACACTTCAATACATAAATCTACCTATGTGAAAAAAAAAACACACCTGATATCATTTGTTAAAGGCATAATTTACCATTTGCAGATTAAACAAAAATGCAGCATCATTACTTTAAAATAGTTCTAAAATGTTACATTGGGATAGAAACAACCACTGTAAAAATGTAAATCCATGTAATCAATGTTAAGTATTGTTAAATAGACAAAATGTGAACAATAGTTATAATTAAGATGTTGCCAGACTAAACCGTCTACAGTTATGGTTTAATGAGAAAAATACTGATTTCTCCTTATATTTTATGCTTTATTAAGAAAATTGTATACGGTTTAATGTTTTGTGATACAAGAGACCTACACATATGCATCAAAAGTGATATCTTGGACATTTTTAAAATCACTGCTCCCAAAGGTAAACAGGACCTTTGATTTCGGTATTCAATGATGTTTAGATCACTAACTAAATGACATTAGTTAAATCAACAGGGATAGCGTTATTTGGGCACTGAGATGACCTGTTGGTACAAAGGTAACACACTCATCTCACTCGAGGACAGAAAAACAAATATCAGTACGCTGTGTATAAACATGCGGCAGCTACATTCTCGCCCAAAAAACAAACAAACAAACAAACAAACAAACAAACAAACAAACAAACAAAAAACAACAACAAAAATGTTCCGGCTAGAGTTAGATACTTATACTGTATTTGTCCATGTAAGTATTCCAAACAAGAACAACAAGAACAACAGCAACAAAAACCGTTTGTGGGTGTGATCAGTCTGTTGTCAGTTGCAAGGTCCAAAAGAGGTTATGAGTCGCCATATCAACTTACTCTTCAGTTGATTACTTAGCTCACAAATCGTTTGTTGCGATCAATTTCTAGTTTTGGCACAACAAATAGTATCACAGTGGTCATTTCTGTCAAAGGTAAGCCTACCTAGTAATTCAGGTTTTTTTTCTCCTGGGATTAGCAACGACAGTGTCTTGTGGCTTTTTGTCGGCGTTGCAGGTTTGTTTGTTTGCTTGTTTGTTTGTTTGTCTGTCTGTTAAAAGCACAGCACCAAACAAACGGAAACTCAGTGAGTCTGTTGTTGGATGAATCTTACAGGAACAGTCGATAATGACACATGAAGAGCATGATGACATTTTGGTAGTGAAACCTGAATATTTATGAATTTTTGAATGAGGTCTATGATTTTTTTTTTTCAAATAGGTTCATTGAACTTAGGAGTTGAAGCTCCGCGTATGTGAAATTTTGCAATATAAAGCACACTCGTTCTCTGCTCAAGGCACCCCGTAGCAGGAAGCTGATGAGGTACAAAATACCAGGCTTCTTTGGTGTTATAGTTATATTTTTGTTATGACTCCACCACAAAGTGCTGCCGGAGGCATTATGTTTTAAGGTTGTCTGTCCGTCCGTCGTTCTGTCTGTAATAAATTTTGTGGACAACGTAACTAAAGAACAAAGCTGGTGTATCCGAATGAAACGTGGCATGTATGTACGAGTGGTTGAAGTTGTGTCTATTAACTTATAGGCGCGCATGCAGAAGGTCAAATGTTAAGGTCAAATAGGCCTATTCAAAATTTCACTATTCTCCCCTTATCTAATACCCGAATGTATTTTCGGAAAACTTACTACATACATGTACTACCCAATAAAGATTCTCTAGAGAGAGTTTTGGGTCATGAGGTCAAAGGTCACAGGTCACAGGTCAAATGGGAGTCATATAACATTATTCAACTTTTCCCCCAAATTTCGGAAATGGTTCGAGGCATCTTCATGGAACTTATTATTATATGCATGTATGACTGGCAGTGATTTATATCTAGGGAATTCTGGGGTCATATGGCCAAATTTCAGGGGTCAAAGGACAAGGTCCATTCCTCAGAATTTCACTATTTGCCTCATATTTGTGCAATGCCTGAAAATACTTTCTCGAAACTTAGTATGTATATGTATTACCCAATAAATTTTATTATTTTTTTTTTTTTTTGGGGGGGGGGAAATAAATCATTGATCAAAGGTTGAGTGAAAGTGTCAAATTTCACTTCTTCCTCCATATCTCGGAAGTGGCTTAAGGTATCATCATGAAACTTACATATTTAAGCATGTTTTGCCTGACAGTGCTTATCTTGTGAAATTAAGGTTCATAAGTTCAATGGGAAGGGGGTCAAAGGTCAGGTTAAAATGCTAAAGTTCTACTATTTAATACTAAAATTACACTTTTTCTCCACACCTTGAAAAAATACTCAAGGCATAAACTTATGAAATGGTCAAAGGCCAAGTAAAAATCCTGAAATTCCCAAATACCTGCTGTCATATACGATAAAACCATTCATCCAATTAAATCTAGTTTGAGGAAAGTGAACCATCAACATATTTGTGACAAACAAGTTATTCTAATATTTTGCGAGTCATGTCAAACTGTAATCACACATTATAAAGACGTAATGTAGACCTATTTGGAGAACCATGCATGATCAATGGCATCACAAAACCAACAAAAAGTCGCCAGATATGGATTTTAAAGTGTATCTGTACACAATATTCTCTAAACACGCAACCGCACGCAAATGTCCATTTACGCAGCTAGGTTAGTGCTGCCGCGCCGCGTCGGGCCGCGCATTGACCAGGCAGCCGCGGCAACATCTACTCATGCGGATGCATTATGGCTCGATGAGGCGATACCGATAGACAGGATTCGATACAGCTGTGTGCAGACGGAGGCGAACGAAAGAAACGGGAAACGCACCGATGGTCTATTTTTACATATGGCTACTATTGCAGCGCGCACAAGTGCGTGCTGCTTTTTTGAAATCAAAATTTCACAGTTTGGGGCATTTTTTTGTAATGGGAGAGTGTTTTCTCTAGAGTTCTTAGGACATGCCCTCACACCTTTAAAAATTAAATTTTAGGGGAGCGATTCCCTTTAGATTAAAGGCAGATTCTGGAAGAGCTGACTCTAACTTTTAAAATGATGTATGACTCAAATAGAATGGATTCTCCCAACCTATTTAAATACTTGAAAGAATGCTCGCACTCGGGAAAAGTGGTCCTGAAGTACCCTGAAGTGCAATGTCCATTCAAACCCTTAATCTTTACCTGTGCGATAAATTGGACAAAAAGGATGTGAACCACCGGAGCAACAACAATAAAGGGATTATCAGATTAAGTTGGAATTAAGCATGCTCTATCAACACATTCTCTGCATTAGTAATGCCAAAGTCAAAGCAGTGGCATTATCCTTTTAAAAGTTATTAGAGTTGAACAATCGTTGAAAGTGGGGAGTGTGCGAAAGATTTTCAAGAAATAAAAAGTGATCTCTGCGACATACCTGATCAAACTACTCTACAAAAATGGGTTGTAGAAAAACTGCTGAAAACACACTTTCATATTCATTTTTTATGATAACTAAGTTAGAAATTATGAAAAAGAAGGACAGCTCTTTCAGAATGAATGAATGAATAGATGAATGAATGAATGAATGAATGAATGAATGAATGAACGAATGAAGGAATCATCGAATTTATTAACTTCATTCATAGTGTATAATTCATTGTGACTACATAAAAGGGCAATTTTGTACTTCTTTACTCTTTAATTGAGTCGACTTTTCTCTTAGTCATTGTTTAAATTGATGATATAAAACTATGATGATCTGAAAAATGGAAATTGAATGGCACGCACATAACAATAGTGTCTTTATTTCTACAACGTATTGTCAGCACTGAGTGATATTAGTAAATCCTAGTATCTGTGCCTTTATTCGTTATTCCAAAGATTCGTTAATCCGAAAATTTTCTGAGATTCATCAATAAAAAAGTAATTGTTCGTTAAGAATGAAAGAAAAAAAAATGAATCAGTTCATACCATTTCATTTATTTCCATATCCTGATAATAAGCATTAAAGGGTGTGTACAGTTCTGGTCGAGGTGAGGATTTAGCTTTTAACGTTTTGCGAGATATTTAGAAACCACTCTATGAGATTTCAAAGTGCATGCAATTCTAAGGGATATCAAAAGTTTATTTGATGAAAATCGGTTTTGAAATGGCTGAGATATCCGAAAACAAGGCGAGACAAAGAGATCCTAATAAAAAGCGTGGCCTGTCGCCTTTTATTATTATCACTTTTTTGGATATCTCAGCCATTTGAAAACCAATTTTCATCAAATAAATGTTGAATCCTTCTTAGAATTACATGCTCTTTCATATTTCATAAGAGGTTTCTCATTATCTCACTTAGGAATGTTCCAAACATGAATCCCCACCTCAACCAGTACTGTACAGTCCCTTTAACAAAGAATACAGATAGAACATTGAAACGACAGAGGAAATGTGTTCATCTTTGGCTTTCTATGACTGATCCCAGGTATCGAAAACAGCTAAGATAGTTACATGAATGCAATACAAAACACTAGAAAACTATCCTACAGAAAGAACAAAGTACATATAAGAAGGCAAGAGTCATTTAAGTGAAGCGCATGTACACGGAATAAAACTTGAAATTTATGGTATATCTTTATGAACAAGAAATGATCTTCTTTAAAATATTAAAGGTCTATTAGTCGACTTTGTTACATTTGGCATATGATTCCATTACAACAGGTCCCGTATATTTGGGATACGGCTATAATGTACTAATAATCCTACAGAATCTTGTAAAGGCGTCCGAAAATGAAAACACATTTCATTCATTTCATTTCATTTCATTTATTTCATTCCTTCTTTCTTTTTCGTCAAACATAACACGAAATGAATCAGAAGATATAACATAGGCATGTATTCGACTTTACATGGTAGATAATGTTTAACAAATATGAAATTATACATGCATATCGGCAAAATACAAAGTTATGTTTGGAGGGAAAAAAAGAAAGAACTGAGAGGTTCACTGAAAAGCATGCTTGTAAATTGTGAACCACTCAAAGGATTCTTATGAATACATTGAACTTTTTTTTTTTTTTTACAAAGACAGGAGAGAACAAGACAGGACAGAACAAGACAGTAGAAACACAACGACTTTACATGACTTTACAGTAGGGTATACCATGACAGTAATAAAACACAAAAGAACAATGGAAAGAAAGGAGAGAAAGAAAAAGGAAGTGAAAAGAAAAGCCAACACGCTGAACATCGGGATCAGAAGATGGAATTGAGGTGCCAGGTGCTGTACATCTGGATCAGAAGAGGGAATTGAGGTGTTTCAGCTCGATCAGCCGAACAAAGTTTATACAAATAAGATAATGTAAAAAATACACAATGATGAAATCAATGATTGACGATGAACCCTTAGGCTGTAAAGACCAGCTAGGTAATGAATCATATATAGCTTAATATGTGTTCAACAAAAAAATTTTTAACTTACGCTTAAACGAATTCAAGGATAAAGAATTTTTTATATCACAACTTAAAGAATTCCAAAATCTAGGGCCACTGTATATAAATGTATTTTGAGCCAATAACGTTCTCAGAAGGGGTAAATGAAACTCATTTGATCGCCTGGTGGGATAATTATGAAAAGATTGATTTCGTGGAAACATTGAATCAAAAATACTAGGAAGTGCATTTGTGTTGTAATTAAACATAAACTGACCCAGCTGAAAGAAGAACAAATCTTTGATTTTTAAAATCTTATATCTAACAAATAATGGATCTGCATGGGAACATGGAGAAACACCACAAATAATACGAAGTGCCTTTTTTTGTAATAACAATAATCTATCAAATAAAGTTTGATGGGCACTGCCCCATGCTAAAATTCCATAATTTAAATAAGGTAATATCAATGAAAAATACAACGTCAGCAAAGAAGACAACGGGATATGAGATTTAAGTCTATTAATAATACCAATATTACGCGAAATTATTTTACTAATATTAATAATATGAGGCTTCCACGAAAGTTTATCGTCTACTGTAATACCGAGAAATTTTGTATGTGATACACGCTCTAAATGAACGTCATCAAAGATGATATCTGTGCGTAAAACTTCTATAGACTTACTGAATAACATGTAGTTAGTTTTCTGAAGATTCAGTGATAATTTATTGGCTCTTATCCATTGAGTCACTTTTTTTTAATTCAGAATTAACAGTATCGACAAGAGTGATTGGATTTTGGTGGGAGAAGAAAATATTTGAATCATCGGCAAAAAGTATAAAAGAAAGTATATCGGATGATCTACAAAAATCATTTATGTAAATGATGAAAAGTAAAGGTCCTAATATACTTCCCTGAGGGACGCCACATTTAATAACTTCAAGACTAGAGCTGTGCTCGTTCAAAAATACATATTGTTTTCGGTTTTGCAGGTAACTCCTGAACCACTCCAAGGCCTTCCCTCTTATACCATAATGAGACAATTTATGAAGTAAAATTTCGTGATTAATTGTGTCGAAGGCCTTGGAGAAGTCCAGGAAGATACCAACAAGATGAGAATGGTCATCTATAGTATGTGCGGCGTTATCAATAAACTTCAAAAGAGCATGAATGGTGCTGTGTTTCTGACGAAACCCAAATTGAGAATTCGTAAAAACATTATAATAATTGAGAAATTTAATCGTTCTCGTAAATATCAATTTTTCCAAAACCTTAGATAGGGATGAAAGTAGAGAAATAGGTCTATAATTACTTATATCAAAACTGTCTCCTTTTTTGAATAAAGGACACACCTTAGCAATTTTCATACAATCAGGAAAAACACCATGTAATATGGATTTATTGAAAATATGAGAAAGTGGGTCAGCAATAGAAAATATAATTCCCTTTATAATAAAATTACTTATATCATCATAACCGGCACTTCGTTTATCATTCATTGCATTAACAATGTCTATTATTTCATATTTCGTAGTTGGAGCTAAGAAAATAGAACTGGGATTGGATTGACCTAAAAATTTTGCAAAATGCGTATCGGACTGCGGTACTTCTTTTGCCAGATTCTCTCCAATCATTGAAAAATAAGAATTAAAAATATTTGCTATGTTACCAGGATCTTCTACAATTTTATTATCAAATCTTATTTTTGTAATATTCAATTTCTTTTTTGATATATTCATGGCCTGCTTTAATATCTTCCATGTATTCTTCACATCATGTTTATATTTTTCTATCTGAATGGTATAATATTTCCGCTTTTCAGATCGTATGACCTTAATCAAAATATTCTTATATGATGTATATTTATTTTTTGACTCCTCAGTTTTTTTCATTTTGAATTTATAATACAACCTATTTTTTCTGTTAATTGAACGGAGGAGAGATTTCGAAATCCATGGAAGTTTAGGTGTTGTTTTATAATTTACTGCCTTATCTTTTAGTTTAGGAATATAATCATCTAAATGCTTATTGATTATCTCCATAAAATTATCAAATGATACATTAACATCATCAGTATCGCAAACACTTGACCAATCAACCCTGTCTAAACAAGCGTCAAGACTAGCTAAATTTTCTGGTGTGGCTCTACGTTTAAATAAAGGAAAATAAGACTTATTAACCGAATGTTTAAGGTCACAGCATGTTATAATTGGAAAGTGATCGGTCATGTCGGATAAAATTATAGAAGAATTCAAAACTTGTAAAGAATTAGTGAAAATATTATCAAGGAGGGTGGCAGAATGATTTGTAACACGTGTAGGTTTGGAAATTAATGGCAAAAAAGAGGATGACAAGAATAATTCAAGAAATTCTTGTGACGTGTTATCATCACTCTTAATCAAATCAATATTAAAATCACCCATTATATAAATACATTTATTAACAAAACGAGGGCTTTTTAATAAATTCGTCATACTATCTAAAAAATCTTTAGAACTGGAGTTTGGGGGTCTATAAACAACACCAACTATAATATTTTTACACAGGATGTATATCCTCAGTAAAGTTTTTTTTTTTTCTGTGTGTGTGTGTGTGTGTAATTTACTAGCTAAAAAGATTATGCGCTTGCCTTTCTGGCTTTAATAAGTAACGGAAAAATTGTTGCTAAGGTGATGTCACGAAATGGGTCTGCAGTTTACTCCGGTAATTGCATATTTGTTTTTTCTTTTTGTGTGTTTCTTTTTCATCTTGCATTATCTACAAAGGTATATACATCGTGCATTATCTGCATTATATACAAACATGGAAAGTGCTGAAGCAGGCTATGAACATATCAAAAAAGAAATCAGATATTACAAAAATAAGACATGCTAATAAAGTTTTTGAAGACCCCAATGACAGAACCAATATTTTTAATTCTTATTTTTCAATGACTGGAGAGAATTATGCCGGAAAAATTCCAATTCCGCGGTCAAATATACATTTTTCTAAATTTTTAGGTCAATCCGATTCCAGTTCTATATTTTTTTTTTGTTTCCAACAACAAAATATGAAATAAAAGAGTTTGTTACTGCAATGAATAACAAGCAAACTGCCGGTTTTGACGATATAATATCTTCAATTGTTGACCCACTTTCATATATTTTCAATAAATCCACATCAACTGGTGTTTTTCCTGATTTTATGAAAATAGCTAAGGTTTTTCCTTTATTCAAATAAGGAGATGATTCTGATATACGTAATTATAGACCTATTTCTTTGCTTTCATCTTTATCTGAAATATTGGAAAAATTGATATTTACAAGAACAATTAATTTCCTGAATTTTCATAATGTTTTTACAAATTCTCAATTTGGGTTTCGTCAGAAACATAGCACCACTCATGCTCTTTTAAAGTGTATTGACCACGCTGCGCATACTATAGATAATCATTCTCATCTTATTGGTATCTTTCAATAGAGATTGTTATGTTGACGGCAGATTTAATCAATGTTTACAAACATCTTGATAAATTTGATATGAAAATATAGAGTATTTCAAAGTCAAAAGAAAAAAATTACCGATGGGAAAAATTCATAAATTACACTTTCAAAACCGACAATCACAGTGAATATCTCGGAGACCTTACAACGACAGTGAGAGGTTTGCATTCGGCAATAACTTTATAATAGTTTCCACGTGCAGAACTCTCATATTTTCAAATGCATGTAACTGCATTGACTGCTATCATTCTCATATTTGAAGTAAGGCAAGATGTTATGCACTTCAAGATGAATGGGAAAGAATGACAAAATACTACAATAAATATGTGAAAGAGACAGGGAAATTCTACTTTTACTGAAAGACAATCTATATTATACTTTGGAGAGTAGACTAGAATTCCTCTGGGCTCTGCAATGTGTTTTGATTGACATTGGTGCTCAGCCAATGAAACTTCGATATTGGAGACTGGCAACTGTTACGCCACGCCCGGTTCCACGCCTCTATTGGAAGGTTTCTTACTAGACGTATTTTTAGTCGACTTGACTTCTTCACCGTCGCGCCCTCTATTGACAGGCAATCAACGACTGATTTATGCTAAAAATACGTCGCCCGCTAGACTAGGTGGGCTCCCATCCTTGGGCTCCCACGACTACCCAAATATTAGAAACCTATAAGAGTCTCGACAAATTGAAAAAGAAAGAGACTGCAGTGTGCTAATATCCCGACATGGGGGCATTTCACTAGGCAGCATGAGAACTGTATTAAAAAGGAGACCAGTCCTTTGAATAAATAATTGCATCAGGAACTTACAAATATTACGGATTAGATGCATATAGAATAATGGTAATTTCCATAAAAGGGTTTGAAGTGCGCCATCATTTTTCAAAACATAGAAAGAGTGTATATCCTTTCGATAGGTGGAATAAAAGCCTCGTATGAAATAACAGGCCCACGTTTTATCATCTTAAACGCTCTATCATTTGATAATCGATTGAATCATTCATTCATTTTTTTTTCAATATTTCATCTATTTGATCACCTCAAAACAAACAAAAAGTCGCCACACATAAATTTTTAGTTAAGACTATATTCTGAAAGAGCAGACTTTAAGCTTTAAAATGATGTATAACTCAAATCAAATGGACTCTCCTAACCTATATAAATATTGGAAAGAAAGCACAAACTCAGGAAAAGTGTGAACTGAAAAAAGAGGCTCTGAAGTACAGTGTCTATTCAAGCGCTTAATCTTTACCAAGCCGTGCTGGCTGTGCGATGAATGGGACAAAAAAACAGGAAGTAAACCACCAGAGTGACAACAATGAAGGGATTATCAGATTAAATTGAAATTTAGCATGCCTCATTAACACATTCTGTCCATAATTAATGCCAACTTTCAAAGCAGTAGCACTATCCTCTCGAAAGTTATTAGAGTTGAAAGTGAAGAGTGTGGACAAGGTTTTTCAGAAATGAAAAGGGGATTCTAAAGAAACACTTAATCACACTTTTTACCAAAAATGCTCGAGATAAACTGCTAAAAAACACTTTTCTGCCCGTTTTATGATACTAAATTTTAGCATAACGTAAAAGAAGACCCGCTCTATCAGAAAATATGAAAAAGTCAAGATCGACTAGGTTGACCCATTTCATTTATTTTCAGTCCTCACGCAAAATCAGTGTGTGCGACTTTATGTTCGTTTTGAGGTGCACGGTCACATATAACACAGGCAAATCATTTCATATTCGTGTATCTTAAAATCACAATTCCTTTTAGATATTGATTCCCAGACTCATCTTCAACATATGAAATGCACAGAAATATGATTGTGTATACAAATCAAGCGATTTTGTACATTATTGAATGTCTTGAAATAACAACTCTGAATATATCATTGATTCCCAAACTTATTTTCCAAATAATAATCATTACATGGTCGTTCATGTCCACAAAATGTCTTGCATGTATGTGTGCTTCTTACTATGTTTCCCTCATAGCTTCATTGCATTCGCGTAATCTTGGAATGTTTGCCAATGACATGTTTTTCATGTGGTATAAACATAAAAAAACAACCCTAAAATGGATCATACTACAGCGATTAAAGGTATAGACTCTGCATGCGTATTTCTTTTAATAATAAACTTTTCTCCGGTCAATTTCGCGCCTCTTTCACTCAAATTCCTTACTACAGTATTGATATTGTAAAATTTAGCTTCAACTTCATTTTGGAGCCTTCGGATTACCTTTACGCTCATTCTAATCAACAATTTTCCAACTGAAATTCGTCAGGCAAACATCATTTCGCTGTTTGTTCATTTAAGATACCGAGGCACACATGGTCGTTTATAATTATGCTCTGTTCGTTCGTTCGAATTACTTGAGGGCATCCAATTCAACGTAACTGCTGCAGCCATTCGAGCAGACATGTACATGCTTTTATTTCATTTTTATTTTCTTCCATCAATAATATTTCTTTGTAAAAATCTGATCGTTTCATAGTTTTCGTATTCAGTCTTTATTCCGATATCATCTTGGTAGCAATTGCAACGTGCATTTTGCGTCTCCAGGGAAGACGAATGTTCGTGGCCACATGTAATATGGCCGTTGAGAGCTTTATTCCGATTGTGCCGGGCATATCTATGTAGTCAAGGTTATGACAGGCAAATGGTTGCAATCTTTCTCTGTCTCTTTGACATATAATTTCAATCAAGGTTGAGCTCGCTGGGTTTTGACTATAGCACTGATCCCATTCGGGTGTCCTTATAGTGCAAAACAAAATAGCTCATCATTTCGTATCTAAATCCCGATAGATATTTCGCACTGTTCAATGGCACAAACCGGTGACCGTGAAAAGTCGATACATTAAGGCCCCAGTCAGCGCATGCTTTGCTATAAAACTCGAATGAACATGTACATAGAGATCGAAGCTGAGCTCGAGTAGATTTCTGTGCTCACTGACCCCAGTCATCCCATTTAAAGTGCCCAGTTTTGTGTAAAACAAAAGAGCCCGTGAGCCCATAGCGCACGCTTGCACTCGATCGATAATATTTTCCTTATTGGATGGCACATGTAGTTGAGCGTGGAAAGGGGCTACATAAACCACTTGACTGCTTTCGCTGAGGTGGATGACCAACCTGTCCGTTCTCTGTCGACGGACAAAAAGAATCTCGTTTGGGAGCATTTAAGACACTGAAATAATTGCGGAAAGATAGGGTTGATTTGAATATTTCCGTAAATATAAGAACATTTGTGACCCTGCACCTCAAAACAAACAAAAAGTCGGCAGACATGAATTTTTAGTTAAGACCATATTCTGAAAGAGCAGACCTTAAGCTTTAAAATGATGTATAACTCAAATCAAATGGACTCTCCTAACCTATCTAAATATTGGAAAGAAAGCACAAACTCAGGAAAAGTGTGAACTGAAAAAAGAGGCTCTGAAGTACAGTGTCTATTCAAGCGCTGAATCTTTACCAAACCAATAAAAAACAGGAAGTAAACCACCAGAGTAACAACAATGAAGGGATTATTATATTAACTGAAATTAGGCATGCCTCATTAACACATTCTGTTCATAATTAATGCCAACTTTCAAAGCAGTAGCACTATCCTGTCAAAAGTTATTAGAGTTGAAAGTGAAGAGTGTGGACAGGGGTTTTTCAGAAATGAAAAAGGGATTCTAAAGACACACCTAATCACACTATTCTACCAAAAATGTTCGAGATAAACTGCTAAAAAAACCACACTTTCCTGCCCGTTTTACGATACCAAAATTTAGCATAATGTAAAAGAAGACTCGCTCTTTCAGAAAAGATGAAAACGTCAAGTTCGGCTAGGTTGACCCATTTCACTTATTTTCAGTCCTCACGCAAAATCAGTGTGTGCGACTTTATGTTCGTTTTGAGGTGCACGGTCACATTTATAATATCATATAATTTATAGATTTCCTCTAATAAAAGAAAAATGAATTTGGAACTTGAAGTTCTACTTTTATTTGTGCAACTCAAATATGAACATACATTATATGTGATTTACATGTGATTTCTATCTGATACTAATCGTATTATATCCATACAAAATCAATATGAATGTAGTCACAATGTTCTCATAATGAAATATTGTATAGGTGACTTTAATCATCCCCCCCCCCCCCTCCCCAAAAAAAGTGGAAAACCGTTGATATGTCGAATTGATACAAACAAAATGCAGGAGACCGTTATCTTAAGGTGAAACTTGAATTCGATGACAGCCTCTGGTAAAGTATATGGCTTTAATATACGTCATTACAATTTCTTTAATACATAATTAAATTGTACAACAAAATGCACCATTGCAAAGGTGAGTGAGGGTGCAAGTGAACATGTGACCCTGCACCACAAAAACAACAATGTCGCCAGATTTTTTTTTTATTAAGGAAAAATTCTGAATGAGCAGACTGTAAGCTTAAAAATGATGTTCAACTCAATTAAAATAGACATTTGATTATGGACTCTCCTAACCTTATTCTAAATGTTGAAAAAAAAAACACACACTCAAGGAACATGTGAACTGAGAAAAAAGGATCTGAAGTACAGGGTCTATTAAGTGCTTAATCTTTTAAGCGCTACTACCTGTGTGATGATTGGGATTAAAACAGGAAGTACAGTACACAACAGTAGCAACAACAATGAAGGGACTATCATATCAAGTTGAAATTGAATATTATCTTTCTAAAAATTATCTGAGTTGAAAATGGAGAGCGTGAAATAATTTTCAAGAAATGAAAAGGGGCGTCTATAAAAGACATACCTGATCACATTAATCCACCAAAAGTAGTTGTATGAAAACTATTGAAACCCACTTTTCCAGTATTTATGATCTCAAATTCATGAAAAAGGTAGAAGAAGGACAATTCTTTCAGAAAATAATTCATAGAAAACTCAAAACTGACTTGGTTCACCCGTTTCACCTACATGGAGTCTTCAAGTAAAATTAAGGGGTGCGACTTTTTGTTGTTTTTGTGCTCCACGGTCATGCACTTTTGTTGTCTTAATATTGTTATTGTAGTTTAGAAAAAAGAAGCTGTGCAGATTGTTTTTTCATATAGAAAAGTAATATACATAATGGTTATGTATGCACATATTTGTATATACGAGACATGTAATAAAAATTTGTAGTGAAACAAATAAAGTGTTTTCTTGACAAATAAGAACAGTGCTCGCAATCTGTGTTTCAATTGACACGGGGCCCTTCAGAAAGTTTAAGATTTCAGTTCAAAACCAATTAATGGAAGAATTTCATCAAAAAACAAAGACAATCACATAAAAAAAACCCAGAAAACTGTAAAACCAAATACACAGAATACAACATTATTTTACCACGAATACGATACAATGCAGATCGATAGATTAAACAATAGAGCAAGAAAACATAATTTAAGTCCTGGAATAGAAACAAAATGCTGTAATTCTTCATCGATATTCATGACCTACTGGGTTATGAAAAATTAGTGCTTGACAATTTTTCAGACTAGAAAAAATAAGGATTACAAAACAATCCCTCTTTTACCCAGATACAATTAAAACAAAGAATGATACACATTAAATAGAGTGTGGAGTGGCTAAGACTATAGAGAGATATTAGATTCATTCCCAGGAAAACACATAGATTAATGTTATCCCATTCCTACTCAAAATATCGTCCTTTTTAAACAATAAACATTCAAAGTGTGAAAAAAAAAACTAAAAATACACGTTCAGCACATAGAGTCAACCGTTGTCATCTGTTTATGGGTGCCACCTAAAACTGACCATTGTGGGAGAAATTTCATAATTCTACCATGCGGTTCTGCCTTTCTACCACTCCGACTTTGCTGTAGTATTCCTTCAGGTACATGTGCTGCAGCTCGGCAACGCTGATGGTGTGGTTTCCTACGACCCAGCTACCATTTGGACGCTTTCTGAACGTTCTTGAAACGTTCCAAGTTCGTTAGTTGGACGTTTCAGAACGTCTTTTTGGAAGGTTTTCGACGTATTTAAAACGTTTCGATTCGACGATTTGTTCTTGGTTTTGCTATAGAGGGTATTATCCTCTAATACCATTAACAGGTAAATTAGCACATTTAACAATGAGTTATTTTGTTGTTGTTGTTGTTTTTTTTTACAACTTTCCCCAAATGTCCCGTTTACCAATAAAAAACAAAAGTTAATCCATAAAAAAGCAATTCTCATGAAAGAGAACTGACACAATGAAAGAAAAATGCAACATGTGTACACCGAAGGGTTCATGATAAATGATTATAAAACATAATTAATTTTGTTGTTGTTGTTGTTGTTATTGTTCCAATCTCCAATGCTTGCGTTTTCTGTTGTGTGTTTTGCCTTGTCATGCGTGTTATCCAGATATCGTCTGCCCTAGCGATCCATCGTCCCCAGACTCCTGCTATCTCCACCGTCAGGAGCAATAGACCTGGGAGGTAGCGCGTGATGCATGCAATGAACTGGGAGGATATTTTGTCGCCATAGAAACGACGAGTGAGCTGTCCAGCATTCGCGTGGACGTTCTCACTGCGCACTATGGAATAACCACCTTCCCATGGATCTGGACCAGCCTGAATGACAGATCGAGCGAAGGGGTGTACACATGGGAGCATGTAGGTGGTACATTCCACCTATCAAGTAGTATGTGGCATCCAAATCAGCCCTATCCAAACACTGCTTCCTTCAAGACTGTATGAGCTTCAATGGTCATGTGCTCAAGGATGATCGATGCAGCTTGAAAACTACCTACATCTGCAAATTCGGGCTTTGACTGTATATCATGTAGCATTTGAATCATTTGGAAATGGTGGAAATTATTCTCTACCATCTGTCTCTGTATCTGCTATGTTCTTAGCACCCCCCTCCCCACATCCTCTTATGGCATCCCTTCGCTGTTGTTGTTGTTTTTGTTGTTTTTTGCAAATATATATATGTATATATATATATAAATATATATAATGTATATATTGATTAATTAATTAATGCAACTTTTTTCTGGCAATAGCAACACTGTATATGCATATGTCCCACTAAAGTTATAATGCAATGACGCATTATTGTAATCTATGATTGTTACACGCATTAATTTGATATGATTTATTCATTTTTCATATGATCAGAATTACTTTCGTAATATCTTAGAAAACATCAATGTATGCTTTACATGGTACATAATTCATTAGAAAAGAAGATATCAATTGATTCCATTATCAAAATAAATTGCATTAGCAGATTTGCAAACAATTACCCTAAAAACTACGCAGAAGAAGGACCACCACTATAAGCGGGTGTTTAAAAACTTCCCCTCCGAGGACTCGCGTGCAGGAAAAGGCACATAAACAAGAAAGAAGGAAATTTCAATGGACTTACGCCATGTAATCATTCAATAAATTCTGTCTTAATTTGTATTTCAAGGACGACAAAGATAAACAACCTGCGAGTTCTATGGGGAGATCGTTCCAGTATTTCCAGTATTTCGGCACATAATTGTGTTTTTTTTTTTTTCTTCGCAAAAATGGTTCGGGTACGTGGAAGGTGACAATCGTCACGTTAGCGGGTGGGATAGTTATGAATAGAGTAATTTCTTTAAAACATATTCAAAAAAAAATATCAGGAAGATCATTTTTGGATAATTTATACATAAATATCCCTAAATTGTAATGAAACAAATCTGACAATTTCAAAATTTTGTTCTTATGGAAAAATTCATCTGTATGAGATAAATACCCAGTCTTATTAATTATTCTAATAGCGCGCTTTTGTAAGAAAAAGAGCAAGTCAAGCAAAGACTGGTACGTGTTACCCCATGCCAGTATTCCGTAGTTGAGGTAAGGGGAAATCATAGTCGAGTGTATAATTTGCAATTTATTGGTGGGGAAGTAATCTTTCAGTTTGTTTAGAATTCCTGCATTCCTAGATAAAACTTTGGTTAAAAAGTTGATGTGAGACTTCCAAGATAAATCGCTATCAATATACAGTCCTAGAAACTTAATACTATCAACCTTCGTTAAATTAATGCCATTAATTTGGACATGACCAGGAATAAATTGCAAAGAGTTACTGAACAGCATATAATATGTTTTATCAATGTTTAGTGATCATACCCTGGCGATAGCTTTACCCTGGCGAAAGCTTTAATGCAACAACAGTTTATAGTGTATACACCAAAGTAGGCTTTATGATTATGCAAATCATGTTGTACTCCTGAAACCAATGATAGCTCAGTCACAGTAATAGTTCACATTTTATTTTATTTTTTTTTCTTATTTGGCACCCTTACATCATCTGGTCTTATCTACTATCCGTTCTCCGTTTCTTTTTCACAAACACTGATTACTCGGGGCTTACAGCCAAACAAGCTTGCTTTCATGTAGGTCCCGCCATACTTTTCTTTGATCAACCCCATCTCGATTTCGAATTTGACCAGTTATTACATACTGTGTTATCACCATGTATATTGTTGTGTTTTGCACATTGTTTACAAGGTGAAAGAACTTGTTTGATTTCTGTTATAATGTCCATAAATGAGAAGTATGGAAATAAAATGAATTGAAAAAAATTGAATTGAATAGTGATAACTTGTTGGCATGAATCCAGGACTGAACAAGTTTCAATTCGTTGTTTAACATATGAATAAGCGTATTAGAATTACGATGTGAAAGAAATAAATTTGTGTCAGCTGCAAAGCATATAAAAGAAAGAATCTCTGATGAATTTTGGAGGTCATATATGTACAAGATGAATAGTAGCGGGCCGAGTAGGGAACCCTTGGGGGACACAGCATGTAATTGATTTCATTGAGGACTCATGAGCATTAAGATAAACATACTGCTTTCTATCAGTAAGATAATCTCTAAACCATTCTAAAGCCGTCCCGCGAATACCGTAATGGCTTAAAGGGGATGGCGAGTAACCGATCAGTGGGAATCAGTGGGAACGCTGAGGGATGATTGTTCCAATCCTTGTGGGATTCATTTAAGAGTACATTATATATCTACTGTTGTGTGAAAATTATTTGCTTCAGAACGGTCTCATATTCAAGTAATGTGCAGATTAATGCCCCGTCACTGACCAGGGACGCTTACCTGGAAACATTAAACTGCACATTACTTGAATATGAGACCATTCTGAAGCAAATGATTTTTACACAAGAATAGATATATAATGTACTCTTAAATGAATCCCACAAGGATTGGAACAATCATCCCTCAGCATTCCCACTGATTCCCACTGATCAGTTACTAGCCATCCCCTTTAACTTATAAAAGAGAATATCATGGCCTATCGTGTCAAAAGCCTTCGAGAAACCAATAAAAACATCGATGGTGTGTGAATCATCGTCAAGAGCATGTGCCACTTTATCAATAAAAGCCAATAAAACGTGGGTAGTGCTGTGTTGCTTTCTGAAACCGTATATCCCCACGCGAGAATACCGTAATTTAAATACACCAATGCTAAGGATGAATATAATACAAGCAGGGACGACAAAGGAAAACAAAACTTAAGCTTATTAATTAAGTGGCGGCCGCCAGTTAGCTCCACTGAAAGTTTTATCCTGCGTGGCACGAATGGGCTTCCGTAGGCCGTTGAGCGCTGCACTCCGATCGTGTCGGCCAGTTCTATGTAGTCAAGGTTATGACCGGCAAATGCTTCAAATCTCTCTCTTTCTCCTTGGGATACAGCACTCAAGGTTAAAGGAATGATACAGTATTGGTGGAGATGAGAATTGGGCTTTTAACTTTTGCGAGATACCAAGAAAACACTTATGATATAGTACAGAGCAACGGCGTAAATCCGTACTGAGGAGTGGGGGGGGGGGGGGGATGATTGGCGATATTCACCATCACCACGATCACAAGCCCATAACCGGACCGGCGCAGCCCTTGGGGGGGGGGGGAGGGGAGGGGGGAGAAGCTTGCCCCCACACACACACTTTACAGGGATCAAATGTCCCACTCTTTTTCATGCAAAGTGGGAGGGAAGTGGGAGCAAAAATATGAAGACTTTTTGTTCTTGTTTTTGTTTGTTTGTTTGTTTGTTTGTTATTTGCTTGTCAGCCGACTTTCGGCGGAAAATCAGACCTTAAAAGTATGAAGACTTTTTTGTTCTTGTTTCTCTTGTCTTTTGGTGTTCGTTCTTGTTGACTGACAGGCGATTTTGATACCCCCCCCCCCCCCGCCCCTTTCAAAAAGGTAGCGCTGCCCTGAATAATGCCCAAATAAATTCGATAAAATGCTAGTAAGGATATCCATTTCTTTGTATGTAATAGCGTAGTAGATATTGTCCTGTAGCTATTACATTGTAGTTGTATTCTTCAATTTTCTTGATTTAAGTCAGTAAAGCGATCATCCCAGGGGCATCGTACCGTTTTAGTGATGGGGGGGGGGGGTAGGGGAGGGACTTGGAGTTTGAATATCTGTGCGAGGGAGCGGAGCGGCCTAGCGGGGGGGGGGGGAGGGTGTGGGAGGGGAATACCCCCCTCCCACAAGGAAAATTTGGCATTTTCAGACCTCAAATTCAGCGATCTGGTGTACACTTTTGGTGAAATTTGGGATTTTTCCTACAAAAAAACAAGTAAGAAAAAGAAATATTCATAGATAATTGAATGACTACATCGTGGTATTCAGCTCTTGCTCCGCCTGTGCGACATCACTGTGAAGGCCTACTAAATAGTGGGGCCTATCACCGGCGTAGCCAGGATTTGATCTTAGGGGGAGCGGTTAGATGCGAGGGAGCGATGCGAGCGAGGGGGGGGGGAGGGTATGCGAGGGGGGTTTCCCCCTGCCACAGTGAGAACTTTTTGCATATTGATGTTGTAAATGGTGCAATTTGATGCATTTTTTTGTGTGTTTTATCGACTTGAAACAGTCCAACATGTTCAAGTTAGCAGTACATTTTATGTAGATTATCATTGAACAATTTTGCCTACAAAATGGTATCATTATTAGAGAAACTTCTTGCATTGATTCTCACACTGAAGATCATGAATTTTGACATTCACAGTCCCAAAACGGCCGTTTGTAG